>JAUESP010000099.1:0-76929 GCA_030914335.1 Drosophila borborema
TAAATTCGCTCGAAATCAAACTCTCAAGGAAAAATATTCAGCATTTATAAAGGAATATATTGATCTCAACATATGTCACTGGTGCCCAGGCCAGACATCAATAAATGAAAATATTTCTTACCCCATTGTTCGGCGCAGCAGCTAATAAATACTCTAAATAAGTTCTCTTAAATAGTCCATTCTCTATATCATTTCATTCGCTGTTAATGCACTCATACACATAAGAAAGCATAACAGACATACATATGTAATTTTCGCCTTCCTTTACTTGCTTATACTTGTAACTTTGTTTCTTTAAATTCTCTAATTCTGTACGAAAGTTGTCTGCAAGCGCGCAACATCTCTCTTATCTTTCGCATACAATTAACTTTGCCTAAACAAATATCACGGGACTCGGCATTAAATTAATAAATAATAAGCTAAATTAAATCGTATTGGCTTTTTATTTTGTGCCTTCGTAAATGATTGGAGCCAGAGTTGCCGAAAAAGCTTGGCAGCTTCCAACATTTTGGTGACCCCGACGTGATTATACACTTCGTGATGTTCGTTAGTGCGCTAAAAGTTATTAATCTATTTCGTCGTCGCTCAACCGTGAAATTTATAAACATTTGTGCAAAATAGTGCATTCAAATTAACAATCAATTTCATCGTAACACAACAGTGTAAAATTAGCCTTCTCCGTGAAATTTATAAACATTTGTGCAAAATAGTGCATTCAAATTAACAATCAATTTCATCCTAACGCAACAGTGTAAAACATTAGCATTGTGAACAAATCATTTTGTTCAAGGTGCATAATTCAGTGTATGCAGTTGTGCGAGCATTATCTTTGTCTTTCTCATTCTCTTTTAATCGTTCGCTTCGTTCGTCGCCGTGGCGCCTTTTGTGCAGCGTCTGCATAGAAGGCCCGCTAATCCGAAAATAGCTGTGTTAGATCACACACATACAAACATACACACACAGTGAGCTTGCATATAAAAGGTGCAGCTAAATTGAAGTGCATTAGTGAGTCTATTAGCTTGTGCATCAACTTGCAATTGAACTTGTGAATTGAATTGAATTGAGCATAACTTAAGTGAATTGTGACGTATCAAAATGAATAACTCAGAATCTAATGCTGATGGAGTGCCTGCATCTCAGGTCACTTATTTAAGGCTTAAAACGAAAGCTCTTTTCGACAGACTTGAAAGGTTATATGCCGAATTAGACGTGGAAAAATTAAGTCATATGGATTCGTGTGAGCTACGTGTGCTGTTGGATTCGATCACCAAGTTAGAGTCAAATTTTGAAGCGGTTCACACTAGCTTAGAGGAATCAGATTTTGAATCCATATCTAGTGATTACCTGCGAAATTTGAATCAACTCTACTAAAGTTTAAGGCCTTGCTTCAGCGTGAACTGGGAAGTCGGCCGAATCCACAGCTATCTTCAACGCTCAATACAAGTTTTACAAATGCTCATCCAATGGTCGTCATGTCTAATCGATCGCGTTTGCCGCAGCTGGAGCTGCCAAAATTTAATGGAATCTACACTGAGTGGGAAAACTTTTACTCTATGTTCAAAACGATCATAGATACTGATCCTGATCTCAATCCTGTGAGAAGTTCCGCATCTTCGATCTGCTTAAGCGGTTCTGCTTTGGATTCCATCAGCTCTTTGGAATTAACAAGGCTAACTATATCGTCGCTCTGGATATTCTTCAACGTCGTTTGATAATAAACGTTTATCTTACAGGCACACATCAGAGCGATATTTGGGCTTGAGAAGGCTGATACCTCTGTAGGTAGGCTGAGGCAATTAACAGATAAAGTGACATCTCACCTTCGTGCTATGGATTCTTTAGCGTCGAGGGAAGAAGTTGCTGATATTATCATCGTGCAGACAGTGTTGCAGAAATTGGATAAGTCAACTCAGGTCAAATGGGAGGAAAGCTCGTCTGCTAATGAGTTACCATCGTGGGCAAAATTGTCAGCTTTCTTGCAAGGGCGATGTCGAATGCTTGAAAATGTGGATCAAGTTTTGCAAGATGGTCAGGTTGGCAGTAGGGAAGATCGTGAGTACACATTTAAGAAAATCATTTGTTGCTTCCAAGATTCTAGTTGTTGTGTATTTTGCGAAGACACAAGTCACATGATATTCAATGTAAGCGCTTTGAGAAATTGTCGCCAATGGCAAGACATAAGGAGGCCAAGAGGACTCGCGCTTGTCTTAATTGTTTTGAGAAAAGGTCATCAGCTAAAGGATTGTAAATCTAGCTCCTGTCGTACTTGCCAATCGAAGCACCCATACTCTATTGCATTACAATCAGTCTTCGATAGCTACATCCAACGCTGTGTTGAAACCTGATCAACAAGCACATACAATACATCCCACTGCCATGGTTGCAATGTCACCTTCTCTGCCTCAAGCCCACAATACGCCTAGTTCGTCTGATGTTGTGTTTCTAGCTACTGCAATAATCCTTGTCAAGAATCGAGCTGGACATTCGTTCCGTGTCGTGTACTCTTGGATTCAGGATCTCAACTTCACTTCGTCACCAGTCGCTTCGCAAATCAGCTTCAGCTTCGAAAAAGCAAAATCGCTCACTGCAGTTTCTGGCATTGGAGATGCTAGCTTCTCAACTGAAGGATACTCAGTCGATCTCGTTTTGAAATCGCGGATTTCAATTATTCTACTACTATCACTGCAATCGTTGCCCCAATGATTACTGACATCAGCCTGGGATGTCAATGTCTACTATAGTTGGAATATACCCTCAAACATACAGCTAGCTGATCCCTTATTCCATAAGTCACAACGGATTGATCTTCTCATCGGAGCTGGTCTTTTCTTCGAGCTGTTGTGTGTTGGTCAAATTCTGTTAGCACCTGGTTTACCAATTTTGCAGAAAACTCAACTCGGCTGGATCGTGTCAGGTGGCGGGCAATCGGCCCCCAAACTCTCATCGTTCATCGCCACCCAAAGAGCTTCGGATGACACTAATCACAGCACTCGGCTTGATGAGTTAGTGCGTCAATTTTGGGAAGTGGAGCACGTCTTCGAGCCTATAGCCAAGGTAACAACCGAGGAGCTCCATTGTCAGCAGCATTTCATCGCAAACTATCGTCGATTGTCATCAGGGGAATATTCAGTTTGCTTGCCAAAAAAGCTAGGCGTCGAATCTTTGGGCGACTCTTATTTGCAGGCCAAGCGTCGACTCGTAAACTTGGAGCGTAAATTCGCTCGAAATGAAATTCTCAAGGAGAAATATTCAGCATTCATAAAGGAATATATTGACCTCAAACATATGTCACTTGGTGCCCAGCGCAGATATCAATAAATGCAAATATTTCTTACCCCATCATTGCGTATACAAAGAAGAGAGTTCGACAACAAAGCTGAGAGTTGTCTTTGACGGCTCAGCCATTACCACATCTGGGCTCTCATTAAACGATTTGCTTATGTCAGGACCGACTATTCAAGCTACATTGTTTAACACGCTCGTTCGTTTTCGCACATTTTCCATTGCACTTACAGGAGATATCGGTAAAATGTATAGGTGTGTTAAAGTCTCAGAGCCTGATTCTATGCTTCAGTGCATTTTGTGGCGAGACTCTTCAGACCATGATATTCAAGTTTTCAAATTGAATACCGTCACGTATGGAACCAAACCCGCTTCCTTTTTGGCAATTCGTGCAATGCATCAACTAGCAATGGATGAGTCTTCGTCGTACCCATTAGGATCTAAAACTGTCTTGCGAGATTTCTACGTTGATGATTTGATATCAGGAGGCAATTCAGTTGAAGAAGTTCGAGACATGATGCGACAAACTACAAATCTTCTTGACCGAGGAAATTTTAAATTGAGAAAATGGTGCTCTAACTCAACTGATATACTTCGCGGAGTTCCAGAAACTGAGCAGGAGAGTTTTCTCAAACTCGACGACGGCAAGCGATGTGACAAAAACACTTGGACTCATCTGGGAGCCTCGGAAGGACAGCTTCGTGTTCACTTTCGAGCCCAAAATTAATACTGGCACACACACAAAACGCTCGGTTTTATCAACCATTGCGCGATGTTACGATCCGTTAGGTTTGATCGGACCAACTTTAACTAGGGCCAAAATCATCTTGCAACGCCTGTGGAGAGACAAGCTGCAATGGGATGAGAGCTTACCGCAACCATTGGAAACGGCTTGGAGCGAGTTTTGTAAGGACTTTCAGCAAGTGAGCCATGCAGTATTTCCTCGTTATGTACTCCAACTTAAAGCAAGGGTCGAACTGCATGCCTTCTGCGATGCTAGTCTTCAGGCTTATGGCTCTTGTGTTTATGTTCGCTCATCGAAGAATGCTGTTCAAGTTCAGTTGCTCTGTTCCAAAGCCAGGGTCGCCCCACTAAAGACTCTTACTGTGCCTAAACTTGAGTTATGCGCTGCATTTCTGCTTGCGAACTTGGTAAGCGAAATAAACAAAATGAACTTGTTCGAGTGTGAGATGCATTGTTGGTCAGATTCAGCCGTGGTCTTGTCTTGGTTAAAGGAAGAGCCATCCAAATTCAATGTGTTTGTCTCTAACAAGATTTGTGCCATACAGCAGCTCACGATCGGCATGGAGTGGCATTACGTGCCAACCGAGATGAATCCGGCGGATATGTTATCCAAGGGAGCAGCACCGTTGGAACTTTTGCACTCAAAATTATGGATGCATGGACCTTCTTTCTTGCAAAAGGAGAAATGTTATTGGCCAAGGCACTGCTTGTCTGAAGCATGTCTTCCTGAAATGCGCCAAAAGGTTTTATTCTCAGCTGAGCACGTAGATATCTCTTTGTCATTCAAACACATAAATTCATTCGGAATAATGAAGCGCATTTTTGGCTACATTCACAAATTTATCAGAAAAATAAAGTCAGCTGAGTTGTCATCAGACGATCTTCGTCAGGGATCGTTCCTACTATGCCGTCTTCTTCAAAGAACTCAGTTGCAGCCAGAATACTCTGCCCTACAGAATGGAAAGAATATACATTCGTCAAGCTCCATTCTTTCGCTCTCTCCATTTATGGATGATTTTGGTCTACTTAGAGTCGGTGGTCGTTTGCGACACTCTACTCTCGGCTTCGATGCGCGCCACCCAATTATCTTGCCCAAAGAGCATCCCCTAACCTTCGCTATAATCTCGCATTTTCATCAGAAGTATCACCATGCAGGACCGCAGGCTTTGCTTGGAATAATTCGACAGCAATTCTGGCCCATAGGTGGCATGAAAACGGTTGCCCGAGCATTGCGAAAATGTATAATTTGCTGCAGATCTCGGCCTCGTCTCGTTGAGCATATAATGGCGGACTTGCCCAAGGATCGTGCACAGTGCTCACCGGCATTTACAGTCACTGGAGTGGATTATTGTGGTCCTTTTTACTACAAGCCTGATGGACGAAACAAAGCCTCTGTAAAGTGCTACATCTGCGTGTTCGTTTGCTTCGCAACCAAGGCTGTATGGTTGGAACTCGCAAAGGATCTTTCGACAGCTGCTTTTTTGGGCGCCCTCAAGCGTTTCATTGGTACGCGTGGCATTCCAAAATGCATTTGGTCTGACAATGCTACTAACTTTGTGGGTGCACGGAACGAGTTGGCGGATTTGCGGCGCCTATTGTTGAGCCAGGAACATCGCATTGAAGTCCACAACTACTGCATCAACAACAGCTTCGATTGGAAGTTCATACCTCCTCGTTCGCCACACTTCGGCGGCCTATGGGAAGCAGCAGTGAAGACAGCTAAAAAACATTTATATCTCTCTATGAGATCGGCACTTCTTGGCTTCGACGAACTGCGCACTTTGGTATGCCAAATTCAGGCCATAATCAATTCTCGTCCTCTTGTTGCAATTTCAGAAAATCCCGATGATCTTGGAGTTCTCACTCCAGGACATTTCTTGATTGGTCGACCACTCATCAGTTTCCCCGAGCCAGACGTAACTGGGTTGGACCACAATCGCCTTGATCGCTGGCAACGCATGACGTACATACAGCAGTTGTTTTGGAAACGCTGGAGTGATGAATACCTCACCATTCTCCAACAGCGTGGAAAATGGCGCACCCCGCAGTCTTCTATCAAAGTCAACGATGTCGTATGCGTGAAAGACGAAAACTTGCCACCTTTGAAATGGCCATTAGCCCGGGTCGTTGAGATCATTGCTGGAGCTGATGGTGTCGTGAGAGTTGCTGTTCTACGTACGCCCACTGGAACTACACGTCGAGCTGTCAATAAGCTGTGCGTCCTTCCGGTTGATGATCCTGTTGAAAGACTTGGTCTTTCAACGGGGGGGAGGATGTTCGGCGCAGCAGCTAATAAATACTCTTAAATAAGTTTCTCTTAAATTAGTCCATTCTCTATATCATTTCATTCGCTGTTAATGCACTCATACACATAAGAAAGCATAACAGACATACATATGTAATTTTCGCCTTCCTTTTACTTGCTTATACTTGTAACTTTGTTTCTTTAAATTCTCTAATTCTGTACGAAAGTTGTCTGCAAGCGCGCAACATCTCTCTTATCTTTTCGCATACAATTAACTTTGCCTAAACAAATATCACGGACTCGGCATTAAATTAATAAATAATAAGCTAAATTAAATCGTATTGGCTTTTTATTTTGTGCCTTCGTAAATGATTGGAGCCAGAGTTGCCGAAAAAGCTTGGCAGCTTCCAACACCCATCATTGCGTATACAAAGAAGAGAGTTCGACAACAAAGCTGAGAGTTGTTTTTGACGGCTCAGACGTTATCACCTCTGGGCTCTAATTAAACGATTTGCTAATGTCAGGATCGACTATTCAAGCTACATTGTTTCACACGCTCGTTCGTTTTCGCACATTTTCCATTGCACTTACAGGAGATATTGGTAAAATGTATAGGTGTGTGAAAGTCTCAGAGCCTGATTCTATGCTCCAGTGCATTTTGTGGCGAGACTCTTTAGATCTTGATATTCAAGTTTTCAAGTTGAATACCGTCACGTATGGGACCAAACCCGCTTTCTTTTTGGCAATTCGTGCAATGCATCAACTAGCAATGGATGAGTCGTCGTCGTACCTATTAGGATCTTAAACTGTCTTGCGAGATTTCAACGTTGACGATTTGATATCAGGAGGCAATTCAGTTGAAGAAGTTCGTGACATTATGCGACAAACTACAAATCTTCTTGACCGAGGAAAGTTCAAATTGAGGAAATGGTGCTCCAACTCAACTGATATACTGATATAACTGATACAAAACACTCGGACTCATCTGGGAGTCTCGAAAGCACAGCTTCGTGTTCACTTTCGAGCCCAAAATTAGTACTGGCAAATACACAAAACGCTCGGTTTTATCAACCATTGCGCGATGTTATGATCCGTTAGGTTTAATCGGACCAACTTTAACTAGGGTCAAAATCATCTTGCAACGCATGTGGAGTGACAAGCTGCAATGGGATGAGAGCTTACCGCAACCATTGGAAACGACTTGGAGCGAATTTTGTAAGGACTTTCATCAAGTGAGTCATGCAGTATTTCGTCGTTATGTACTCCAACTTAAAGCAAGGGTCGAACTACATGCCTTCTGCGATGCTAGTCTTCAGGCTTATGGCTCTTGCGTTTATGCTCGCTCATCGAAGAATGCTGTTTCATTTGCTCTGTGCCAAAGGTAGGGTCGCCCCACTAAAGACTCTTACGGTGCCTAAACTTGAGTTATGCCCTGCATTTCTGTTTCCGAATTTGGTAATCGAAATAAACAAAATGAACTTTTTCGAATGTGAGATGCATTGTTGGTCAGATTCAGCCGTGGTCTTGTCTTGGTTAAAGGAAGAGCCATCCAAATTCAATGTGTTTGTCGCTAACAAGATTTGTGCCATACAGCAGCTCACGATCGGCATGGAGTGGCATTACGTGCCAACTGAGATGAATCCGGCGGATATGTTATCCAAAGGAGCAGCACCGTTGGAACTTTTGCACTCAAAACTATGGATGCATGGACCTTCTTTCTTGCAAAAGGAAAAATTTTATTGGCCAAGGCACTGCTTGTCTGAAATGCGCCAAAGAGTTTTATTCTCAGTTGAGCACGTAAATATCTCCTTGTCAGTCAAGCACATAAATTCATTCGGAATAATGATTCGCATTTTTGGCTACATTCACAAACTTATCAGGAAAATAAAGTCAGCTGAATTTTCATCAGACATATAATGTCGGACTTGCCTAAGGATTGTGCACAGTCACTGCATTTACAGTCACTGGAGTGGATTATTGTGGTCCTTTTTATCACAAGCCTGATGGACGAAACAAAGCCTCCGTAAAATGCTACATCTGTGTGTTCGTTGCTTCGCTACCAAGGCTGTATGGTTGGAAGTCGCAAAGGATCTTTCGACAGCTGTTTCATTGGTACGCGCGGCATTCCAAAATGTATTTGGTCTGACAATGCTACTAACTTTGTGGGTGCACGGAACGAGTTGGCGGATCTGCGGCGTCTATTGTTGAGCCAGGAACATCGCATTGAAGTCCACAACTACTGCATCAACAACAGCTTCGATTGGAAGTTCATAACTCCTCGTTCGCCACATTTTGGCGGCCTATGATTCTTTAAATTCTCTAGTTCTGTACGAAAGTTGTCTGCAGTCGCGCAACATCTATCCCATTTTTTTCGCATATAATTAACTTTGCCTAAACAAATATTACGGACTCGGCATTAAATTAATAAATAATAAGCTAAAAAATCGTATTGGCTTTTATTTGTGCCTTCGTAAATGATTGGAGCCAGAGTTGCTGAAAAAGCTCGGCAGCTTCCAACAGCAACCTTTCAACGTTGTATGAATAATGTCCTGCGACCATTATTAACCCTCTAAGATGTAAGAGTGCCTCTAGGCACTTATTATATTTATTTAATAATAACCAATAGCTTTTATTGTCAATTAACAATTTTTGACTGTTAAGAATATAGGTGTGTGAAAGTCTCAGAGCCTGATTCTATGCTCCAGTGCATTTTGTGGCGAGACTCTTTAGATCTTGATATTCAAGTTTTCAAGTTGAATACCGTCACGTATGGGACCAAACCCGCTTCCTTTTTGGCAATTCGTGCAATGCATCAACTCGTACCTATTAGGATCTTAAACTGTCTTGCGAGATTTCAACGTTGACGATTTGATATCAGGAGGCAATTCAGTTGAAGAAGTTCGTGACATTATGCGACAAACTACAAATCTTCTTGACCGAGGAAAGTTCAAATTGAGGAAATGGTGCTCCAACTCAACTGATATACTGATATAACTGATATAAAACACTCGGACTCATCTGGGAGTCTCGAAAGCACAGCTTCGTGTTCACTTTCGAGCCCAAAATTAGTACTGGCAAATACACAAAACGCTCGGTTTTATCAACCATTGCGCGATGTTATGATCCGTTAGGTTTAATCGGACCAACTTTAACTAGGGTCAAAATCATCTTGCAACGCATGTGGAGTGACAAGCTGCAATGGGATGAGAGCTTACCGCAACCATTGGAAACGACTTGGAGCGAATTTTGTAAGGACTTTCATCAAGTGAGTCATGCAGTATTTCGTCGTTATGTACTCCAACTTAAAGCAAGGGTCGAACTACATGCCTTCTGCGATGCTAGTCTTCAGGCTTATGGCTCTTGCGTTTATGCTCGCTCATCGAAGAATGCTGTTTCATTTGCTCTGTGCCAAAGGTAGGGTCGCCCCACTAAAGACTCTTACGGTGCCTAAACTTGAGTTATGCCCTGCATTTCTGCTTGCGAATTTGGTAATCGAAATAAACAAAATGAACTTTTTCGAATGTGAGATGCATTGTTGGTCAGATTCAGCCGTGGTCTTGTCTTGGTTAAAGGAAGAGCCATCCAAATTCAATGTGTTTGTCGCTAACAAGATTTGTGCCATACAGCAGCTCACGATCGGCATGGAGTGGCATTACGTGCCAACTGAGATGAATCCGGCGGATATGTTATCCAAAGGAGCAGCACCGTTGGAACTTTTGCACTCAAAACTATGGATGCATGGACCTTCTTTCTTGCAAAAGGAAAAATTTTATTGGCCAAGGCACTGCTTGTCTGAAATGCGCCAAAGAGTTTTATTCTCAGCTGAGCACGTAAATATCTCCTTGTCAGTCAAGCACATAAATTCATTCGGAATAATGATTCGCATTTTTGGCTACATTCACAAACTTATCAGGAAAATAAAGTCAGCTGAATTTTCATCAGACATATAATGTCGGACTTGCCTAAGGATTGTGCACAGTCACTGCATTTACAGTCACTGGAGTGGATTATTGTGGTCCTTTTTATCACAAGCCTGATGGACGAAACAAAGCCTCCGTAAAATGCTACATCTGTGTGTTCGTTTGCTTCGCTACCAAGGCTGTATGGTTGGAAGTCGCAAAGGATCTTTCGACAGCTGTTTCATTGGTACGCGCGGCATTCCAAAATGTATTTGGTCTGACAATGCTACTAACTTTGTGGGTGCACGGAACGAGTTGGCGGATCTGCGGCGTCTATTGTTGAGCCAGGAACATCGCATTGAAGTCCACAACTACTGCATCAACAACAGCTTCGATTGGAAGTTCATAACTCCTCGTTCGCCACATTTTGGCGGCCTATGATTCTGTAAATTCTCTAGTTCTGTACGAAAGTTGTCTGCAGTCGCGCAACATCTATCCCATTTTTTCGCATATAATTAACTTTGCCTAAACAAATATTACGGACTCGGCATTAAATTAATAAATAATAAGCTAAAAAATCGTATTGGCTTTTATTTGTGCCTTCGTAAATGATTGGAGCCAGAGTTGCTGAAAAAGCTCGGCAGCTTCCAACAGCAACCTTTCAACGTTGTATGAATAATGTCCTGCGACCATTATTAACCCTCTAAGATGTAAGAGTGCCTCTAGGCACTTATTATATTTATTTAATAATAACCAATAGCTTTTATTGTCAATTAACAATTTTTGACTGTTAAGAATAATCGGCAAAACGTTTGTGAAAAATTTGAAGTTTTTAACGGTACTTTTTATTAATATATGTTCGAGACATATGCTATCTAGCGAATATTGTCTTTTTCTGCGCTTATAAATTGAACCCATATTTTTTTTTCGTGAAAGGTTAGTTAATTTACTGTTTTTTTTTTTATTTTATATATAAATATATTTTCACTTTCCTTAACTACATATACTTTTTTACACCATTGATGTACATACCAGATCTCACATACATATGAATAAAACTGTGAATAGACAATTGTGAAATATCAACCTCGTGTTCTTTTTTTCATCAACTGATCGCACTACAAACTACTCGGAACACACACCCGCATCTCACCCAACAATATCTGGAGCGCCAACTCTACGTACTCATTGGTCCTTCGAGCCGGATATTTATCTGATATAAATCCCACAACACACACCCAGCGATCCGCAGGGCGACCAGATAAGTTTTTCACATACATATATAATCCGTTTGCAACGTGATCTGGTACCTTCATATTAGAGTTTGCCTATATCTGTGTCTGTGCAAGTGCAACTTGTGAAGTGTCCGTGCCTGCATATAACTTCCTATATGTACGCTTTCCGTTGCCGAAATTGGCTTATGTCCGTTATCGCTGATCTATTCTCCTCATATCGTGACGAGTGAAAAGAGAGAAGTCATTTGTTTATAACCTCTGCCGCACAGGTGAAGCGCGACTCAGGGGCATTGAACTTGCCTTCCTCCATCTTTCTTTTCGGGTGTGTGCCAATTCCAAAGCCGCCATATTCTTGGCTCGCATGAATAAGTTGATAATATCTTTGTCGATCACAACTTATCTTCATCTGTCCTCCGTGTGCATTATTCGCACATTCATTTCTACATTTTCATTTATATGTTTACATATATATATAAATCATTTACATGCATGCGTCCAACTTGTGTATTTTAGTCAATATACTCATTCATACATATACATATACACGTATATACATATATATATATATTTAACGTGCATACATATATTCTTCATATACATATTTATTACAGTGATATACATATTTATTACAGCCTCCTCATAAATAATCAAAAAAATATGAATTAATGAATAAAAGGCAAACAAAATAAAATTATCACTTGTTGTTTTATTATTCACATATATTTTATTTAATTTCAACATTTACATATATTGTTATTTTTTATTTTTCGTGTTTACGTATGTACATATGTACATTTGTCTGCTTCCAAAGAACAAGTGAAGGTGCTGTCGAATCATCAGCTGTTACACTTGCGCAAACTACATACATAAACTACGTACACACAGCCTACAAACATATAAACAATTGCGTCGGCAACAGCCACCGTTTCTTCCGATCATTGCATTATATTCTTATAATAACAAGAAACACTTAATTAACATACATATATATGCTATTGGAGTGGCTGGCGATCAACAACTGACTCTCAATAACTCTCGCACACCTCTCTATATGTACCCATCCACGACATTAAATAAATAAAACACAAGCATTCTTTTTATTTTTTCGCATATTTATTTCTTTATTTTGCTGTAATAATATACACTTCACATGACATAATAAATACACATTTCGACTTATTTATCTTACGCATAGTAAAATTTCCATTCGTAACTAGTGCTGGCACTTGGAATCAAAACAAAGGCAATCGCCAGCCGCCACTTCTTTCGTGCCGATATTTGCAACCTATCGAAACTCACAAATATATTGATCTGAATATTAGTGATCGCAGTGCTGAACTATGGTACGGCAAGTAGCTGAGAACATAGCGATTTTATTTAATTCGAATAAATAAATTATTCCGCGTTCTTATAATTATTTAGTCTACTCTGATTAAATTAATTATTGTTGGCGTGTGATGATAGACTGACTTTATTAACATAGATCAGTATGTACTTAACAGCTATGTATATCTATAGCGTTGCCATATATGAGCTAGAATTGCCATATCAACACTCTTCCTCAATTCGTATGCTCATATTTACATTAAACCAAGCAACGCAGTACATTTCTTATGCTTTTCTTTTGACAGATTCTTAGTTAGAATATCGGCAATCATTTCATTTGATGGACAATAGGTCAAATCGATTAACTTATTTTCATAACAATTTCGTATATGATGATACTTAATATCTATGTGTTTGCTTCGCGCATGATATACTGGATTCTTCACAAGATTCAAAGAGCTTACATTATCTCCAGAAATTGTTATACGATTAGGCTTAAAATATGGTCTAATTTCGCTTATTAGCTTTCTTAAATAAATCGCCTCCTTTGCAGCATCAGAGAGCGCCATATACTCCGCCTCAGTAGTACTCAACGCAACTGATTTCTGCTTTTTCGATGTCCATGAAAAAACCGAACCTCCCCATATGAAGGCATATCCAGTGAAGGACTTCCTATCAGTTGAGTCACCTGCCCAATCTGCATCTGCAAAGCCAGCAATCTCCTTTCCGGTCTTCTCGTAGACTATTGACAGATCTGCTGTTGTGTGCAGATACCTCAGGACATGCTTTGCTGCTTCAAGATGTTCGCTATGTGGATTCGAATTCCTTTGTGAGAGCTTGCACACTGAGTGCAAAATATCTGGTCGTGTACATAGCGCAATATACATCAACGAGCCAATCACAGACTGATATTCTGTCATGTCAACACGCTTACATGACTCTTTCTCACAGTTTACTTGAAAATTAGCTTCCAAGGGAGTTGACGCAGTGCGGCAGTTGGTCATGCCCATCTCATTAAGCAGACCCTTTATGTGCTTCCTTTGGCTCACGCGAATCGCACCAGTCCTTCCTTCCCGTTGGATTTCAAGGCCCAAGAAGTTTTTTACTTCGCCCTTATCTACTATCTGAAATTCAGAAGAAATAGCCTTTTTAGTAGCTAACATCTCACCCATGTTTGAACATGCCAGCAGCATATCATCAACATATACTGCAATTAGGTTTATCGTCTGGTCATCTGAGCACTTGATATACAGGCATGGCTCGCTCTCGCATGCCCTGTACCCCATCTTGGATAGAACGCCATCCAGCTTGGTGTTCCAAACCCGACCAGCTTGCTTCAGGCCGTACAGCGACCTCTTCAGCTTCAACACACGCCCAGAACAGTCATCGTAGAGTTCTGGCTGTCGCATGTATATGTCTTCTTCTAGAATACCGTTTAGGTATGCCGTCGACACATCCAGTTGATGTAGATAAAGCTCGTACTCTGCAGCCATAGCCAGGATCATACGAATTGTAGCATTGCGCACTACTGGAGAATACGTCTCTTCGAAGTCTATACCATATCTCTGGCTGCATCCTTTAGCAACCAAGCGCGCTTTGTAGCGCTCAACTTCTCCAGATGGATTTGTTTTCAATGTAAACACCCATTTGCTTCCTATAGGCTTCTGACCAGGTGGTAATTCAACCAGGTCCCATGTGTCATTACACATCAGCGCGTTGTACTCTTCCTGCATTGCTGCTTTCCATTCCTCTGCTTGTGGACTCGATTGTACTTGCTGTACAGTAACTGGAACTTCAATGTTATTGCTTAACATTACATTTGCCACATTGTACTGCTTAGTTGGCCGTCCCTTCAAGCCCGTTCTGATTATTTTAGGCCTGCCTGGCCCTCTCCTTGGCTGTTCAGCTACGTCGACATCATCCTCAGACTGATCTTCAGTATCGCAATGATGCTCCTGTATATCTTCATGATCAGCATCATCTTTGGACATTATGATAACACTCGGCTTCTCGGTACACTCAGATACGCTGTCCTCAATGAAATATACATCCCTGCTGATCTTCACGTCACCTGTCTTCTTGTCGTACAGTCGATATGCTTTTGAAGACTCTGAGTATCCGACCATAATATACTCTTTTCCCTTCTCCTGGAACTTCTTCCTTTGACCCTTTTCCAGTGCAACTGCTGTGCATCCAAACACTCTCAAGTGCTTGACAACTGGCTTATTCCCAGTAAATGCCTCAAAAGGCGTTATGCCATTCACAGCATTCGTTGGCGATCGATTTCTTAGGTATGCAGCACACGCAACTGCCTCCGCCCAGAAACTTTCGTTTAATGCTGCACTATTCAGCATTACTCTTGCCATCTCAACCAGTGTGCGATTACAGCGCTCAGCAACACCATTTTGCTGCGGGGTGTACGGTGCAGTCAGCTGTCTTTTGATACCAGTCATCTTGAGATATTCGTCAAAATCTTTATTGACATATTCGGTGCCATTATCAGTTCTAATGATTTTTACTTTCAGACCTTTCTGACGTTCTAACATCGTTACATGTTCTTTAAATATTTTTGTCACCTCTGACTTCTGTTTCATAAAGTAAACATGGATGTAACGGCTTTTATCGTCAATCATCGTAAGAAAGTATCGGGCTCCACCATTTGATACTTTGCTTATAGGTCCACACACGTCACTGTGTATCAACTCCAGAATCTCTTTTGATCTATTTGTTGAATCTTCAAATGGTCTCGCATGACATTTATTCTTTAAGCAACTTATGCAATCAAAGTGTTCTATGGCAGAGCTTACTGCCAATCCATGCACCATTTCTTTACTTTTCAGTTCACGAAGACTCTGCACATTTAAATGGCCGTATCGTGCATGCCATTTCTTGAGGTCATAACTTTTCGATAAACACAACTTTTCATTATTCTTTGTTTCACACAGAAACAGACCGCTGATTCTTTTGGCTTTTAATATAAGTATATTCTTATCATCAAAAACTTTGCCAAAACCTGAATTAAATTCAACTGAACATCCGTTGGCAACTGCCTTTCCAACTGATATGAAATTACATTGCAGCCCTGGTACAAATAATACGTCTTTTAAAGCAATTTCAAAGCCACACATGCTGTTGATAATTACTGTGCCTTTGCCGCAAGCCGTCGTAAAATTATTTCCAGCTAATTCGATACTTTCATTGTGTTGCTCAAAATGATCGAATAAATCACGACGTGCACACATATGCGATGTTGCTCCGCTATCGATAGCCCAAGTATCGTCACTCATACGATAGTTTTCCATCATGCCTGCAAACGATCGTTGATATGAATTCGCATCTCTATTTTTTCCATTTGCGCTTTCGCTCTTTTCGTTACTTTTCCCGCGTCGTTCTTTGTCGAATTTTCTATTTGCTTCTTTCGTCGTACAGTTTGCTGCATAATGACCTTGATGGCCACACTTATAGCATTTGAAATTACGGCGCCTCTCTGTCGTCTCATCTTTTCCTCGTCTTTTGCCTTCTTGTCCCGTCTGCTTTGCCGAAAATGATTGCGTTGCTTCTCTTTGATCGTTGATTTTTCGCCTCTCAACCTCTTCTGTTAGCTTGCACTTTATGCTGCTAAAGCTCGGCAACTCATCGCGAGCCTCCAAAGCAACAACAAAATTTTCAAACGATGACGGTAGGCTTGAAAGTAGCATGATGACGATCAGCTCTTCCTGCAACGCTATACCAATTGCTGATAGATTTTCAACAATATTTGAAAACTCCATGATATGCGTTTGCAAATTATCTCCTTCTGCCATTCTTTTGTTTAAAAACTGTTTAAACAACGTTACCCTGCGCACAGGTCCAGACGAGCGATGTAACTTTGCGAGTTCGTTCCACACATCTTTTGCGTAAGTGCATCTCTTCACATAGTTCACTTGAGACGGACTCATCGACAAAATTAACACTGACTTAGCTTTGTCGTTTTCACGCTTCCATATCTTAAACGCTTCACTTGTCTCATCTTCTGGCTTCATAAACTCATTAGAAACCACGGTCCACAAATTTTGATGAACCAAAACACTTTCTACCATGATACTCCAAACATCATAGTTGGTATCATCCAGCTTTTCTATATTGTACATAGAACTCATTTTCAGTGTATTCACTTTTCTGCTTGCAATGTTCGTTATGCACAGAAACTTCTAGAGCGTCACTTTTTCACTCTATTCTTTGCACTATTTCTTAGTGCGCGAGCTTAAGCCCTGAGCCCATAACCTGTTGGCGTGTGATGATAGACTGACTTTATTAACATAGATCAGTATGTACTTAACAGCTATGTATATCTATAGCGTTGCCATATATGAGCTAGAATTGCCATATCAACAATTATGATTTCTTCTGATAATTTAATCTACTCTGATTAAATTAACTTATTCTCGTTTTTTATTTATTTCGAATAAATAAATTATTCCTCATTCGTATAATTATTTAATCTACTCTGATTAAATTGATTATAATTTCTTCTGCTATTTTAATCTACTCTGATTAAATTAACTTATTCTCGTTTTTTATTTATTTCGAATAAATAAATTAGTCCTCATTCGTATAATTATTTAATCTATTCTGATTAAATTAATTATAATTTCTTCTGCTAATTTAATCTACTCTGATTAAATTAATTTACTCTCGGCTTTATTTAATTCGAATAAATAAGTTACTCCTCGTCCTTATAATTATCTAATCTATTCTGATTACGTTAATTATAATAATTTCTTCTGCTAATTTAATCTACTCTGATTAAATTAACTTACTCTCGTTTTTATTTATTTCGAATAAATAAATTATTCCTCGTTCTTATAATTATTTAGTCTACTCTGATTAAATTAATTATAATTTCTTCTTCTAATTTAATCTACTCTGATTAAATTAATTTACTCGCGATTTTATTTACTTCGAATAAATAAATTATTCCTCGTTCTTATAATTATTTAGTCTACTCTGATTAAATTAATTATAACTTCTTCTTCTAATTTAATCTACTCTGATTAAATTAATTTACTCGCGATTTTATTTACTTCGAATAAATAAATTATTCCTCGTTCTTATAATTCTTTAATCTATTCTGATTAAATTAATTATAATAATTTCTTCTGATAATTTAATCTACTCTGATAAAATTAATTTACCCTCGTTTTTATTTATTTCGAATAAATAAATTATTCCTCGTTCTTATAATTATTTAGTCTACTCTGATTAAATTAATTATAATTTCTTCTTCTAATTTAATCTACTCTGATTAAATTAATTTACTCGCGATTTTATTTTCTTCGAATAAATAAATTATTCCTCGTTCTTATAATTATTTAGTCTACTCTGATTAAATTAATTATAACTTCTTCTTCTAATTTAATCTACTCTGATTAAATTAATTTACTCGCGATTTTATTTACTTCGAATAAATAAATTATTCCTCGTTCTTATAATTCTTTAATCTATTCTGATTAAATTAATTATAATAATTTCTTCTGATAATTTAATCTACTCTGATAAAATTAATTTACCCTCGTTTTTATTTATTTCGAATAAATAAATTATTCCTCGTTCTTATAATTATTTAGTCTACTCTGATTAAATTAATTATAATTTCTTCTTCTAATTTAATCTACTCTGATTAAATTAATTTACTCGCGATTTTATTTACTTCGAATAAATAAATTATTCCTCGTTCTTATAATTATTTAGTCTACTCTGATTAAATTAATTATAACTTCTTCTTCTAATTTAATCTACTCTGATTAAATTAATTTACTCGCGATTTTATTTACTTCGAATAAATAAATTATTCCTCGTTCTCATAATTCTTTAATCTATTCTGATTAAATTAATTATAATTTCTTCTGCTAATTTAATCTACTCTGATTAAATTAATTTACTCGCGATTCTATTTATTTCGAATAAATAAATTATTCCTCTCAATTATAGTCAGTTGATCTAATCTAATCAAATTAATTGTTCTGACTGTAGGCTCTTGCACTGGGCTCTAGGCAATAGGAAACCCTCTCTGTCTGAAAACCCGCTGGCAGCCACCTGCTAGTCAATATCCATGTCCGATCGGTCACGTCGTACACAATTGAGTGTATCCTCCTCGTGTTTAGTTAAACGCAGCACTTCAGCTTCTCCTGTTCCCTCGGGGAGATCGCAACACTCCACCGCGTTCAAGCGCAGTCCGATCGTGACCAGATCCAGTCCGAAGCCTGCAAGCGTGTCAAACATGTCTCTCTCTGATTTTATTTCCGCCGCTGATCGGCTTATCAAATTTGAGGCCCGTCTTGACACACTTGAGGACTCTAGTTCAACCGAGGCGGCCCAGATCCGCACTCTTGAGGTCTGCAAGGATCGGGTTAGAGCCTTATGGGAAGACGCAGAAAGCCAGTACAAAGCATGTTCCAAAGCTTTAAGTCAAGGGGCTGGCAGCAGCGAGGTGGAGTCTATGGAAGCTAAGTGCGATCATTGTTACACTGTCTACGAACGGTGCATAGCCAGATTAGGCACTCAGGTCGATGCCCTTTCCGCATCGTGTGCCGCGCCAGCTCCTACGTTCACACCCACTACCTCTTCTGGAAGCTGTCGCCTTCCGGCCGTAGACACGGAAGTGTTTCACGGTGATTATTTGCGCTGGCCTACGTTCAGAGACGTCTTCACAGCCGTCTATATAAACAATTCGCGCTTAATCCCGGTAGAGAAATTGTTCCATCTGCTTTCGAAGACAGCAGGCGATGCAAATAAGATAGTCGCGGAGTGTCCTCTCACGAACGACGGCTTTGCATCAGCCTGGGGCTCCCTGTGTGCGCGGTACGAAAACAAGCGGCAGTTAGTCAACAGCCAGCTTAGAATTCTGCTCAATGTGTCTAAGGTCAACAAAGAGTCGGGCTCGGCTCTTAGAGAACTGATTGACACCATCCAAAGATGTATCACTGCCATCGAGCACTCCCAAATCTCCACGGAGAATTGGGACTGCATACTCGTCTTCCTGTGTACATCAAAATTGCCGGATCACACACGGTCGCTTTGGGAGCACTCGCTAACCAACAAGTCCGAGATCCCGTCCTGGGCTGAAACCTGCCACTTCCTCACCGAACGCGCTCGCGCGCTCGAGGCGATGGAAGGCGACCGATCATCTCCCAAAGTTTCAGTCAACGACTCCAAATGCACCTCGGCTGTCTCAAAAAGAATCGCCTCCTTTGAGACCCAAGTACGCCCAAAAACCAAGACGTGTGATTTGTGCGTAAAAGAAAACCATCCCATTCGTCTGTGTCCGAAGTTTTTGCAAATGTCCGTCGGGGCTAGAGACACTTACGTAAAACGTAAGCAGCTTTGTCTGAATTGTTTCGCACACGGCCAATTGTTCCAAGTGCAAAGCTCGGCACAACACACTCCTTCATCGGGAAGGCCACGCCGAGAGCAAAGCTCGTTCCACCGCCTCCGAAAGTTCTCAAATGTCCGAGGGGGGCCCCGTTGTGCAATCGTATTGCACAACCAGTCAACAAAATGTATTGCTCGGTACGGCTGTCATCAATGTGAGTCACCGAGGAGCCACCTTTCCCGCCCGAGCTCTAGTTGATCCGGGGTCCGAAGCGACATTTATTTCTGAAAGGCTATTTCGCCTGATGAAGCTTTCATTTCAAACAGCGCAGGTTCAGGTGTCGGGCCTAGGAAGGTCGGTAACGACTCAGTCGCGGAAGCGGTGTAATTTCAATATCGGCTCTCCGCTGGAATCGACGCTCCGGATTGAAGCATCGGCTCTCGTCCTTCCTCAGTTGTGTGGCAATCTGCCATCTTATCCCCTCTCTCAACACCTCTTAGATGGGCTTCCTGATCTTCCGTTAGCCGATCCCTTATTCTTTAAGAGCGCTAAAATTGATGTCCTCTTAGGAGCGGATATCCTTCCAGCGGTCGTTAAAGGAGGCTTCCGCCCTAATCTGTGCGGCTCTCTAATGGGGCAAGAGACTATCTTCGGCTGGGTCCTTACTGGTCCAGTCACGCAGAAACTACAAAAGGTTTCAGCATTCACGACCCGAGTCACTTTTTCTGAGGAATTAAAGCCCGATGACCCCCTCTCCAGATCTCGTGAGGTGGAGAGTCTTCCCAAGGTGACGCGGGAGTCAGATTCCGCTGGTGAAGACAACGCCGTCCAAACAACCAAGACGGACAGTTCTGGCTCAGGCGTCGTGACACTTCCATTTAGGGAACCCGACTTTGGCAATTTCTACTTGCCGCATCACGCACTGTTGAAGCCCGAGTGCACCACCACCAAGGTGAGCGAGGTGTCCAACGCATCGTGCCCCTCTTCCGATGGGAGAAGCCTGAATGATACTCTTCATCCAGGCCTTCAATCCGATCTTACGATGCGAATTCTAAATCACAGGATGCGTGAATATTTTCCAAAGTTTTACGACTCCAGCACAGCAAAGACGCTGAGCAATCGCTGGCAGCGACTTAAGGCTCTCCTCCAACAATTTTGCTACCGTTGGAAGGAAGAGTACCTTAAGGAGCTGCACAAGCGAATCCATTGGCACACCCCACGTCGCGACCTGAAGATCGGGGATGTGCTCGTCATCAAAGATGACTATGTCGCCATCACTGAATGGCGACTCACCCACATCCATCTTGTCTATCCTGGAAAGGATAGAATGGCCCGAGTGGTAAACGTCCTCGCCGCTCGGGATCGTATTCGTAGGCCCGTCCAGGTGAATTATGCTACCATCGGACGAGGCCCTGTTTGTGATGTCCAACTAGGTGTACGATTTTCATCCTCCAACCATTACTCTCATCTACACCATCGTTCATCTATTCCAGCTATGGCGCCTTCACCTCAGCAAGTAGCACCCGCTGCTGTGCAAGCCTTCCGGTGCCGCGTCTGCCGAGGAGTCCACGCGCTGCGCAAATGCCAGCGTTTCCTGGGACTCCCGGTAGAGAAGCGTCTGCGGGCAGCACTTATTAACAAGTACTGCCCAAAGTGCTTGGCGCACCAGCACTCCGGGCCAACTTGTCGCAGCCGACAGGGATGTAAGACGTGTGGGGAAGACCACCACACGCTGCTTAATCTCCCAGGAACGAAGAGGACCCGTCGCCGAGCACGCCAACGCGCCTCAAGCTCCCCGGCATCCGGCACTCCCACCCTGTCGACCTTGATGCAATATAAGGACGTCAGCATCCTGCCCACCGCCATTATCGCACTGCACACTCCAGCAAAGCAGTTTGATGTCCGAGTCTTGATCGACCCGTGCAGTCCCACCAGCCGGATCAACGCTGACCTGGCACGGACCTTCGATCCGTCACTAGCGTTGGTCCGGGACAGGTCTGCACGGCTCTCGTCGCTTCTAAGACATCGGACTTCAGACTGGATTTGATCCTGCAATTGGATCCTCAATTAAATTGCCGGACACCCGTCCGTGCCGTTGAGCGCAGATCCCCGTTCCCCGGGATCACACTGGCCGACGCTGAAATTCGCTGGGATTCTCCCAGTTCGGTGCTCATAGTGCTGGGGGCGGATGTATATATATATATATATATATATATATATATTTTTTTTTTTTTTCGTGAAAGATTAGTTAATTTACTGTTTTTTTTTATTTTATATATATATATATATATATATATATATAATATATAAAAAACAAGTAAGAAAACTCTAGTCGAGAGTGCTCGACTAGATAATACCCTGAACTTAATTTTAATAAAATAAAATAATAATCTGTACTGTGGTTTGGTTTTTTGTAATTATCTTGAAAATGCATCAATTTTAGTGCTGAAAATGGCAAAAAACTTCTTTATTTTGACAATTGCTCTTGATTAGTACTAAAATTAATCCGTTTTCAAGATAATTACAAAAAACCAGTGTCGAACGTGACAAAAAGTTGTCTTTTCTGGAGAATTATCCATATGGATAAATCAGAAAGTATACATAAGAATGTATGAGTGTAACGTTCAAAATGTACTTATACATATATACATTGCATACATATACATTGAACTGCAAAAAAAAAAAAAAATAATAGATGGCGCTTATATTAGTTGAAATTCGAAAAATGTTATATTATTAAATATCATTAAAAATAGACCCAACAAATAGACGTTCCTCGATTAACAGGCATTACCTTAATTAACACAGACACTTCATAATTGTAAAAGAAATATATCAATGCCACTCGAAGCTGTAATACCCATAGTAAATAAGTTCACTGCTAAAGCGCCATCTATCAAGTTAAAATTTTTAGACCATGCTACACTAGTTTTGAATGTACATGTGTGCATACATATAGGAAAACCGCAGATGTCACGTGCTGTTTATTATTTTCTGTTGACTTAACGGAATAAAATATAATTGAAACAAAAACACTTTCAGAAATGATGCTATTAAATATTTGAAATTAAAAAAAACGCACTTATTCACAATTAGTTAAACTACTAACTGACTTTCAAAGGTATCAAATACAAAGGAATAAATAACAAAAAAGAAAGAAATAATAAAAAAAAAAAAAAAATTAAAAATAAGAAATTATGAAAGGCTTAGGCGAGACTAGAACCTGCGACACCCTAACATTCGGTGCATCTGTCTAGCCATCTACACCACGGCATTTCCATTGTTATTTTAATTGTTTTAAAATTTTTAAAATATATAATGGAATGTAATGAGAGTTTCAGCATGATCTACATATTCTATTTGACATTTTAGGTTTTTTTTTTAGAAATCATAACTCTTTTACAATTAGCTTTACATGCCCAAATATGTACATACATATGTACAGCCACACGCTGATCTGCGATTGTACACATATACACACAAACATACATACATATGTACATATGTATGTATGTGTGCCCGCAATGCGTCTTGCTTTGTCGCTGCCTTGCTTGCTGCGCCACATGGGTTTTGATGAGAAAACTTTATAGACTAATAATTCTGTTTCTAGATGGACAATCGTATTGATATGTTCAGATTAAGATTATGATATTCATATCTTTATGCCAAACCAAACTCTATGTCTCTAGTATTTGAAATGCATTTTTTACACATTTGGGGGTGTGGGGGCGAATTGGGGACCGGAATCCAAAATCTGACAAAAACCGAAATTGTATTAAATTGGTATCTATATATATGCAGAAGACTTGGAGACTCTAACTCTAAAGATGAATTAGCTAGAATTTTATAACTGGTTCCCGATAATTTCAGTTATCGATAACTAAGCAAATATACAAGTTATCGAATTTCTGAAACAAATTCGTACTGCGCGCTCAATATACGGACCTAACACAAAAAGAATGAACTCTCTAGCTTTTGTATCTTCGGAAATCGACGCGTTCAAACATACGGACAGACAGACAGACGGACAGACGGACAGACGGACATGGCTATATCAACTTTTCTCGTCACCCTGATCAAGAATATATATACTTTATGGGGTCTGCCACGCCTCCTTCTGCCTGTTACATACTTTTAACAAAACCATTATACCCTGATTTCCCATTTTCAATGGGTTCAGGGTATAAAAAGTATGGGTTCAATTTACAAGCGCAGAAAAAGACAATATTCGCTAGATAGCACATGTCTCGAACATATATTAATAAAAAGTACCGTTAAAAACTTCAGAAGGCTTTCAAATTTTTTACAAACGTTTTGCCGATTATTCTTAACAGTCAAAAATTGTTTAATGACAATAAAAGCTATTGGTTATTATTATATAAATATAATAAGTGCCTAGAGGCACTCTTACATCTTAGAGGGTTAATAATGGTCGCAGGACATTATTCATACAACGTTGAAAGTTTGCTGTTGGAAGCTGCCGAGCTTTTTCAGCAACTCTGGCTCCAACCATTTACGAAGGCACAAATAAAAGCCAATACGATTTTTTAGCTTATTATTTATTAATTTAATGCCGAGTCCGTAATATTTGTTTAGGCAAAGTTAATTATATGCGAAAAAATGGGATAGATGTTGCGCGACTGCAGACAACTTTCGTACAGAACTAGAGAATTTAAAGAATCATAGGCCGCCAAAATGTGGCGAACGAGGAGTTATGAACTTCCAATCGAAGCTGTTGTTGATGCAGTAGTTGTGGACTTCAATGCGATGTTCCTGGCTCAACAATAGATGCCGCAGATCCGCCAACTCGTTCCGTGCACCCACAAAGCTAGTAGCATTGTCAGACCAAATACATTTTGGAATGCCGCGCGTACCAATGAAACGCTTGAGGGCGCCCAAGAAAGCAGCTGTCGAAAGATCCTTTGCGACTTCCAACCATACAGCCTTGGTAGCGAAGCAAACGAACACACAGATGTAGCATTTTACGGAGGCTTTGTTTCGTCCATCAGGCTTGTGATAAAAAGGACCACAATAATCCACTCCAGTGACTGTAAATGCAGTGACTGTGCACAATCCTTAGGCAAGTCCTACATTATATGTCTGATAAAAATTCAGCTGACTTTATTTTCCTGATAAATTTGTGAATGTAGCCAAAAATGCGAATCATTATTCCGAATGAATTTATGTGCTTGACTGACAAGGAGATATTTACGTGCTCAGCTGAGAATAAAACTCTTTGGCGCATTTCAGACAAGCAGTGCCTTGGCCAATAAAATTTTTCCTTTTGCAAGAAAGAAGGTCCATGCATCCATAGTTTTGAGTGCAAAAGTTCCAACGGTGCTGCTCCTTTGGATAACATATCCGCCGGATTCATCTCAGTTGGCACGTAATGCCACTCCATGCCGATCGTGAGCTGCTGTATGGCACAAATCTTGTTAGCGACAAACACATTGAATTTGGATGGCTCTTCCTTTAACCAAGACAAGACCACGGCTGAATCTGACCAACAATGCATCTCACATTCGAAAAAGTTCATTTTGTTTATTTCGATTACCAAATTCGCAAGCAGAAATGCAGGGCATAACTCAAGTTTAAGCACCGTAAGAGTCTTTAGTGGGGCGACCCTACCTTTGGCACAGAGCAAATGAAACAGCATTCTTCGATGAGCGAGCATAAACGCAAGAGCCATAAGCCTGAAGACTAGCATCGCAGAAGGCATGTAGTTCGACCCTTGCTTTAAGT
The DNA here is from genome assembly GCA_030914335.1 of Drosophila borborema. Taxonomy (NCBI): domain Eukaryota; kingdom Metazoa; phylum Arthropoda; class Insecta; order Diptera; family Drosophilidae; genus Drosophila; species Drosophila borborema. The sequence continues at coordinate 25,825 of JAUESP010000099.1, forward strand.
TGGAGTACATAACGACGAAATACTGCATGACTCACTTGATGAAAGTCCTTACAAAATTCGCTCCAAGTCGTTTCCAATGGTTGCGGTAAGCTCTCATCCCATTGCAGCTTGTCACTCCACATGCGTTGCAAGATGATTTTGACCCTAGTTAAAGTTGGTCCGATTAAACCTAACGGATCATAACATCGCGCAATGGTTGATAAAACCGAGCGTTTTGTGTATTTGCCAGTACTAATTTTGGGCTCGAAAGTGAACACGAAGCTGTGCTTTCGAGACTCCCAGATGAGTCCGAGTGTTTTATATCAGTTATATCAGTATATCAGTTGAGTTGGAGCACCATTTCCTCAATTTGAACTTTCCTCGGTCAAGAAGATTTGTAGTTTGTCGCATAATGTCACGAACTTCTTCAACTGAATTACCTTCTGATATCAAATCGTCAACGTTGAAATCTCGCAAGACAGTTTAAGATCCTAATAGGTACGACGACGACTCATCCATTGCTAGTTGATGCATTGCACGAATTGCTAAAAAGGAAGCGGGTTTGGTCCCATACGTGACGGTATTCAACTTGAAAACTCGAATATCAAGATCTAAAGAGTCTCGCCACAAAATGCACTGGAGCATAGAATCAGGCTCTGAGACTTTCACACACCTATACATTTTACCAATATCTCCTGTAAGTGCAATGGAAAATGTGCGAAAACGAACGAGCGTGTGAAACAATGTAGCTTGAATAGTCGATCCTGACATTAGCAAAAGGTTTAATTAGAGCCCAGAGGTGATAACGGCTGAGCCGTCAAAAACAACTCTCAGCTTTGTTGTCGAACTCTCTTCTTTGTATACGCAATGATGGGGTAAGAAATATTTGCATTTATTGATGTCTGCGCTGGGCACCAGTGACATATGTTTGAGATCAATATATTCCTTTATAAATGCTGAATATTTTTCCTTGAGAGTTTGATTTCGAGCGAATTTACGCTCCAAGTTTATGAGTCGACGCTTGGCCTCCAAATACGAGTCGCCCAAAGATTCGACGCTCAGCTTTTTTGGCAAGCAAACTGAATATTCCCCTGATGACATTCGACGATGGTTTGTGATGGAATGCTGCTGACAATGGAGCGTCTCGGTTGTTACCTTGGCGATAGGCTCGAAGACGTGCTCCACTTCCCAAAATTGACGCACTAACTCATCAAGCCGAGTGCTCTGATTAGTGTCATCTGAAGCCTTTTGAGTTGCGATGAACGATGAAAGTTTGGGGGCCGATTGCCCGCCACCTGACACGAGCCAGCCGAGTTGAGTTTTCTGCAAAATTGGTAAGCCAGGTGCCAACAGAATTTGCCCAACACACAACAGCTCGAAGAAGAGACCAGCTCCGATGAGAAGATCAATCCGTTCTGATTTATAGAATAAGGGATCAGCTAGCTGTATGTTTGAGGGTATATTCCAACTGTTAGTAGACATTGACATCCCAGGCTGATTGTCAGTAATCATCTGGGCAACGATTACAGTGATGGTAGTGGAATAATCTGAAATCCGCGATTTTAAAACGAGATCGACTAAGTATCCTTCAGCTGAGAAGCTGGCATCTCCAATGCCAGAAACTGTAGTGAGCGATTTGCTTTGTCGAAGCTGAAGCTGATTTGCGAAACGACTGGTGAAGTGAAGTTGAGATTCTGAATTTAAAAGTACACGACACGGAACGAATGTTCCAGCTCCATTCTTGACAAGGATTATAGCAGTTGCTAGAAACACAACATCAGATGAACTAGGCGATATGTGGGCTTGAGGCAGAGAAGGTGACATTGCAACCATGGCAGTGGGGTGTATTGTATGCGCTTGTTGATCAGGTTTCAACACAGCGTTGGATGTGGCTATCGAAGACTGGTTGTAATGCAATAGAGTATGGTGCTTCGATTGGCAAGTACGACAGGAGATTTACAATCCTTTAACTGATGACCTTTTCTCAAGCAATTAAGACAAAGCGCGAGTCTCTTGGCCTCCTTATGTCTTGCGATTGGCGACAATTTCTCAAAGCGCTTACATTGAAATATCATGTGACTTGTGTCTTCGCAGAATACACAACAACTAGGAATCTTGGAAGCAACAAATGATTTTCTTAAATGTTTACTCACGATCTTCCCCGACTTGCCAACCTGACCATCTTGCAAAACTTGATCAACATTTTCAAGCATTCGACATCGTCCTTGCAAGAAAGCTGACAATTTGGCCCACGATGGTAACTCATTAGCAGACGAGCTTTCCTCCCATTTGACCTGAGTTGACTTATCCAATTTCTGCAACACTGTTTGCACGATGATAATATCAGCAACTTCACCCTCGACGCTAAAGAATCCATAGCACGAAGGATGTCACTTTATCTGTTAATTGCCTCAGCCTACCTACAGATGCATCAGCCTTCTCAAGCTCAAATATCGCTCTGATGTGTGCCTGTAAGATAAAACGTTTATTATCAAAACAACGTTGAAGAATATCCAGAGCGCCGATATAGTTAGCCTTGTTGATTTCCAACAAGCTGATGGAATCCAAAGCAGAACCACTTAAGCAGGATCGAAGATGCTGGAACTTCTCAACAGGATTGAGATCAGGATCAGTATCTATGATCGTTTTGAACATAGAGTAAAAATGTTCCCACTCAGTGTAGATTCCACTAAATTTTGGCATTATTAACCATTAACCATTTTTTTAACCATTATTAACCCTCTAAGATGTAAGAGTGCCTCTAGGCACTTATTATATTTATATAAGAATAACCAATAGCTTTTATTGTCATTAAACAATTTTTGACTGTTAAGAATAATCGGCAAAACGTTTGTAAAAAATTTGAAAGCTTTCTGAAGTTTTTAACGGTACTTTTTATTAATATATGTTCGAGACATGTGTTATCTAGCGAATATTGTCTTTTTCTGCGCTTATAAATTGAACCCATACTTTTTTCGTGAAAGGTTAGTTAATTTACTGTTTTTTTTTTTTATTTTATATATATATATATATATATATATATATATATATATATATATATATATATATATATATATATATATATATATATATATATATTGTAACGAACCTTCGGTTATGCCCGAGTCTAAGCCGGGCCAGTTTCAGCCGACTGTGAGTTCGTTTCAACAAATTTATTTATTATTTATTATTATATTGAATAATAACACTTTGTGAATTTGCTTTGTATTTGGTATATTCTCGTTATAATACTTATTATTACTTTGACGATACAGCACACTCGTATAGTCGTCGTGCGTTATGTGTGTTCACGCCCTCCGGCTGGGCAGACAATTATGGCTCAGTAGCACCAGGTTTCGCCCAAGCGTTCCAGCTCACGCCAGGATTTGCACTGTCTACTCCGGCGGTTCGCTCGGCTGTACAGGCTACTCCTACTACTGGACTCGCTCTTGGCACCCCTAGGTTCTTATGCACACAATTTCTACCTATTCGCACGGCTACGTGAACCTACACAAGTTTTATCACGAGACTTCTGGCCAGAATACAATTTGCAGCTGCCTTGTATCAACTCGCTAGTTGATGGCCACTACTGCTTCTGTATGTCTGGGTCCTTAAAGGTGTCTGAAGTATCCTCCCAGGATACTTTGGATGCTCCCACGATGTCCTGTCTGCTTCGAGTCCTGGATATCGGTGTCCTGCGTCGATATCGTAGTCCTTCGATGTCTTCACTCGCGTTGACTTGTATTTTCACTTCACTTGAATCTCACTCTTGATCTTCACTCTCGATCTCACTCTTGATTCCTCACTCTTGATTCTTGCGTACTTTCTGATCGCCTCTATGGCACCGCCGGTGCCCTTTTATAGGGCCGCCGCAGGCCCTGTTCGGCTCTGGAGCGGGGCCTGCCTGCCGCTCGTGCCCATCTAACGGCACAATGGCGTGATCTGGGTGACGCCAGCAGGCCGCCAAATGTCGCGGCAGCTTCGCGTTGGCCGAAGTACCGCTGTTGCTATGCGAAAAGACAGCGTCCGTCACTTGGTGCGGTACCTCGGCTAACGGTGCCCTATGACCTGCGGTCGAGCGACGCCAGCCAATTGCTGACACTATAGGAGCGAGAGAGACGGACTATAGTCCGCTCTCTGACCCTTCCAGTCGCGAGGGTTGCTCCTATAGTGTTCGCGTCGCTGTGTGGAGCAATATATGCATGCACGTATGTGCATATAAACACACAGCAAATACATATGTTTATATACACTGCATACGTGCATACCTATATTGCTCCTCATACTCCCCTCTTCCTTCGGAAAACACGACCTTCGTGTTTTTAAATTTCGCGCCTCTTTTCTCGTTGCTGCTCTACCTTGCGTTGATCGATGACACGCTGCTCTACAGCGCGTCGATCATTGCTGTTAACGCTCTGTTAACAGCGCCACGCTGCTCATCAGCTGGTTTCCGCTCGCTGCTGGCAACTCCGTGCGTTGCTGGTGAGTAAATTAGGTGTTTTTAATTTTTCTCTTACGTATTTTAATCGTGAATTCCACTCCTCCAGCCCGAGTTGGTGCCTCTATAATGCCCCTGGACCCGATGGACCTGCCGCCGCCTCTGCCCACGCCCGGGCGCTGCTGCAAACACTCCTCTTCGTGATTGCAGCCCCCGGTGGCTGCGGCGCAGGTGCGCAGGTCAGATGGCCAATTCTCTCAATTGGCACACCTCGTCCCTTGGCGCTGGAAGCGTTGTTTCCACCTCTGGATGGGCTCTTTGTGTCCTCCAGGACTCTCGGATGGAATCACGACTTCAGTTTCTCGTGATGCTGTTGGACTTCAGTTAGTATCGGCGTCGTTCGCAAACCGGTCAACGGCGCCGTGACGTTGAGAAATGGCAATGACAACACAATCCTCGTCTTCGCATAGCTCCAGCGGAATCGCTGGCCAATGCACGAGGATTTGCCAGAGCTCCTTTCTCCACCCGTCACGCCAGTTGCCGCGACCGGCCGCGTGGCAGGCGCCCACACTCCCCGTCATCCAACAGCAGCCACTCACCAGTTTGTGCGTGTTGATTCGCTGTTGCCACTCTCCAGTTTGTACGTGTTGATTTGCCGTTTGAAGTTTTGAAGTGGACGTCGTTCGCGACTGGGGCCGGTGCTCGAAGATTTGGCGTCGGTTCTGCGTATCGGAGCACTCCTCATACGCGCATAGCTCCAGCGGAGTCACTGGCCAATGCGCGAGGATCGGCCGATAGCTCTTCCGACGCCTCAGAACGACCCACCGGTGTGCACCCAGCCGCGTGGCACACGTCCACCGTTTCAACTTCCAAAAGCCCAACCAGCCTTCTGCCTGGATGCTCTTATATAGTATCTAACGGAATGCTATTCGGCCTGCTCTAGCATACCCTTCCTGGTTGCTGAATTCCAGGCCCTTGACCTTTTCTCATGCGTTGCTCTCGCTTGTCCGTAGTCAGCTGTGTATGTTTTTGTTGTCGCGTGCGCTTGCTCGGAGCATACATTGTTGTTGTTTATGTTTATGCGTGCGCGTCCAACTCTTGTCAGCTGAGCGTGTTGTTGTTTCGTACGCTTGATTGTTGTGTGTGTTGTTGTTACGTACGTAACAGTGCGCGCGCAATTTAAAATTTTGTTGTTGCGCGGCACTTAGCTAACAGTTTTAACTGTTCGCTTCCACTGCAGTGCGGGCGTTATTTGAAAATTTGTTGTTGCGCGTCATAAAAACTTCAATTTTTTTCTTCGTTTTAGGTGTTCTTAGGCAATACACATCGCGATGTGTATTCACTCCTTTTTTTTTTTTTTTTTTTTTTTTTTTTTTTTTTTTGAAATTTTTACTTTATGCAGCTTGCTCTGCCACGCTATGCGACTCACCCGTCTCGCCTCTCCATGGTTTCAGGTCAGCCACATGCGCGGTCCGGGTCCGTTTTTCGGCATCCGAGTTGATGTTGCAGATGACCGGCGACACAAATCTGACTACAGTATACGGCCCTCCGTATCGCGGTGCCAGCTTCGCTGCGAATCCGTCCGCGGCATTGGACAAGTGGCGCTCTTTCGCCCACACCTTGTCCCCAATAGCCGGCTTCCATTGCCACCGCCGCAAGTTGAAATGCCGCGCCTGCTCTTGAAATGGTCTTTCCAGCTTTTCCAAGAGCTTCTCGGGCCTGTGGACGGCTGCCTGTCGCTGACTGGACTTGCAGCGCTGGCACAGCTCGCACCGCTGCACGTAGCTGCGCACTTCCCGGTACATCCCTGCCCAGTAGTACCTCGCTGCCACCCAAGCAATTGTTTTTCTTCTCCCAAGGTGGCCAGCGGTGGCTGCGTTGTGGCTCGCCTCTAGCACGTGCTTGCGCCGCTCTGTCGGCACACACAGCCTCCACGCAGCTACATCATCTTGGCCGGCTTGGTGCGGGATGTGTCGATATAAGTTTCCAGACTCTTCTCTGTAGTCTGGAAACTTGTGCGGAGCTCGGCGCAAGCCCTGGCGCAGATTTCGGAGCCAGCGACATCCTGTCCCAGCTGGCGTCTCCTTGCTGTTGGCCAAGCGGCCTGCATCCTTTTGGGTCGCCTTTAACGGCGTCTCGCGACCCACTTCCTCACTGGCCACAGCCACGGCCATCTTTGTCTCCCGCTGTCCATCCCACTGTGGATTTCTTGGGTCAAGCCTCAGCGCCAAGCCGCCACATTCCAATGTGGTGCCAATGCCGGCCAAGAAATCCCAGCCCAGCACCAGATCGTCGATCACTCCTGGCAGTATTAGCAATGCAATGTGCACTTGCTGACTCCCCAGGCTGACCTTCGTCTCCAGTTGCGAGTCCACTTCACTGCAACTGCCGTTCGCCAGACGTATGCGTCGCCTTGTGGCACGCACCACGCCCACTCCTTGGAGCCTTTCAGCGAGCTTTTCGCTAATAAAGCTGCTGGAGGCTCCTGTGTCGATCGTGGCTTTCTGCTGCCTGGCTCCAATGACCACGATCGCCGTCAGTTGGTGGCCTTCGTCATGTAGGCTGCCTACTAACGCCTGGGGGGCTCCTTGACGCTGCTCCCGCTTGCCCCTGGATGGCGGGTGTCGCTGGTCATTTCTCGACTGGGAACAGGTAATCGTGCGCACGCCTATACGTCCACACTGCCAGCAGAACTCCAGTGCCTTGTTACGGCACTCCAGTGCCTAGTGCCCTTCCTGGCCGCACATTCGGCATGCCCTGGCAGGATTGGGAATGTGTGTCCTTTGTCCTGGGGCACCAGTCCTTGGCGCTGGACGAGGACACTCCGAGACACTCCTCTTTGTGGCCATCGTCATCCGCCATGACCATCAAACGCGTCTGTGTTGGCCGCTGCAGCCGACGCAATCTCTCGCGGTCTCGCTCCAACTCCTCGAACTCGTCGGCCAGCCTCATCAGCTCCATCAGACTCTGGAACTGATACGGCCGAGCGTAGGCGCGCAGATCAGGGATGCTGTTGTTGTATATCAACTTCATCTCATGATCTGGCCCATAACGCAGCGGCCGCATGAGAGTCTGCATCTCCACCATGTCGATCTTGAATGGCTCGTCCACCATCTGCTTTCGACGCTTGACTTCGTCCTTGAGATCCTCCAGGTAGTCCCTCGGCAGGAAGAACTCCTGGAAGCTTCTCACGAAGGTTCCCCACGTCTTCCAGTGCCTATTGTTGGCCACGTACCACTTTAGAGCCATGCCCTTCAGCAGCTCTGGCATCACTCTTGGGATCAGATCCAGATCCAAGCCATAGGTGTCTGCCGACCACTCCACCTGCTCCAGGAACTCCAAAGGCTTTGAGGTGCCATCGAAGCGGAAGTTCCACTCCCTCACCTGTTTGGCCACCTTTGGGTACTCCTGCTCTGAGCTGCTTGGCCCTCGCGTCCTTATTTCAGGCTGCGGTGTAGACGTGGCTCTCCATGCTCCTTGCTCTGTTTGCTGCAGCCGCGCAGCAGCACTGGTGGATGGCAGAGAAAGACGTGCCGCATTTGGATCTTCTTCGGAATAGGGTCGACCTATTTAATGAATCGTTTAAATATCAAATTTAACTTTAATTTAAATTTAAGCTTTTGGTCGATAAAAAAAAAATATTTTTCTTTTCTGTTACAGTTTATGAACTGATTTGGTAATTTTCCAAATACGAGTTCTTATGGACAATATTGTTGTTATGTTGATACATTACGTGAAATATTGTATCCAAACGTTACAATCAGTTTTTTTTGCAGAAATGTATTAACGAATATATTCATTGAATATTTAATGACTTCGTTCTATTGTCTCTAAAGTCTGGTTATGGTGTGCAGTAGACGTTATATTGTCTATTTTTAAATATTTGCACAAATCTGTTATTATTATTTTTATACCCTGAACCCATTGAAAATGGGAAATCACGGTATAATGGTTTTGTTAAAAGTATTTGTATAGTATTCTATAAAAGTATAGTATTCTTTTGTATTTGATACCCTTGAAAGCCACTTGGTAGTTTAACTAATTGTGAATAAGTGCGTTTTTTTTTTTTAAATTTCAAATATTTAATATATTTTATTCCGTTAAGTCAACAGAAAATAATAAACAGAAAGTTTGCCCAAATAACAAAAGCAGGTGGTAAGAGATTTCCTATATGTATGCACATATGTACATACTTTCAAAACTACCCTAGCATGGCCTAAGAATTTAAACTTGCTAGATGGCACTTTAGCAGTGAACTTATTTATTATGGCTATTACAGCTTTGAGTGGCATTGATATATTTCTTTTACAATTATGAAGTGTCTGTGTTAATTAAGGTGATGCGTGTTAATCGAGGAACGTCTATTTGTTGGGTCTATTTTTAATGATATTTAATAATATAACATTTTTCGCATTTCAACTAATATAAGCGCCATCTATTATTATTTTTTTGGCAATGCATACACACATATGTATGTATGTATATATACATGTCCATATGTACATTTTGAACGTTACACGCATACATTCTTATCTACATATACTTTCTGATTTATCCATATGGGTAATTCTCCAGAAAAGTCAACTTTTTGTCACGTTCGACATTTTGGTTTGTTGTAATTATCTTGAAAACGGATTAATTTTAATACTAATCAAGAGCAATATATTGAACTATTTGTCAAAATTAAGAAGTTTTTTTTTGCCACTTTCAGCACTAAAATTGATGCATTTTCAAGATAATTACAAGAAACCAAACCACAGTACAGATTATTATTTTATTTTATTAAAATTGGGTTCAGGGTATTATCTAGTCGAGCACTCTCGACTAGAGTTTTCTTACTTGTTTCTTCATCATCTTGGATGAAGGTCACCGGCTTGAGTAGCGCTACTCTTAATAATTTAATATTTTATTGTCCATTTTAAAAGTATCTATTGAACTAATTCAAAGATCTTTTTGCTCGGTGTCACTTTGAGTTGGCTGATTTTTAATATACCGGCTTTTCAAGCCTTGAAAGAACTGACCTAAGTCGAGAATTCCATTAGTATATAAATCGCTAACATCAATTCTTGCGATTATCTTCTTTACATGCTTCTAGAAGCATGCATAATTATCGATATGCAAGATTGTTAATTTCCGTACCTCGTCATTGGAAATGACTCCGTATACGTTAGGCTTAAAATCATTGTCAAGAGTTTGCTTAGGCAAATCTACTTGAACATTTCCTGCGCAGGAGTTTTTCTCTAGCTCATCAACTAGTATGATTACCTATGGCCTATGGGTGTAAGAGTTTTCCGATTTGCCACGCTCCTAGTTGGCGGATCGGGAAAATTTGTACACTTTATAATTCGGGAGCATACATGAGTATATGTTTAAAATTTCAAGTCTTCAAGAGAGTTTCTTCAAGAGAGTTCTCAGTTGAGAGTGATTAAGTAAGAACGTTGCAGTTAGGTGCAACTAACTGCGATATACTTTGATCCCATAGGTGCATCTTATTTATTTAATAAACATGTAATTAACGAAATATTTCGGCAATTAGAAAACTTACATGGCAAGCAACAAACGTATTTCCTTCACATACATACAGTTACACATGTACACACTATACGAGTATACACACAATTTTCTATGTATGCATACAAAAGTTTGCATGCCAGAATATTCTAAGAATTGTGACTGAATTGGGAATTTTTCGATCGTTACTTTAGTTTTGTCAGAGACGCTCTAGCAATGCCTTTTTTGGTTTTAGTTAACACCGCTCATATTAGGTCAGTGGCGTTGATGGTAAGCGCTATGCAAGCTATACTTGGGTGCGTAGGTTCGAATCCCACAAAAAACTTATTTTTTTCAAAAATTATTATTTTTAATTTTTTTTATATTTGTATATTTATTATAAAATGCTTGCTGCCAATTGATAATAATTTATAAACATACGCATATGAATTGTGCATTTAAGGAAAAACTAAAACAACTTTTCCGATTTGCCACGCTGCTTGCTTGGCAAGCAGTTTTTCTATGCATGCATATATGTATGTATGTACACATATACATATTGCAAGAAGTGCGATTGTATTGTTTTGTTTTGTCATAAGCTGCTGATCAGCTGTGAATTTATTTAGGTTTAGCTAACGATTACATATTGTTTTCAAAAGACCTAGGTTCGAATCCCGCTGGAACCTTTTTAGTTATTAATCGAAAACTTATAAATTTTATTTTTTAAATTCATTAATATTATTATATTTATGTTAAAATGCATTTTGCCATCTTAGCAATTGCTACTAAGCTATTATATGCATGAATTATGCAGTTGGCCACAGCAACCTTCTTTGCCGATTTGCCACGGCCAGATCTCTGCGCTCCGATTCAGGCACTCCGACACGCGCGCCTCCCAGCCATCCAAAAATCGACCCCGGATGAGCTGGTCCTCGTGGCGTGATGCCGTCCCGTCGGCTGACAAACGCCGCTCCCGCCGTCTAAGGGTTTCTTGGCGCCCCGACGGACACCGACCGCCCCTCGGCGGCTTTAGGCATTGGCCGTGCATACCGTTTGGAGCGACGTTGCCTACGCGCGGAAATACGACCGCGCTCGGGCGAGGGGCAGACAGGATGATAACGCCTTATCTCCATTCTGAATGGCGATCGGGAGTCGTCTGATCCCTCAGTTTCGCTCCCTCTTGCCCGGACTCCGAAAGGGCGGCGGAAGAGTGGGGGCGCTCCACCCTCGTCGTCACTTGACGCCGCCTCAACGAATACCACTCCAGCGTCCTTCCTCCGGGTCCGTGACTGCCGGGGCCGTCTCGCTGGTCTCGCCGTCTTTTCCTCCTTCGCTCCCCGCACGGCGGCCACCGGGATGGGAGTGGTAGCGGAGGGACAGTGTTCCCTGCCGCCGTCCCGTCCCCGCAGTGCGTATTCCAGCTCCGACGCTCGGCGATCGCCTGCCCACGAGATATGACTCCCCCACCTCTCTCCCATCCTGTGTCCTTTTGTTTATTTGTTGGCTTTGTTTTCTGTGGAAGGTACGAAATTCTTTTATTATGACAATCATGGATGGGTTTTGGCCGATGGCTGCTATCTAACTACGGGGTCAACTACTACTATTGAGGTTGTCATCTAAATTAGTGGGTTGGGTTGGATGACGGATGACGGAGTCTTCCGTGACTTCTCGTTCATGTTCGTTTTCGCTCGCGACGTCACTCTCCGCATCGCCCCGGTAGAACGGCTTCAACTGAGCGAGACTAGCCACTCTTCTTTTGCGCTCGCCCGTCTTGGCCAGGCGTACAATGTTTGGGGACAAAAACTGCACCACCCGGTATGGCCCGTCGAATTTTGGTGCCAATTTCGCCGCGAAACCATCTGCCGCGTTCGACAAATAATGCCGACGCATCAGAATTAGTGAGCCCAATTTCGGTCTCCATTCTCGACGACGTAGGTTGCAATATCGCCTTGGTCCTTCGATGCGCGCTGCAGGTTATTGCGAACGATCTCGAAGACCTCTCTCATCCTGTGTCCTCGATCTTTCGGATCGATCTCCTTCGTCGCCAAACCCGGTGTGACTTCGTGGTACAACGAGTCTGGCAATCGCGGCTCTCGCCCTATTATGAGGAAAGATGGCGTAAACACCGTGGAATCTGCCACACTTGAATTGACCGCCAGCGTTATCTCGGGCGGCAGTTCGTCCCACGAACTCTGATGACCTTCGATATATTGCGCTATCATGGTCTTGACTGTGCGATTCGTTCTTTTGGTGGGATTCTCCTGTGGCGAATATGGCGCTGTTAACTGGAAAGCTACCCCAAGAGACTCCATTAATAAGCGGAAACTTCTACTCGCGAATTGTAGCCCGTTATCGCACACGAAGGTTTTTGGTACCCAAAACTTGCCGAGTATGCGCTCCCTAAACGCCGCCTGCAGCGACGCCGTGGTGGCTCTCCTCAGCGGCACCAACTCTACCCATTTAGCGAACGCGTCATGGAACACTAACAGCATTGTGTTCCCGTGCTTAGAACGCGGCAGAGGACCCACAAAATCGGCGCACAAGATCGCCATGGGTCCCATCACCTGCCTCGTCAGCATCTGCCCTGCGGGTTTTCGCTGGTCGCTCTTGAACCTCTGACATAGTTCACACCGCTTCACATATCTGGCGGCGTCAAGGAACATACCTGGCCAATAATATCTTTGTGCCAGCCTGCCCACCGTTTTCCGCACGCCTCGGAGGCCCGCTGTGGGGGCGTCATGGCACTCTTTTAGCACTCTGCCTCTCTGGCCCTTTGGTACGCACAATTTCCAGGGAATGTAAGTTAAATTCGTTATTTGTTTGAGTTTAAAAAATATATTTTTTATTACAAGACGGACTGTCTTGTTCAAACCGAATTTTACAACTAATTACTTAAATCAATTCTATCCCTAGCTAAGCTGTGGTTCAGTCGACGGCGTTGGCAGCGACGTCGCTTTTGGTGTTATTGAACCGTTGTGCAATTCTTCTTGCTGAAGCTCAGGTTGGCGTGTGCAGGAAGTCCACTAGACGCGGTGTCAGCAGATTGGGCTTATTGGTCTGATTATGTGGTGACGCGGTGTCAGCAGATTGGTCTTATTGGTCTGATTATGTCGTATTTGTGTTGCAACAATTTCCGTTGGATATTGTTACAATGCAGAATATTTTCGTCGTTAACTCTTCCCCCTCTAATTTGCACTTGTCCTCAAGTGATCATTAAAAGAAAGGAATGTCGTTGAACTGTATGTTTTCTATTGCTCGTCTTGGTGCTGTGAGGAGCAATATAGGTATGCACGTATGCAGTGTATATAAACACATGTATTTGCTGTGTGTTTATATGCACATACGTGTATGCATATATTGCTCCACACAGCGACGCGAACACTATAGGAGCAACCCTCGCGACTGGAAGGGTCAGAGAGCGGACTATAGTCTGTCTCTCTCGCTCCTATAGTGTCAGCAAATGGGCTCGCGTCGCTCGACCGCAGGTCATAGGGCACCGTTAGCCGAGGTACCGCTCCAGGTGACGAACGCTGTCTTTTTGCATAGCAACAGCGGTACTTCGGCCAATGCGAAACTGCCACGACATTTGGCGGCCTGCTGGCGTCACCCAGATCACGCCATTGTGCCGTTAGATGGGCACGAGCGGCAGGCAGGCCCCGCTCCAGAGCCGAACAGGGCCTGCGGCGGCCCTATAAAAGGGCACCGGCGGTGTCATAGAGAGATCAATCAAAAAGTGCGCAGAAAGTGGAAAGTACGCAAGAATCAAGAGTGAGATCGAGAGTGAAGATCAAAAGTGAGATTCAAGTGAAATTCAATACCAGTCAACGCGAGCAAGGACATCGAAGGACTACGATATCGACGCAGGACACCGATATCCAGGACTTGAAACAGAAAGGACATCGTGGGAGCATCCAAAGTATCCTAGAAGGATACTTCAGACGCCTATAAGGACCCAGGCATACAGGAGCAGTAGTGGCCATCAACTAGTGAGTTGATACAAGGCAGCTGCAGACTGTATTCTGGCCAGAAGTCTCGTGATAAAACTTGTGTAGGTTCACGTAGCCGTGCGAATAGGTAGACATTGTGCGCATAAGAACCTAGGTGTGCCAAGAGCGAGTCCAGTGGTAGGAGTAGCCTGTACAGCCGAGCGAACCGCCGGAGTGGACAGTGCAAATCCTGGCGTGAGCTGGAGCGCTTGGGCGAATCCTGGTGCTACTGAGCCATAATTGTCTGCCCAGCCGGAGTGCGTGAACTGACATAACGCACGACGACTATACAAGTGTGTGATATCGCTAAATATTAATCCTAATTTATAACGAGAATATACCAAATACCAAGCAAATTCACAAAGTGTTATTATTCAATATCGCAAGGGCTTCAACAAATAAATTTGTTAAAACGAACTCACAGTCGGCTGAAACTGGCCCGGCTTAGACTCGGGCATAACCGAAGGTTCGTTACAACTGGCGCCCAACGTGGGGCCCTGCGATAAGAGAATAAGCAATACTTGTGAACAATGGTGCGAGCTTGGGTATATAATCTCAAAAAGGACGATGTGCTACGATACGGCGACGAATTCGGAGTCACGCTGTCGGGCACATTGGACGTGATGTGGAGACAGTTCGGTGAGTGGGTGGAGACGAACGAGGGAAGGATCCCATATTCGCTCAGGCTCGCCGAGCTGGCGCGTCTGCATGGACGCCGCCCTTCGAACAGCGAGGACGTGCCTACGGTCATCGTGGGAAACGAGCAGTACGAAGAAGATCCAAATACGGCGCGGCTATCTCTGCCATCCACCAGTGCCGCTGCGCGACTGCAGCAGACAGAGCAAGGAGCATGGAGAGCCACGTCTACACCGCAGCCTGAATCAAGGACGCGAGGGCCAAGTAGCTCAGAGCAGGAGTACCCAAAGGTGGCCAAACAGGTGAGGGAGTGGAACTTCCGCTTCGATGGCACTTCAAAGCCGTTGGAGTTCCTGGAGCAGGTGGAGTGGTCAGCAGACACCTATGGCCTGGATCTGGATCTGATCCCCAGAGCGATGCCAGAGCTGCTGAAAGGCATGGCTCTAAAGTGGTACGTGGCCAACAATAGACACTGGAAGACGTGGGGAACCTTCGTGAGAAGCTTCCAGGAGTTCTTCCTGCCAAGGGACTACCTGGAGGACCTCAAGGACGAGGTCAAGCGTCGGAAGCAGATGGTGGACGAGCCATTTAAGATCTATATGGTGGAGATGCAGACTCTCATGCGGCCGCTGCGTTATGGCCCAGATCATGAGATGAAGTTGATTTACAACAACAGCATCCCTGATCTGCGCGCCTACGCGCGGCCGTATCAGTTCCAGAGTCTGATGGAGCTGATGAGGCTGGCTGACGAGTTCGAGGAGCTGGAACGAGACCGAGAGAGGTTGCGTCGGCTGCAGCGGCCAACACAGACGCGTTTGATGGTCATGGCGGATGACGATGGCCACAAAGAGGAGTGTCTGTGTCCTCGTCCAGCGCCAAGGACTGGTGCCCCAGGACAAAGGACACACATTCCCAATCCTGCTAGGGCATGCCGGATGTGCGGCCAGGAAGGGCACCGGGCACTGGAGTGCCGTAACAAGGCACTGGAGTTCTGCTGGCAGTGTGGACGTATAGGCGTGCGCACGATTACCTGTTGCCAGTCGAGAAATGACCAGCGACACCCGCCATCCAGGGGCAAGCGGGAGCAGCGTCAAGGAGCCCCCCAGGCGTTAGTAGGCAGCCTACATGACGAAGGCCACCAACTGACGGCGATCGTGGTCATTGGAGCCAGGCAGCAGAAAGCCACGATCGACACAGGAGCCTCCAGCAGCTTTATTAGCGAAAAGCTCGCTGAAAGGCTCCAAGGAGTGGGCGTGGTGCGTGCCACAAGGCGACGCATACGTCTGGCGAACGGCAGTTGCAGTGAAGTGAACTCGCAACTGGAGACGAAGGTCAGCCTGGGGAGTCAGCAAGTGCAGATTGCCTTGCTAATTTTGCCAGGAGTGATCGACGATCTGGTGCTGGGCTGGGATTTCTTGGCCAGCATTGGCACCACATTGGAATGTGGCGGCTTGGCGCTGAGGCTTGAGCCAAGAAATCCACAGTGGGATGGACAGCGGGAGGCAAAGCTGGCAGTGGCTGTGGCCAGTGAGGAAGTGGGTCGCGAGACGCCGTTAAAGGCGATCCAAAAGGATGCAGGCCGCTTGGCCAAGAGCAAGGAGATGCCAGCTGGGACAGGATGTCGCTGGCTTCGAAAGCTGCGCCAGGGCTTGCACCAAGCTCCGCACAAGTTTCCAGACTACAAAGAAGAGTCTGGAAACTTATATCGACACATCCCGCACCAAGCCGGCCAAGATGATGTAGCTGCGTGGAGGCTGTGCGTGCCGAAAGAGCGGCGCAAACACGTGCTAAAGGTGGGCCACGACGCAGCCACCGCTGGCCACCTTGGGAGCAGAAAAACCATTGCTCGGGTGGCAGCGAGGTACTACTGGCCAGGGATGTACCGGGAAGTGCGCAACTACGTGCAGCGGTGCGAGCTGTGCCAGCGCTACAAGTCCAGTCGGCGACAGGCAGCCGTCCACAGGCCCGAGAAGCTCTTGGGAAACTTGGAGAGAGCGGCTCAGGACCAGGCGCGGCATTACAATCTGCGGCGGCGACAATGGAAGCCGGCTATTGGGGACAAGGTGTGGGCGAAAGAGCGCCACTTGTCCAATGCCGCGGACGGATTCGCAGCGAAGCTGGCACCGCGATACGGAGGGCCGTATACGGTAGTCAAATTTGTGTCGCCGGTCATCTGCAGCATCAGCTCGGATGCCGAAAAACGGACCCGGACCGCGCATGTGGCTGACCTGAAGCCGTGGAGAGGCGAGATGGGTGAGTCGCATAGCGTGGCAGAGCAAGCTGCATAAAGTAAAATTTCAAAAAAAAAAAAAAAAAAAAAAAAAAAAAAAAAAAAAAAAAAAAAAGGGAGTGAATACACATCGCGATGTGTATTGCTCTTTAAACGCCTAAGAACACCTAAAACGAAGAAAAAAATTGAAATTTTTATGACGCGCAACAACAAATTTTCAAATAACGCGCACACTGCAGTGGAAGCGAACAGTTAAAACTGTTAGCTAAGTGCCGCGCAACAACAAAATTTTAAATTGCGCGCGCACTGTTACGTACGTAACAACAACACACACAACAATCAAGCGTACGAAACAACAACACGCTCAGCTGACAAGAGTTGGACGCGCACGCATAAACATAAACAGCAACAATTTATGCTTCGAGCTAGCGCACAACAATAACACACACAGCTGATTAAGGACAAGCGTGCGCAAGAATACGAGAAAAGGTCAATGGCCTCGTGAGAGACGAGCGAGCCCAACGATCAGCCGTTAGCTCGCGAGAGGCGAGCGAACGCACAGCAAACGCCGTTAGCTCGAGAGAGAGGCGAGCGAAAGCGAAAAGAGAGCGCCAGCATGCAAAACAACCAACAACAAAATGCATACGACATGCAAAACCAGCCAACAACAAAATATAGCAGCATACAAAACGGCCAACAACAACATCTACACTGCATATGACACAGGCAACAACAGTGCAAGGCAGGAGAGAGCTTGCAAGGGCATATGTTGGGCCTGTCTTAGGAGGGCAGATAAGGATGCGGGGCAAGGGGATGCATTGCAGCGGTATCTGAGCGATACCGTAGCCTGGAATTCAGCAACCAGGAAGGGTATGCTAGAGTAGGCCGAAATGCATCCCGTTAGATGCTGATGCCCGCGTCGTCGGCAGAGCGGCGGCGTGGGCTATAAAAGAGCATGCAGGCAGAAGGCTCGTTGGGCTTTTAGAAGTGGAAACGGTGGACGTGTGCCACGCGGCTGGGTGCACACCGGTGGGTCGTTCTGAGGCGTCGGAAGAGCTATCGGCCGATCCTCGCGCATTGGCCAGCGACTCCGCTGGAGCTATGCGCGTATGAGGAGTGCCCCGATACGCACAACCGACGCCAAATCTTCGAGCACCGGCCCCAGTCGCGAACGACGTCCACTTCAAAATTTCTAAAGGCAAATCAACACAAACTGGAGAGTGGCAACAGCGAATCAACACGCACAAACTGGTGAGTGGCTGCTGTTGGACGACGGGGAGTGTGGGCGCCTGCCACGCGGCCGGTCGCGGCAACTGGCGTGACGGGTGGAGAAAGGGGCTCTGGCAAATCCTCGTGCATTGGCCAGCGACTCCGCTGGAGCTATGCGAAGACGAGGAGAGTGTTGCCATTGCCATTTCTCAACGTCACGGCGCCGTTGACCGGTTTGCGAACGACGCCGATACTAACTGAAGTCCAACAGCACCACGAGAAATTGAAGTCGTGATGCCATCCGAGAGTCCTGGAGGGCACCAAGAGCCCATCCATAGGTGGAAACGACGCTTCCAGCGCCAAGGGACGAGGTGTGCCAATTATGAGAATTGGCCATCTGACCTGCGCACCTGCGCCGCAGCCACCGGGGCCTGCAATCACGAAGAAGAGTGTTTGCAGCGGCGCCCGGCGTGGGCAGAGGCGGCGGCAGGTCCATCGGGTCCAGGGGCATCATGGAGGCACCAACTCGGGCTAGAGGAATGGAATGCACGATGAAAATACGTAAGAGAAAATAAAAAAACATCTAAATTACTCACCAGCAACGCACAGAGTTGCCAGCAGCGAGCGGGAAACAGCTGATGAGCAGCACGGCGCTGTTAACAGAGCGCTGTTAACAGCGATGATCGACGCGCTGTGGAGCAGCGGGTCATCGATCAACGCAAGGTGGAGCAACATCGAGAAAAAAGGCGCGGAATTTAAAAAAAAAACACGAAGGTCGTGTTTTCCGAAGGAAGAGGGGAGTGTGAGGAGCAATATAGGTATGCACGTATGCAGTGTATATAAACACATGTATTTGCTGTGTGTTTATATGCACATACGTGTATGCATATATTGCTCCACACAGCGACGCGAACACTATAGGAGCAACCCTCGCGACTGGAAGGGTCAGAGAGCGGACTATAGTCTGTCTCTCTCGCTCCTATAGTGTCAGCAAATGGGCTCGCGTCGCTCGACCGCAGGTCATAGGGCACCGTTAGCCGAGGTACCGCTCCAGGTGACGAACGCTGTCTTTTTGCATAGCAACAGCGGTACTTCGGCCAATGCGAAACTGCCACGACATTTGGCGGCCTGCTGGCGTCACCCAGATCACGCCATTGTGCCGTTAGATGGGCACGAGCGGCAGGCAGGCCCCGCTCCAGAGCCGAACAGGGCCTGCGGCGGCCCTATAAAAGGGCACCGGCGGTGTCATAGAGAGATCAATCAAAAAGTGCGCAGAAAGTGGAAAGTACGCAAGAATCAAGAGTGAGATCGAGAGTGAAGATCAAAAGTGAGATTCAAGTGAAATTCAATACCAGTCAACGCGAGCAAGGACATCGAAGGACTACGATATCGACGCAGGACACCGATATCCAGGACTTGAAACAGAAAGGACATCGTGGGAGCATCCAAAGTATCCTGGAAGGATACTTCAGACGCCTATAAGGACCCAGGCATACAGGAGCAGTAGTGGCCATCAACTAGTGAGTTGATACAAGGCAGCTGCAGACTGTATTCTGGCCAGAAGTCTCGTGATAAAACTTGTGTAGGTTCACGTAGCCGTGCGAATAGGTAGACATTGTGCGCATAAGAACCTAGGTGTGCCAAGAGCGAGTCCAGTGGTAGGAGTAGCCTGTACAGCCGAGCGAACCGCCGGAGTGGACAGTGCAAATCCTGGCGTGAGCTGGAGCGCTTGGGCGAATCCTGGTGCTACTGAGCCATAATTGTCTGCCCAGCCGGAGTGCGTGAACTGACATAACGCACGACGACTATACAAGTGTGTGATATCGCTAAATATTAATCCTAATTTATAACGAGAATATACCAAATACCAAGCAAATTCACAAAGTGTTATTATTCAATATCGCAAGGGCTTCAACAAATAAATTTGTTGAAACGAACTCACAGTCGGCTGAAACTGGCCCGGCTTAGACTCGGGCATAACCGAAGGTTCGTTACAGTGCCTCTGTTACTTTTTTTGGTTGATTGTTATCCAATAGTAACGTTATCTTTCTCTCCCTCTTTGTATAGAGGAAGGCGATGACGATGATTATCACGATTATGCAGATCAATATTATGGATGATACTGCGTGTGTCGTGAGTTTCAGTTTTTCTAGTTTTTGGCTGTTGTTGATGTGCAATGCCTGCAAAGCTGCTAGCGATAGAATTTGGAGTCGTCTCGATTCTTCTGGTGTCATCTGGATTATCGACGATCCGACTCTTAGTGTGTTTAGCTCGAGATTGTTGAAAGTCCGGTTGCCAATCGAAATGGACTCATTGGCGAAACGAATGACATACGTGCCGTTTAACCAGGTGCTTGCCCTTGTCGATGTCACCATTCCGTTAAAGTTGTTGAGGATCAATAGGCCGTTGGCTAGTTCTTCGATGGGTTCCACATGCTCGGCGTTACTGAACTCACACAGCGATTTTTCTCCATTGAGGAGCCTAGGCAAACATGTACTATTGCTAATATTGACGATGTTATTTTTAGAACAGATCTTAATATTATTATAATTTTTACAATCTTTTAGGATTCCATACATTACATTTTTGTGAGACAATATTTCTTTGTATTCTATGTTTATGATAACATTTTTTCTTATGACAGGTTTCACAATTAGGTTTTCATATTCAGTTTCTTCTACGTTAGGTATTTTTATTACATAAAATAAAGTAGTCGTATTGTGACTATTTTATATTGGTAACTTCCTCCTTAATCAGTCTGACTTGGTTCTGTAAACTTTCTGCTATTTCATGTATGAATCTATCGTCTTTTCTGATGTTGTTTGTAAGGGTATTGGTTACTGTAGTTAGTTTATTTAATCTCTGTTCTAGCTGTGAATTTATTATTACTTGTTTGTTGTTGTTATCTATAACTTTATTTATATGTTCTTCTATTTGAACGAAGTCATCATGATCTGGGTTGCCTGCTACATACTTCCATGCAGTGCCTAGCATGTTGATGGCCCTTGAGGGTCTTTTGTTAACGTCATGTTCTATGGTACGTAAAGTCAAGTGAGTTTGGTTAATTTCGTGACGTAAGGTATGGTATAGGCTGCTAAATTTTAAATCTTTCTCTGTGTGAAACTCTATTTGCTCTAAGGCTTCTCTGATCTTGTTCAAATTGATGATGTGAATGATTTTTGTTGTTCTTGTTTGTATTTTGCCTAGTCCATCGTGGATCGTAATGGTTTGTGCATCTGTATGGTTCGTTATGTCCATAGTCGGTTCAGTAGGTTGTGCCATCATCACCAGTATTACGAGTGGTCTATAAGTGTCAAACGTTCTTTATATTACTCTTATGTACGATTAGATTTGTGGATGTTAGTACGGTTGTATTTCTGTCCTCTTTAACTATTGCTTTCTTATACCTAGGTGAAAGTTTAGTACCTAGTCTTGTATTTATTTTAATGTAAATTTCTTGTCCAGGTATGTAAGTTCGTATGTCGTTCCGCGTCTTGTTATGGTTGTGAATGTCTGTCGTCTGTTTTTGTTTTAGTCTGTCTATATTATCTTTTCTAGCCTTTTCGTACTGTTCTGGGTCTGTCGTTACGTTTCTACCAAAAAATACGTCCAGTGGTCGTTTATTAGTTGTCGAGTGTATAGTGTAGTTATAGTCGTATATGGATTTGTTGAGAAGTTCTTCAAAAGTTCTGTATTCGTTTTTCCGTCTATTGCATCTCATAATCTCTGACAGTGTCGAATGGAATTTTTCCACTTGTCCATTGACTGTGCTCTTATATGGTGGGGTTTTATAAATTTCGATTCCAAGTTGGTCTCTCATCATAAAAGTTAATGAATCTGAATTTAGGGATTTCTCATTATCGATAACTACTGCCTTTGGTACACCATAGTAAAAGAGAATATCATGAAGAGGTTTTTTTACATCTTCTATTGCCTTGGATTTGATTATTCGTCCTTGAGCTAGTTTTGAGAATTTGTCTATTGCTGTGAGTACTAAATTCTTTTGTGTTGAGTATATATCGATGTGTATGACTTGTCCTGGGTATTCTGGTATTGGGGTTTCTTTTAATTTGGGATTAGTCGGATGTCTGTCATATTTTTCTTCCTTGCAAACTTGACACTGTTTGACAAGATCTGCTATAGTTTGTTTCATTTTGGGAAAATAATAAAATTCTATCATTTGGTTTCTATTCTCAAGTGCGTTTCTGTGTGCTCTATTATGGGTGGCCAAGATTTTTTCGTCTCGTTCGGTTTCGTTTGTCAGATCTCTAACCTGTGATTGTGAGAATCTAATTTTATAGTTTTTGAAGTGTGTCGGGTATATGTTTTGGATTTGGCTCATAACATCTTCTGAGGTTAATATGCCGTTGATAATAGAAGGGTTGAAACGAGCTTTTAATATTTGTATGAGGTCATTTATTGAATAGCTTGGTCGGGTTATTATATGCCTGTGGAAAGTTGGGAATGGAATATAGAATCTGTAATCTGTTTTGTCGCCCTTTTCTAGGAATATCTGGTTTTTGAATACGTTTATGGGTGCTTCGATACTTGGTATTAGGTTATGGCTTGAACTGTCTGCGCTGTGTTGGGTGGAGGCTACCAACCTGATATTGTTTATGGCAGGGATTCGAGATAGCGCATCGGCTACAATATTGTCTTTTCCTGGCTTGTAAACTAATTCATAGTCGAATTCTTCTAAGTATGCTTTCCATCTTTTTATTCTAGCGTTTCCGTTCCAACTACTTAACGAATGAGTTAATGGCTGGTGGTCTGTGTATATTTTCACTTTTGTTTTACCGTACAGGTAATTTTTGAGGGCTTTGAGGGCCCAAATGATTGCTAGCATTTCTTTCTCGTTTGTAGCGTAATTTTCTTCCGCTTTTGAAAGTGTTCTAGAAAGGAATGTAATTGGATGGCGATTTTGAGATAAGACGGCTCCAATGGCAAAATTGGATGCGTCTGTTGTTAATTGGAATTCTTTTTCGAAGTCTGGGTAGTGAAGAATCACTTCATTAGAAACTAAAGCGTTTTTTATTTTATTGAAGGCTTCTACCGCTTCTTTATTGAGATGAAAAATTTTTTTCGCGGATAGGTTTTTGGACACGCGTCCATCTTCCCCTCTTAATAAGGAGCTAAGGGGTTTTGCCAACTTAGCGAAATCCTTAATAAATCTTCTGTAATAACTTGAGAGACCCAGAAATGATCTCAAATCTTTAAGTGTTTTCGGTAGCGGATAGTTCGTTATCGTTTCCACCTTTTGTGGATTTGTTTCGACTCCTTTATCAGATATAACAAAGCCGAGAAACTCAACTTTGTTTTTAAAGAACTCGCATTTGTCCAATTGGCATTTCATATTGGCTTCTTGCAGAGTTCTGAAAATGTTGTCCAGATTTCTGGAATGTGACTCATTATCTTTGCTGAAAATAATAATGTCGTCTATGTATATGAAACATATTTTACCAATATGTTCATGAAGAATGTCGTCTAACGCCCTTTGGAAAATAGAAGGTGCGTTTTTCAGACCGAAAGGTAGTCGTGTAAATTCATATTTGCCATTGTTGACCGAGAATGCTGTTTTCTCAATATCGGACTCTTTTAGAGGAATTTGATGGAAACCACATTTTAAATCTATTACTGAGAAAATTTTGTTATTTCCAAGTTGTGCTAGTACCTCATTGATTTCTGGAATAGGGTATTTGTCGGCTATAGTTTCCCTATTCAGCTTCCTATAATCAATTACCATTCTATATTTTTTCTCTTGGGAGGCATCCATTTTTTTGGGGACAATCCACACGGGTGAATTGTAGGGTGATCGAGATGGACGAATGATTCCGTCCTCTAAGAGCTCTTGTATTTGTTTGTGAACTTCGTCTTTTAGGGACATTGGGAATTGATAAAATTTTGAATATATGGGTGAATCTGTCCTGGTTCTAATTTCTGCCTTTACTTTTGTTGTGTATGTCAATTTTTCGTTTGGGGTGGCAAATAGATTGGGATATTTCTCAACTAGTTGGTTTAGTCTTTGCTTCTGTTCGATAGTCATGTGATCAGTTCGTGGTATAACGGTGTTAACGGCTTCAATTTTTTTCTGTCTGAGGGATATAATCATGTTATTTTTAATTATTAATTAATTTTTGCTGCTGTGAATTACAGCATCTAATTCTTTGAGACTATCGTTACCCAGGATTGCGTCGAATGTTTTCAACGTTGGTAATAGGAAAAATTTTACTTGAATATCTTTTCTATCGAAAAGATTAGTATTTTATGATGAGTTATTTTTATATTTCCACCGACTGTTACGGCTTCGAAAGATTTTTTGTTAGGAATTGGGTTTGAAACTAGTTTGGGTTGTATATAATTTCTATTGGAACCTGTGTCTATTAAAATTTTTAGTACTTGCTGTCTTACATTCTATGTAAGGAAGCGAAGAGTTGGTTATCCTAAAAAATTGATGTTAGCCTGTTCGTTGGAGTTTTCTTCTTCATAGTCGGCTTGCTCTATTTCCTCTGTGTATTCTTGTAGGGACTGTTCGTATTCTGTCTGTTGTTCGTAAGTCGCAATAGTCTGTCCGTATTCCTCCATAGTCAAGTGAGCGTCAGTGTTGTCATTGTCAGGTTGTTCTACTGTTGTTTGAATATTAAAGTTCCGTTGTCTCTTATCTGCTGTGTTTGCTAACGGTGGAGGTCTTTTTCCTGTCTCAAAATTGGATCTGTTCATGTAATTTATCATCCGTGTCTGGATGCTTTGGTCAACGTCCATTGGTTCGGGACGTGGCGGCGGTTTGGGTGCTAACGGTCGGGAAGGTGTAAATGTCTGTTGTGGTCGCATTTGATAGAACTGTTGTTTGTTGTATTGTTGTGCATTATTGGTATTATTTGGAAATGTGGCCTGTATTGGCATTTGGGAAATGGGACCTATTGGAACTGTTCTTATTATCTGTGGATTGGTTTGTGAATATTGAGCTGTTCGAGGTGGTGGCATGGGTGGCATGCTTCTAGCTGCTACTTTGTGACCTGATTGGGTGTTTTTATTGAAAGCTATATTTGATCTATAGCTTTGATTCTCTAATTTTAGACAATAATGGAGAGCTGAGGGAAGATCTGCTGGTTCTTTTATACAAAGAATACGCGGCAAGTCTCCTCTCAAACCTCTGATGAATGTGTCTAATGCCTTTTCCCTGTACATCTTGGTCATGAGCATCTCGGACTCTCTACTGAGTTCCATGCAACCTACTTTATTCAATATTAATGTTAAGTGGTTGTAGACCATCTGATAAAACTGTTCTACCGTCTGGTTGCTGCCCTGTATCAACATGGTCATTTGATATTCTAGAGTTCCTATGTCTCTTTTATCTGCATAATGCAGTGTAAGACACTTGGAGATAACGCTCCAGTTTAAGGGCACGTTGTACGACTCGAGGGCCGTATCAGCGTTACCGATGATCTTGTTCCTCACTGTATGCAGTATGCCATAGTACATTGGCGAACCAATTCGGCTTGCATATATCGAGAGTATGCGATCCACACTTTTTTTCCAGGAACTGAATTCGGCTTTATTGCCGGAGAATTCTCTGAGGCTTTTCACAATGTCCGGTACTCTATTTAAATCGTTCAGATTTTGGTTATCATTTATGTTCTGATCTGCTACATCATTGAATTCCCTGGATGGGTTAACTAGTTGTTTCACTAGTATTGGAAGTTGTTCTGTTAGGATTTGGGCAACCGTAGCTGCAATTACCTGCTCTGCGTTGTTCGCCATACCTCTATTCTGTATATGTTCGTTTTGGCGGTTAATATGTCGTTGTTGTTGTCTGTCGATGTTTTGTCCGCCTACCTGAGGTTGTTCAACTAAAACAGGGGGTCTAATCAGGTTACTTTCGTTAGCCATATAACACAAAACTGACTTCTAATGCAGTCTAGCTTTGTTATTTTATGCTCACAAAGTTTAGATTGGTGTGTCTATATTATGTGTATAGTTAGTATATTATAAGTATTAGTATTAGTATGTATGTATGTAAATGAATTACAAATTTTTGTTTAATTTTCTTTTAATTTTTTCCTTTCTTATTATTTTTATTTATGATATCTGTTTTTTTTTCTAAGCGATCAGCGCAGTGATCTCCTACCTAGGGTTTTGTATGGCTTTACGGGCCATACGCTATACCGGGCAACGCAATTATCGCTCAGTATTACAATAGTTTTTTTCTTAATTTAAAAATTTTTCTTTGTATATTTCTTAGCTTATGTTTTTTAGTTTTCTTAGTTTTCTTTTGGGTTTCTTATTTTTCTAACTTACATTAATGATGATGTGGCGATCTCCACTGCTAGCCCGGTGTTGGGTCAAATCATTAATATTTGTTCACATTCAATTTATACCTATGTGTACTCTTATATTTGGGACCACCCTAACTAATTGTCTCTCTTTACATTCTTAAACTCTTCTCACTTACACTCATTCGCCTAACTTTAAGCAAGCTGCGCTTGCTCATACGTTTCTGTAATTTAGTCTATAACGAGAACTCGATGAATAAACGTTGCACCTACGATGCGCTGAATTTAATATACGGCTCATTAGTTTAGTAGAATAGCACCCCCATACTCTGAAACTCATGCTGGACTGGAAAACGCTCCTGATCCTACATTTTGGCGCCCAACGTGGGGCAGTGCTATTCAAGTTCAGTGCAACATATTTAGAGTTCTAATTTGGCGTATATACATTCTATACATACATACATATGTCAACGAGAATGTTCCAGCATACAAAGTGTTAACTGTGCATACATGCGCTTTGCCTTGCTATTCTTCGCACCGCCGAGAAACTGTTCATCGCTTTGATTGACTTCGCTGTCGCTCTGTGACCCCCGCTGTCGCATCACCGAGTCATCTCTTTCGTTCTTCATTCTTCGTTCTTTCGCAGCAACAGCAGCTTATGCTTTGCAATCAACGTCACTTCGCTGTGCCTACGATTCGTAAGGGCAACAACAAGTTGAGTGAAATTCGTCACATGCTTGCTTCTTTTCGACGCTCGACTCTCGGTTGAGTGAAACTCATCGCCTGATATTCTGCACGCTCAATTGAGTGAAATTTGACACTTGCATTGTGCGTCGCTTGCATATTATTCTGCACTCTGTGTTTTTAATTGTGGCAGTGAATCTGATCAACATTTATTAAATATATAAATAAAGGAAATATTAGTTGTTGTTGATCAAATCATGTCTTTGGAGAGTCTTAAAACACAGCGTGCGAATACGCGCCGGAATATTAGCCGCAT
Organism: Drosophila borborema; assembly: GCA_030914335.1. Classification (NCBI taxonomy): domain Eukaryota; kingdom Metazoa; phylum Arthropoda; class Insecta; order Diptera; family Drosophilidae; genus Drosophila; species Drosophila borborema. Next base: position 53,063 of record JAUESP010000099.1, read on the forward strand.
TCGTAATGTAGTCGATCCCAAGCTAAGAGAAGGCAAGTCTGCGCCAAGTCAAGCTGAATTAAAGTGTCGCTTGGAAATTTTGGAAGCTTACTTTAAGCAAGCAATGGTTTTGCAGACTCAAATAGAAAAGGAATGTCCGACCGATACAGGACGCACCGATTTGGAGGAGCTGTATGTAGACATAAAGGTTTGCATAACAGAGCAACTTACGGAAGAGATGCACGAATCAACCTTTGCTGCGGCATCAGGACTGACATTCTCATCGTCTGCCAAGTTGCCCAGACTTACGCTACCCACATTTGATGGCAATTATGCTGACTACAAGAATTTTAGTGCATTATTCAATCAGATGGTGGATCAACAGAACAGCTTGTCAAACATCGAGAAGTTTAATCAGCTGATTAGCTGCTTAAGAGGACCAGCATTGGAAACTATAAAGGCATTTCAGATCACACCTGAAAACTATCGGAAGGCACTTGATCGTTTAAATCAGCGCTACGACAATCCAACATTAGTGTTTTTGGATAATATCTCATCATTGTTTATGCTCAGTCAAACAGTCAAGAAATTCGAAGTCTGATTGACAACTCTACAGCATTGTTCAACTCGCTAAGATCACTAGGCAACGAATCACAAATCGCGCAAGCAATGTTAATAGCCATTGTCATGGAAAAGATGGATATGGAAACTAAGCGCAAATGGAACGAATCATTGGATTATTCCAAGTTGCCTACGTGGGATTTGTGTGTACAGGTAGTTGAAAGGCATTGCCAATATTTGGAATCATGCGGTAAGTCCGAATCGAGCCAGCCTCGAACTTCGACTGCTACCAAACAACGAAGCCAGACAACACCGCGACATGGCTTGTCGTTTAATTGCTCAACTCACTCATGTCCTCTTTGTCTTAGTTCAGAACATCGAGTTTCACGCTGCAGTCGGCTTCAGGAGATGTCGATCGCGGAGCGCTATGAAACAGCAAAACGACATGCGCTGTGCCTAAACTGTCTTGGCAAGGGCCATCAGGCAGCCGAGTGTCCATCTACTCAAAGATGTCGATTCTGCTCTAAGCTTCATCACAGCTTACTACATCGAGAGGCAGCTACGTTGCCCATCGTCTCTAATTCAAGCAATGTTGTCACACATACACACACCAATCAAACAGACCAAGTCATCTTGGCAACGGCCATCGTCGAGGTCATGGATGCATCTGGAAACTACAGGATCGGCCGTGCGCTATTGGATTCGTGCTCCCAGGTGAACTTCATCTCGGAACAGTTCGCGCAATCGCTTCGCTTGCCAAAGGTCAAACGGCATATGCGAATCGGTAGCATTGGGGATGCACACACATACATCAAGTTTGGCACTTCGGCCACGATCAAGTCACGATTGGAGAATTTCGAGATGCCCATTGATTTCTGCGTGACGTCACACATTGCATATCAGCCGGATTCGGACATCGACATTTCATCTTGGAACATACCCAAGAATACGCCTCTAGCAGATGAGCAGTTCCACAAAACTCGCCATATCGATTTACTTATTGGAACTGAAACATTTTTTGATATTCTTGCAGTGGGACAAATCAAATTGGGTCCCTCTCTTCCTACGCTTCAGAAAACGTTACTTGGATGGATTGTGTCTGGACGTTATGAGGGAACGCAGCGACAGGCATACTGCTACTCGCTCTCACAGGAGGAGTCAATCAACAATAATTTGGAAAGGCTTTGGCAGATTGAAGACTTAAACAAACCAAACGACAAGTTCACACCTGAACAACTGCAGTGCGAACAAATGTTTACTCAATCTGTACGCCAACAAACAGATGGTAGAATTATCGTTCGGCTACCATTTAAGGATGACCCAAGACACCTAGGATCTTCATACGAGTCAGCTAAGCTGAGATTTATGTCATTGGAACGGCGCTTAAATCGCAGTCCTCAACTAAAGGCATCATATGCGGAATTTCTGCGCGAATATGAAGATTTGAATCACATGAGTTTGATAAACTCACCGCGGCTTGACGAGCCACACAATTACATACCACATCATTGCGTCTTTAAGCTAAATAGCACTTCAACGAAGCTCCGAGTTGTCTTTGATGCCTCAAATCGAACCTCGTCGCAGCGATCGCTCAATGACTTGTTAATGGTTGGACCGACCATTCAGACAGATCTATACTCGCTTCTGCTACGCTTCCGAACATACAAATATGCGCTCACTGCCGATGTTGTGAAAATGTTCAGGCAAGTATTAGTGGATTATCGTGACCGCAAATTTCAATACATACTTTGGAGAGAGTCGGCAGATAAACCACTTGAGACGTATGAGCTAAACACAGTGACGTACGGTACGGCAGTAGCCCCATATCTCGCTATACGCAGTATGACATATTTGGCCGATCTACACATGCAAACTCACAAACTTGGAGCACAAGCTATCAACTCATCATTCTATGTGGATGACTTTCTGTGTGGGCATGACACGGCGGAAGGCTTGCAGCAACTCAAGGCAGAGGTCATCGAGATTCTTGGCAAAGGCAAATTTGAACTAGCAAAATGGCATTCAAATCACCCAGACTTTGTCGACGACAGGACTATCAAGGATTTGAATCTAGAAGACGACTCAGTTACAAGCACATTGGGCTTAGTATGGAATCAACGTCAAGACATATTGCTATTTGCCTTTCGTCCCAAGTGCTCCATTGACACAATCACCAAGAGGACAATTTTATCTGTAGCATCTTCACTATTTGATCCATTGGGATTGGTAGCGCCAGTCATTGTGACTGCAAAGATCATCCTACAGGAGCTGTGGATACTCAAATTGCAATGGGATGAATCTGTGCCGCAAACACTTTGCCTAGCTTGGAAATCGTTTGCAGCATCGCTTCCGTTATTGGAGTCGCTGGCAATACCTCGATTCTGTATGCAGTCGAACACCAAGGAATGCTGCATCTACGCACGCACAGTTGCAGCGGACGGCAAGGTTCAAGTTCACCTGATCACGTCAAAGTGCAGAGTAGCGCCAACTCGCAAGTTATCGCTACCAAAATTGGAACTCGCTGCTGCCCATTTGTTGGCACAGCTCTACATGAAAATTAAAGATATTTTCACATTGAAACAATCAACCTATCTGTGGAGCGACTCGTCGATAGTTCTTCATTGGATACGGCAACATTCTGCGACACTATCAACATTTGTTGGAAACCGCGTTTCTGACATACAAGAAGCCACACCGGATTGTCATTGGAGACACGTCCCAACACATTCAAATCCAGCCGATCTGGTTTCGAGGGGATGTAAACCCATAGAATTGAATGAATCAATCTGGTTTATGGGGCCAGAGTACCTGAAGCAGAGCTCGAACGCTTGGCCAAGGGAGAAACGGCGCGAACCAGATCCGGAGATCATATCACTTGAGATGCGCAAGTCAGCTTTCAAGGTTACGACGGATAGAAATTACCTACTCGACACACTAAGAAACATAAGTTCGCATCTTCGTTGCTTGCGAATTGTTGCATGGATGCGGCGCTTCACACACGTGCTTCGGAAACCCATTGAGCTGTCTACGCCCTCGCTGACACCTCAAGAGCTTCAGCGTGCATTTAATTGCATTATTTGGAATCTGCAGCAACAACACTTCGCAGATGAAATTCACGCTTTGCTCAAAAACAGGCAAATATCAAGTCACATAAAATTTCTTAATCCATTTTTACAGATTACAGACGGATACCTACTACTGAAGGTTGGTGGCCGTCTCGAATTGGCAAATGCACCAGACGCTCAGAAACATCCAATCCTACTTCCAAGTAAAGATGATTTTATTCGTCACTACATGCAGTTTCTTCATATTCAACACTACCATGCTGGCTCAAAGGCACTTGTTGCACTACTTCGTCTTCAATTCTGGATCGTCAACGCTCGAGACTTGGCTCGCTCTATTGTCAGGAAATGCGTGCACTGTGTGCGCTACAAGCCAAAGCTGCAACAGCAACTCATGGGGAACCTGCCTGTCGAGCGATTGACTCCATCAAGGCCCTTTGCTCACTGTGGAGTTGACTTTTGTGGACCAGTCAACGTCTATCTTCGCATACAGGGCAAGGCACCTCGTAAGGCCTACATTGCCATATTCGTATGCTTCGCCACAAAGGCAGTACATATCGAGGTGGTATCTGACCTTTCAACGGATGCATTCTTAGCCACTTTGAGGCGCATGATTGCACGACGTGGATTGCCTGTGGATATATTCTGCGATAACGCCACAAATTTCACCGGAGCAAGCAATCACCTAAAGGATCTTCGGAACTTCTTCTTCAAGCAAGAAAATCAACAGTCAATAATCAGTTTTTGCACAAATGAATTCATAAACTTTCGTTTCATCCCACCCAGAGCACCACACTTTGGCGGCCTCTGGGAGGCGGCAGTAAAAAGCGCAAAGGGACTCATGACGCGCAGCCTAATGAACTCTCGCTGCACTTTTGAGGAACTGGCCACAATCACAGCGGAGGTAGAAGCCATTCTCAACTCGCGCCCGCTCACCCTACTGTCGTCAGATCCAAGTGACTTGGGTGCTCTGACACCTGGTCACTTCCTAGTTGGAGACTCCTTGCGGGCATTACCTGAACACAACATAGAAGACGAAAGGCTGACATCTTTATCCCGCTGGCGTTTGATAACTGGTATCAAACAATATTTTTGGCGACGCTGGTTGGCAGACTACTTCAACGAGCTGAACGTGCGCTCCAAGTGGACCAAACCAGGGTCCAGTATATCTATCGGTGACATGGTTCTCGTACATGAGGACAACATGCCTTCTCAGAAGTGGATAATGGGTCGCATTACAGCTATAATTCCTGGACGGGATCAACGAGTACGAGTTGTAGATGTCCGCACCACAAAGGGCATAATCCGGAGACCAATTCACAAACTAGCTTTACTTCCTGTCTCTTGAAAGACTGTGTCATTCAATGGGGCCGGGATGTTGGGTCAAATCATTAATATTTGTTCACATTCAATTTATACCTATGTGTACTCTTATATTTGGGACCACCCTAACTAATTGTCTCTCTTTACATTCTTAAACTCTTCTCACTTACACTCATTCGCCTAACTTTAAGCAAGCTGCGCTTGCTCATACGTTTCTGTAATTTAGTCTATAACGAGAACTCGATGAATAAACGTTGCACCTACGATGCGCTGAATTTAATATACGGCTCATTAGTTTAGTAGAATAGCACCCCCATACTCTGAAACTCATGCTGGACTGGAAAACGCTCCTGATCCTACACCCGGATTTTATCCTTTTTGGTTTTCCTACTGGGGATCCTGCGACCAGACTCCGAAGGAGTATCCTGTGGACGGACCGTACAGGATTATCGTCCACCGATGGGCAGTCGAACAATTAAGTTCCAGACTACCTTTTAGCTAATTGGGGTCGAGCGTTGAAATTAATCAACGTGAGTTGCCTCGATCTCCTTCGCACAGACTCTGCGGGTTTTGTTGCAGTACGGGCACTTAGAGTATTGTCACTCTCTCGTGTCACTGTCTGTTCACTATCAGGTTTGTAGTTAAGTTGTCGTGTACGTACAGGCGTTTTGCTGTTTTGTACCCCGAACGACTTTTCACTTTGATTGATAGTGTTTGTGATCACTGTCGCGAACGTACAGGCGTTTTGCTGTGTTGTATCGCGATAGTTTTTTCACTTTCAACCGACTCTGCTTTTGATTTGGCAGTATCACGCACGTACGAACTGTTTTGCTGTATTCCGCGCGAAGTCGGTCCCTGCTCGGGCGCCAGTTAAATTCGTTATTAGTTTGAGTTTAAAAAATATATTTTTTATTACAAGACGGACTGTCTTGTTCAAACCGAATTTTACAACTAATTACTTAAATCAATTCTATCCCTAGCTAAGCTGTGGTTCAGTCGACGGCGTTGGCAGCGACGTCGCTTTTGGTGTTATTGAACCGTTGTGCAATTCTTCTTGGAATTGCTGAAGCTCAGGTTGGCGTGTGCAGGAAGTCCACTAGACGCGGTGTCAGCAGATTGGGCTTATTGGTCTGATTATGTGGTGACGCGGTGTCAGCAGATTGGTCTTATTGGTCTGATTATGTCGTATTTGTGTTGCAACAATTTCCGTTGGATATTGTTACAATGCAGAATATTTTCGTCGTTAACTTGTATTCCTCTCCGTCGATCTGGTGTCCTAAGTTTCGATATAATTGCCCGTTTTGCTCGATGTAATCGCTGAACTTCTGTGGCTCCTTCTCAATCTTCTCTAGCATTCTCATGACCCACTTGCAAGGCGCGCCCGCCTCTTATACCAGCTGACAAGAATCCATCTGGATCGCTTCGACCTTCGCCGGATCCGTACATATACCATCTCCGCTTACGACATGCCCCAAATATGCCAGCTTGCTCCTGAAGAAACTGCACTTCTTCCTGTTAACCTTGAGGTTTGCCGCTCGGAGTCGCCGGAAAACCTCTTTCAGATTAGCCACGTGTTGCTCCTTCGTGGCTCCGATCACCACGATGTCATCTAGATACGCGAAGGCGAAAGGTTCCATGTCGGGTCCGATGACTGTATCCAGCGCCCTTTGAAACGTCGCTCCTGCCGAATGCAGCCCGAAAGGCATCACTTTCCACTGAAATGAACCCCTTCCCGGTACCGTAAACGCTGTATATGCTCGGCTATCCGCCGCCATCGGGATCTGCCAGTAACCGCTCTTAAGATCCAGCATAGATATGACCTTGGCGTGCCGTAACTTCTCCAAGATATGGTTGATCCTCGGAACGGGATATGCATCCGGGATGGAATACGCGTTGATTTGACGGTAGTCCACGCACATGCGCCACTCCCCGGTGTTCTTCCTCACCAACACTATTGGCGCGCTGTGCGGGCTCTTCGATGGTTCGATCGCCCCGACCCGAAGCAATTCGTCCACCTGTTCATCGATGACCTTGCGCATGGCCGGATTCTTAGGGTAGTACCTTTGCTTGATGGGTTTATCGTCCCGCATCCGGATGCTATGCTACGTTATGTGCGACACCCCCTCGAGGTTTTCGGACAGCGCCAGCTCCGCCTCCAAGAACCCCTTCAGTTCGGCCTCCAGCTCATCCGGCCATTCCTTTCCGCCTCCCCGATTCTGGCATTTGACGGCCGCCCATCGAGCCCGTCAGTAGCCTCCATTTGTTTTGCCGTGACTCTGTGGACCCTCCCTACTCCCTTCCGTTCGGTACCTTTCCTACCCGTCAGAGGAGGGCGCCTACAGAGTCCCCCTTCTCGCGTTCCGCCAACCCTTCCGACCCTCCAAGCGTGCTCGCGCACGGGGAGACCTACGATTTGCTCTCTGTTAGCGATTGCACGAGTCGTACCTCTCCCATTCTCATGTCCAGTTTTGCATTTCCGCACCGCATCTCGGTGCCCATCGCGCACAAAAAATCCATCCCTAGTATAACGTGGTCCAGCATGGTCGGCATGATGATCGTCAGCCGGCGCACGCACTCCTCGCTTATGAAACTCCGTGTGGCCCCGGTGTCAACTGTGGCGGTCACTCCGTGGCCGCCTATTGACACCGTCGCTACGATCTTTCCGTCCTCCATCCTCAACGGGTACCTACTCTGCTTCTCACTCTCTACGTGGCGCTGTTCCCGCTCTGAGAAGGGCGCCCCTGGCCGTTTCCCGGGCTGGCGCAAAATTCTCTCGCGCTTACCCCTCTCTGCCAACAATGCCGGCAAAATAACACTTGCGCATTGCGACAGTCCCTCGCAAAGTGCCCCTCCTGTGTGCATCTAAAGCATATCCTGCGTTGGTCCGCCCTCGCTCTACTCTCTTGCCCTATCATACGGTGCGCGGTCTCCGCTAGCGGCCTGGTCGACGCTACGGCATCCGGGCCTCCGACCTGATCCCCCCTCCGTAACTCCGGTGCACTTGCTCGAATTGGATTACCTAGTCAAACCTCCCCGGCCTTGTCCAGGTATACTTCGCTCGACTCGCTGCGGTCCTTTTCTCCTGCTCCTGGAGTCGCTGCCTTTGCACATTTTCATATTCCGCAGCCATTTGAGTCAGTTGCGCAAATGAAGCGAAGTCATGGCGCCTCGCGCGGCGTTCTCATACGCCCTAATCAATTCTTGTGCTGCACTATACCTGGCCTGACGCATCAGCAACCGGAGCTCAATTAGGTAGTCTTTAAAGTTCTCCCCTTCTCCCTGGCGTCGCCCGCGGATCTGATCTTCCAGTCGTTCAAAATACTGAGGAGGTAAGAAGAAGTTTAAAAATTCCTTTCGAAACTCCTCTCACGGCACGTCGCGCAACCCACTAGTTAGAAACCACTTGGCTGCTTTGTCCACGAATACCTCGCTCAACGCCCTGGGCATTCGATCGAGGCTAATACCATACGTTATCGCCCTCTCTTCCAGAATCTCTACGAATTCTAGAGGATCTGATTGCCCATCGTACCTCATGCCCCACTTCCTCACCTGCTCGGTCACACCCCACGGTGGATATGCTCCAGGTGGAGACGTGGACAAAGGAACGCGATGGGCTACCTTCGGCGCCATTGACGGCCTTTTCGTTTCGTCATCGTCGCCCCGTCTTTCACGAACGCGAGTCGCCGGCGCGGTCCCTACCGTTGCAACGGTGCCAACGCGTTGGCACGTGTATCTTTAGCGACGACGAAGAAACGAGTTCCTGGTCTTGTACCTTTCGCAAGTCTGGCTCTGATTTCTGGTGAGCGCGGCTGCTCATACTGATCGTCGCGCCGCCCAAACCAAGTTCATGGACCTTCGTGAATCGCGCTTCCAATTCGGCCAGTCGCGCTTTAACCCCCGCCGCGTGACTGCCGCCCTGTATAAACGAGGACAATCTCTTTCTCAGCTCCTCGACGCGGAATTCGGTTTCGAGACTAAACTCTCGAGCGATCGCGATCAATTCATCCTTGCTTCGCTGTTAAATCCAGCGGACGCCCAACCCCGGATTCTGCACACTCACCTGTCTCCATTTCCTGTTTTCTAGGGCTGGCGGCGTATGCGATGGCTTCTCCAATTACCTCTGATGCTGCGCCGCTAGACGATTTTTAATAAAATTTTCTCTCACTCTACCGGCGTGTTTGTGTAGTTTCACCGCTTATCTTCTTTATTTCTTTTCTTCTTCTTTATATATATCTACGTCGCGTTCTATTCATACGAATTTTCGGTCATATGTTACCTCCATCTATTTATGTATCATTTATTTATTTATATTTATGCCTTACTTTATTCATACTCGCTTTTATTTAATTATTAAGAAAAAAGATTTTGCCTGTGTCTATTTGCTTGCATATAATTTTATTTTATTTATTATTATTATTATTTTTTTTTTTTATTTGTATTTTTATTTATTTATTTATTTTTTTAACTATTATCAAATGTCGCCATTAATTTATTTTACTCCATTAAATAATTCTTATTTCATTTTATTCAATTTTTTTTTTTTAATTTTATTTAATTTATTTTTATTTCCTTTTATTTAATTTATCTTTATTTCATTTTATTTCATTTATTCTTATTTCCTTTTATTTAATTTATTTTTAATTCCTTTTATTTAATTTATTTTTTTATTACATTTTATTAAACTTAATTTTATTTCATTTTATTTAACTTATTTTTATTTCATTTTATTTAGTTTTATCGTGTCCAATTTTTCCGACCTATGGCCCACTGTGTGCGTGTCCATTTTTCTTGGCCTCTGGCCCATTGTACTGCCGTTCACTCTCCTCGGCCACTTTGCCTGTCCGCTTTGTGTGTGTTTAATTTTCGTGGCCTCTGGCCCACTGTGCTTGTCGAATTTTATGGCTTTACCCCGTTACTCGTCATACCCTGTACACTGGCGACGATAGCGTAGGGCGTATTCGTTTGGAACTTTCAAATTCTCATCACTCAAAATCACAAAGACAAACACTATGAAAAAAATGTCTCCCCCCTTTTCTTTCGCCGCCACTATTAATTTCGCATATGTGTGTCGATATATATATATATGTATATATTGCTCTCTATTTTACTTATTCACCACTATTTCGACTTTCCGTTATCCCTCATGTCCTTTACGTTGCGCAGCGAGGTGTGAGGTGTACTCGACTGGCACTGTGTTTGTCTCGTTAGCCCGCCGCGAATGTGGGTATATATTGTAACGAACCTTCGGTTATACCCGAGTCTAAGCCGGGCCAGTTTCAGTCGACTGTGCGTTCGTTTCAACAAATTTATTTGTTGAAGCCCTTGCGATATCGAATAATAACACTTTGTGGGTTTAGTTTTGTACTTGGTATATTCTCGTTATAATACCTATTATTATTTGGCGATACAACACACTTGTATAGTCGTTTAGCGTTATGTTTGTTCACGCACTCCGACTGGGCAGACAATTATGGCTCAGTAGCACCAGGATTCGCCCAAGCGCTCCAGCTCACGCCAGGATTTGCACTGTCTACTCCGGCTGTTCGCTCGGCTGTACAGGCTACTCCTACTACTGGACTCGCTCTCGCACAATTTCTACCTATTCGCACGGCTGCGTGAACCTGCACAAATTCTGTGACGAGACTTCTGGGTCCTTATAGGTGTCTGCAGTATCCTCCCAGGATACTTTGGATGCTCCCACGATGTCCTGTCTGCTTGGAGTCCTGGATATCGGTGTCCTGCGTCGGTATCGTAGTCCTTCGATGTCTTCACTCGCGTTGACTTGCACTTGCACTTTCACTTGAATCTCACTCTCGATCTTCACTCTTGATTCTTGCGTACTTTTCTGATTGCCTCTATGACACCGCTGGTGCCCTTTTATAGGGCCGCCGCAGGCCCTGTTCGGCTCTGGAGCGGGGCCTGCCTGCCGCTCGTGCCCACCTAACGGTGCAATCGCGTGATCTGGGTGACGCCAGCAGACCGCCAAATGTCGCGGCAGCTTCGCGTTGGCCGAAGTACCGCTGTTGCTATGCAAAAAGACAGCGTCCGTCACTTGAAGCGGTACCTCGGCTAACGGTGCCCTATGACCTGCGGTCGAGCGACGAGAGCCATTTGCTGACACTATAGGAGCGAGAGAGACGGACTATAGTCCGCTCTCTAACCCCTTCCAGTCGCGAGGGTTGCTCCTATAGTGTTCGCGTCGCTGTGTGGAGCAATATTTGCATGCACGTATGTGCATATAAAGACATAGGAAATACATGTGTTTATATACACTGCATACGTGCATACCTATATTGCTCCTCACACTCCCCTCTTCCTTTGGAAAACACGGCCTTCGTGTTTTTGAATTCCGCGCCTCTTTTCTCGTTGTTGCTCCACCTTGCGTTGATCGATGACACGCTGCTCTACAGCGCGTCGATCATTGCTGTTAACGCGCTGTTAACAGCGCCACGCTGCTCATCAGCTGACTTCTGCTCGCTGCTGGCAACTCCGTGCGTGGCTGGTAAGAATGTTTTTAATTTTTCTCTCCTGTGTTTTAATCGTGAATTCCATTCCTCCAGCCCGAGTTGGTGCCTCCATGATGCCCCTGGACCCGATGGACCTGCCGCCGCCTCTGCCCACGCCGGGCGCCGCTGCAAACACTCCTCTTCGTGATTGCAGGCCCCGGTGGCTGCAGCGCAGGTGCGCAGGTCAGATGGCGCTGGAAGCGTTGTTTCTACCTATGGATGGGCTCTTGGTGTCCTCCAGGACTCTCGGATGGAATCACGCCTTCAGTTTACTGGGCTGCTGTTGGACTTCTGGTTGTATCGGCGTCGTTCGCAAACCGGTCGACGGTGGCTTTGCGGTGAGAAATGGCAGCTGCGGCACTCTCCTCATCCGCGCATAGCTCCAGCAAAGTCGCCGGCCAATGCGCCAGTATTCTTTCGAGCCATTCTTTACACCTTTCATGCCCACTCGCCGCGACCGACCGCGTGGCAGGCGCCCATACTCCCCGTTGTCCAACAACAGCCAATCTCCAGTTTGTGAAGATTTTATATTGTTTTCTTTTGGCTTTATTTATTGTTTATTTTTTTTTCATACCATTTATATTCTAGCGCTGGTTGAAGACGCGGCATCCCAAGCGTGACCGGCGGATGCGGTGTTTTACGCCTCTCACCCATATTATGCGCGCGGTCCGACTGCTGCCTTTTGGCTCTAGTGGCGTCGCCAATTGGGCCACCTCTTCCGGCAACGCATCTTGCGTCACCTTACGCCACGCTGGCCCCTCCTCTGGCCAGAATGCCTGGCGCTGCTGCGTAGGCCGCGCTGGTCGTGCAGGCGTCGACTGCGATCCCCGGCGTTGTGTTAGGCGGATCGGCCGCCATTCTGCAAATCCCGCCAGTGGTGGTGACGATGGTGGTGCCGACGGTGAATTTGGTGGCAACGCTGGTGGCGACGGCGACGGCGGCGGTGAGCTTGATGGCGATGATGGTGGCGCTGGTGGCCGTGCCGGCGACGACGACGCCGGTGGGGATGTCGCTGGTGGCCATGATGGCGGCGCCGATGGCGGTGGCCCTGGTGGCTGCTTTTCCACCTTGCTCAGCGTGAAGCCGACTGGCCACGCCGCGAGTAGTTCGCTCCAGGCCACCGTGTAGTGTATTTTCCCCTCCACTCGTCCTTGCCTGATCGTCTCTTCGAATTGCGCCGACATAACTGGTTCTGGCCGCTCCTCCTCCACCTCCGAATCCGAGATTACAATAATCTCGGGCTCCTCGATCCCGGCCTCCGGCTCCGACTCCGAGTCGGAGCTGACCTCCACGTCCGCGCCGCTCTCCTCTCTGTACGGCGTGGGTGGTCGTGGTGGCCGCCAGAGTGGCCGCGTTGGCGAATAGCACCCGTTGCGGACGTAGTCTGACACGAGCGATGTGTCAAACGTCTCCTCGTCCGTCTCCTCCATGGATGACCTCACCCCCGAACTGATGGAGCTGGCCGGCGACCATGACTCCTCTGACCGGCGTCCGTCTTCGCTGGAAGACGGCTCCAGCTCCCAATCTGGCTGCTGGTTCCTGCGGCGAGTGCGCGTGCGCCGCCGTGGGTGGAATGGAAGCCTCACCGGAGGAAGGCGTACTCAGTTCCGACGTGCTCGTGCCCTGATTGGGCTCACCGGGCGTGCTCCGGGTGCCGCTCCAGCGGAATCGCGGGCCAGCAGCCGCGGATCGGCCGGGTGTGCCCTCCCAGGACACGACTGTTTTGCAGATGTACCAACGATGTCCTTTTTCTCCATATTAAAAGCCGCCTCTAAGCTTGCTCGCCCTTTTATAGCCCATGCCGCCACGACGCCGACGTCGCAGGCATCAGCATCTAACGGGATGCATTTCGGCCTGCTCTAGCATACCCTTCCTGGTTGCTGAATTCCAGGCAGGCCGAGCGCTACGGTATCGCCCAGATACCGCTGCAATGCATCCCCTTGCCCCGCATCCTTATCTGCCCTCCTAAGGCAAACGCAGTCTATGCCTTTGCAAGCTCTCTCTTGCCTTGCATAGTTGTTGTCTGGGTTAAATGCACTATGCAAATTGTTCACTGGGTTACGCGCCCTATGCATGTTGTGGTTGCCCGTTTTGTAGGCACGCAGCCTTTTGTTGTTGGCTGTTTTGCATGCTGACGCTCTCTCTGCCTATTCGCTCACCTCTCGTGAGCTAACGGCTGTTTCGCTGGCCTCTTGCGGGCAGCGGCTGCTCACTGGACGCTCGCTCGCCTCTCGCGAGGCCCTTGACCTTTCTCGAGCTCTTGCACACGCAAGAGCTTAATCAGCTGTGTGTGTTATTGTTGCGCGCTAGCTCACAGCATAAATTGTTGTTGTTTACTTTGCTTCTGAGTGCGCGCCCAACTCTTGTCAGCTGTGAGTGTTGGTGTTGTGCGCTTGCTCGGAGCATACATTTTTGCTGTTTACTTTTGTGTTGGGTTGTTACGTACGTAACAGCGCGCGCGCGATTTAAATTTTGTTGTTGCGCGGCACTTAGCTAACAGTTTTAACTGTTCGCTTCCACTGCAGTGCGCGCGTTATGTAAAAATTTGTTGTTGCGCGTCTCGGCTCTCGCCCTTGCGTGATGAACGCTGCCGTATACCCGGTAGATGCCGACACGCTGCTGTTAACTGCCAGCGTCAACTCTGGCAGAACCTCATCCCAGCACCTTTGATCGCTGCCAGCAAATTGCGCGATCATCGTCTTCACTGTCCTCTTGGACCTCTCGGTTGGATTTTCTTGTGGTGTGTATGGCGCCGTCAACTGGTGCCGCACTCCCAGCTCGTTCAAAAAGTTCTTGAAGGCTCGACTGGTGAATTGGGTGCCATTGTCCGTTATGAGTACCTTTGGTGCGCCGAATCTGACCAAGATTCTCTCGCGGAACGCCTTTTGCAGCGCCGCCGTGTCCATTTCGAGAATCGATCGATGAATACAAGTAGCATCGTATTCCCATGCTTCGACCTCGGTAACGGACCCACGAAATCAGCGGATACAGTTGCCCATGGCTCCTCGGGCACCTGTGTCAGCATTTGACCAGCTGCCTGCAGCTGACTGGGCTTGTAGCGCTGGCACACCTCGCACCGCTGCACGTAGCTACGCACATCCCGGTACATGCCTGGCCAGTAGTACCTTGCTGCCACCCGAGCAATTATTTTTCTGCTCCCAAGGTGGCCAGCGGTGACAGCGTCGTGGTTCTTCTCCAACACCTGTTTGCGCCTCTCTGTTGGCACACACAGCTTCCATGCAGCCACATCCTCGTGGCCGGCTTGGTGCGGAATGTGCCGATATATGTTTCCAGCCTCCTCTCTATAGCCTGCGAACTTCTGCGGAGTTTTCCGCATATCCTGGCGCAGCCTTTGTAGCCAGCGACATGCTGTCCCATCTGGCGTCTCTATGCTCTTGGCCAAGCAGCATGCGTCCTCCTCCAGCGGCTGCCATGATGGCGCATCAGCTACGACATTTTGTTTGCCTTTCCGGTAGCGAACCTCGAAGTCGTATTGCTGAAGCTCCAGCGCCCATCAGGCAATCCCTCCTGAAGGGCTCTCGTTGGAGTTGAGCCACTTCAGCGCCATTTGGTCCGTGATCACTATGAAGTGATAGCCTTCCAGGTATGGCCTGAGTTTGCGTATGCCCAGATTATGGCCAGACACTCCTTTTCAGTGGCTGAGTAGTTTCTCTCAGCACTGTTAAGTGTCCATACGAAATGACGCGCTCCCCTTCCACAGATGTTTGCATCAGGATTGCTCCCAGTCCGTAGTTACTTGCATCCGTTTGCAAGCAAAATGGCTTCGAGAAGTCAGGGCATGCCAAGACAGGTGATTCCGTCAGCTTGGCCTTCACAGTCTCGAACGCCCTTTGATGCTCCTCTGTCCACTCCCTTTTGAAGCCCTTTTTGAGTAATGCATTGAGTGGATGCACTGTGGAAGCGAAGTCTGGGACATAGCGACGATACCATGAAGCCACTCCCACATATTGTCTCAACTCTTTGACATTAGTGGGTGGCTTCAGCTGGGCAATCGTGGCTACTTTCTTTGGGTCAGTGCGGATGCCATTCTCTGTGACTTTATGACCCAGGTATTTTAGCTCCTTTTTGAAGAAATCGCACTTGTCGATGTTGATCCTCAAATTGGCTGCCCGTAGTCGCCGGAACACCTCTCGCAGGTTATCCATGTGCTCCTGACGTGTCCTGCCGATGACGATGATGTCGCCCAGGTACGCAAAAGCGTGTGGCATCATGTCAGGGCCGATGACCTGGTCTAGAGCTCGCTGGAATGTTGCAGGTGCCGAGTGGAGGCCAAACGGCACCACCTTCCTTCACCAGCGTAACATACAGGCACGCAGCATGCAGATCACTCTGGCTACGGCATTGGCGGGCATCAGACATGCCTAGAACAACTTCGGAAGGAATCACAAACGGAACAGACTGGTGAATATTGACGAACAGTAGACATGATGAGGTAGCATAGCTAGAGGCGCGAGTTAGGTAAAGAAATACAAGTGAAGTAAAGACTTCTACAAGTGAAATAATAAAGAGTTTTATAAGTGAAATAAAGAAAAGTTTTACTGTGAAATAAAGAAAGGTTAGACTGTGGATTCCAGCATCACGGCTCATCGGTAATACGCAGCGATACTTGTAAGGCGGCCCATCGTGTGAACCGCCTCACATTTGTGAAGAATCACATTCTTTGCAACCTTAGTGCGCTTGAGTTAAATAACAATATCATACATGTACAGGGTAGCGAGAGATCGGCGAGCGGCGGCAAACAATATCGCAGAAACAGACAGACAAACGGACGAATGCAACGACCTAACGAACGGGACAAAAGACAAGTTAAATAATTCTAACGGCGATCAATCGCGGTACAGGCTGCATTATTCGCCAAATAATGCACATAGCAACAGCATCGAACGACAGCAAAGACATAACGGACAGCATAGCAGAGACGAAACGGACAGAACTCAACGCTAAGAGAACATAACAGCGCGCAGTGCAAACGACCGTCGCAACGACTAAGAGAGCGCAGCAACGCTCAGTGCAAGCAAGCGACGCACCGTTAAGAGAGCACAGCAACGCTCAGTGCAGGCAAGCGACGCACCGTTAAGAGAGCACAGCAGCGTTCAAAGCAAGCGAGCGACGCACCGCTAAAAGAGCGCATAGCCACGTGCCGAGCCGAATGCTCCCACGCAATGTAGCGTAGGCACGCGCTGGCGCTCGGCCGGGCAGAGGCAAAAGCTCATGCGCAGCCGAATGCATGCAAATGCATGTAGCGGCTGCGTAGCGGGCAGAACGGGCAGCGCAGCAGCCGCTCTGAAACAAAGGGCGCGTGGGCGCTGCATTTAATCATCTTTTGACCGCCAAAGTACACTGACGCATTTAACGGAGGACATAACCCACGCAACTACTGAGAACGATGCCACCGCCGCCTGCAGATCGCCGGTAAGACATAGAGTGCGCCGAAATAGTTTTTTTGATCGCGGGACTTAGCGGGTGACCACCTAATAGTTAAGTAGGGCAATCAAATGAAAGAATAAAGTGATTAAAATGGAAAAAAAGGTGTTCTCGTCGGGTGGTGTCGCAGCACATAGCGGGCGCCACGAGATCAGGCCTGGTGTTATGCATCAGAGCCGGATTAACGTGGTGCCCATCGGGACTATGTTGCGGGCGAAGTGTTCGTGTGTGTTTGTGGCCTCGCCGTGACATACCGCGGGCACCACGCGACCCGGCTCCGAGCGTTATGCGCTAGAGCTGGACCGCGTGGTCGCCAGTGATCGCGCTCCGAGCATTATGTGCCAGAGCGGGATCCACGCGGCCGCCCGTGGGCGTGTCATGGCTGGGCAGTGTTCGTTAGTGTTGTCCGTGTTTCTTGGCATCGAGGTGGCGCCCCGCAGACGCCACTCGACCCTGCTCTGAGCGTTATGCGCCAGAGCTGGGTCCATGTGGCCGCGAGTGGGCGTGCCACCGCTTGCGGGCGTTGTCTAAGTGTTTGTGTGCGTTTGTGGCCTCGCCGTGACATACCGCGGGCACCACGCGACCCGGCTCCGAGCGTTATGCGCTAGAGCTGGACCGCGTGGCCGCCAGTGATCGCGCTCCGAGCATTATGTGCCAGAGCGGGATCCACGCGGCCGCCCGTGGGCGTGTCATGGCTGGGCAGTGTTTGTTAGTATTGTCCGTGTTTCTTGGCATCGAGGTGGCGCCCCGCGGACGCCACTCGACCCTGCTCTGAGCGTTATGCGCCAGAGCTGGATCCATGTGGCCGCGAGTGGGCGTGCCACCGCTTGCCGGTGTTGTTTAAGTGTATGTGCGTGTCTGTGGCCTCGCCGTGACACCCTGCGGACGCCACGCGGCGCTGCTCCGAGCGTTATGCGCTAGAGCTGGACTCGCGTGGCCGCCAGTGGTCGCGTTCTGAGCGTTATGCGCCGGAGTGAGTCGTCACCGCCGACCCATTTCTGACTTATAATTGCCATAGCTTGCCATCCCTCTCATCCCGCGGTTCCGGCAATTTATAAATTTCTTGTAAATGACCCTGGGGAGACTGAGAGTTGTACCCCAGCCATAGTTACTTCTTTACACATTCATTTGTAGTATGTAAGATTTGGTAGTGTGTAGGGACCTTTGTAGTATTTAAGATCATTTGTTTAGTATGTAAGAGTTTTCTATTTGAATTTGTAATATGTAAGAATCGGATAGTGTGTAGGCGACTTTGTAGTATTTAAGATCATTTGTAGTATGTAAGATTTGGTAGTGTGTATGTGCCTTTGTAGTATTAAAGATCATTTGTTTAGTATGTTTTCTATTTGAATTTGCTAGATTAGTGCGCGCAGTGTCGAGGATCGGCAATGCAACCCTGACGTGGTGGAAATCTCTACGGCAGGGTCGCATTGCCGAGAAAACGAAGAGCGGCACTTCGAAGGCCTGGCTCAAGAAAAAGCCAGGCAGTCACTGGAAGCGCGCCGGGCCGAACAGACCGAAATCAATAACGTTAAGTGCAACGGTAGAAAATAGGAAGAGGAAAAGAAACCGCCGAGAAGGCGAGAATAAAGAAGTTGAATAAAAATGGAGACAAGTGAGTTATCAATTCTATTTATGTAAGTCTCATGAATGGCAGAATTACATGTTCCCCTCCGTAGTGCGACCCTCCCTCTCCCATAACACTCATAATTAACTCGGCAGTTCGGGAACGTGGCAAGTGCCCATTCGCCAGGAGGAGAAATCCCTGGCCATAAAGGAAGCTGCGCCTCGAGCGAACGCCTCAGTAGTATCCCAATAACAGTGTCTGAGCAGCTCTGGAGCGTGGCCATTGCCCGCTCGCCAGGTGCAGTGCCTGGAGCGAACACCGGCGGCAACGCCTGGCTGTTCCTCGGCCAGTGCCTCTGCCTTGATAGCGTGTGCTAGTCGTAACTCTCCCCTTCCTCTTAACCGATGTCCCCTAAACAAACAAATATTTTGTAAAGTGAGCCCTGGGCAGACTGAGCCTGCACCTCGGCTAGATTTGTGACCTTACAAATGGCGCCCGAGCAGGGACATAGGGCATTAGAGGAGCGTGGCAGATTAGCGGCGTAAAAACCCGCTAAGATGTCCAAATTGAGTTGCGTAGCTAGCGCTGAGTTGTGTAGTCATGTGTATAGTCGCCACGTGGCCGGCCGTTACGCGCGAGAAACGAAAGAACGAAAAGGAAAGTAACGGGACTTGTAACAGCGCCCAGCGAAGGCCGAAACTGCGCCGCGATCGAGAGCAAACGCGATTAGAAGCGCGACATGTAAAAAGAGCAAATAAAAGTGGAAAGTGGACAAAATGCAGAAAGAGGAGAAACGTACACAAGAATTAAATAATAAGTGAAACGAGAATGAACAGAAGAGTGAAGTAATGAGCGAAAGGAGAAATAAGTGAACAGTGGGCCAAAGACTGAGCAGAGCATAACAAGTGAATACGCATTCAAAAAAAAAAAAAAAAAAAAAAAAAAAAAAAAAAAAAACAAGTAAGAACGTTGCAGTTAGGCGCAACTAACAGCGATATACTTTGTTCCCATAGGTGCATCTTATTTATTTAATAAACATTTAATTAACGAAATATTTCGGCAATTAGAAAACGTACATGGCAAGCAACAACGTTTTTCCTACACATACCGACAAATTTACACATGTACACACTATACGAGTATACACGCAATTTTCTATGTATGAATACAAAAGTTTGCATGCCAGAATATTCTAAGAATTGTGACTGAATTGGGAATTTTTCGATCGTTACTTTAGTTTTGTCAGAGACGCTCTAGCAATCTTACTTGGTTTTAGTTAACGCAGCCCATATTAGTTCAGTGGCGCTGATGATAAGCGCTACGCAAGCTATACTTGGGTGCGTGGGTTCGAATCTCGTAAAGAACTTTTTCTTTTTTCAAGAATTATTATTTTTTAATTTTTTTTATATTTGTATATTTATTATAAAATGCTTGCTGCCAATTGATAATAATTTATAAACATACGCATATGAATTGTGCATTTAAGCTAAAACTAAAACAACTTTTCCGATTTGCCACGCTGCTTGCTTGGCAAGCAGTTTTTCTATGCATGCATATATGTATGTATGTATATACACAGATGTTTGTATTTGTGTATACACATCCAAGTATGTATACATATTGCAAGAAGTGCGATTGTGTTGTTTTGTTACGTCACAAGCTGCTGATCAGCTGGTCAGCTGATCAGCTGTGAATTGATTTAGGTTTAGCTAACGATTACATGTTGTTTTCAAAAGACCTAGGTTCGAATCCCGCTGGAAACTTTTTATTTATTAATCGAGAACTTATCAATTTTATTTTTTAAATTCATTAATATTATTATATTTATGTTAAAATGCTTTCTGCCATCATAACAATTGCTAATAAGCTATTATATGCATGAATTATGCAGTTGGCCACAACAAACTTCTTTTCCGATTTGCCACGCCCCCAGTGGGCGTAGACGCATAAATTTTTGCCAGTTCTTAGAAAGAGCCGAGGCTAACAAGCCTGCAAAATTTGGTTGCTTACATTCCAAAAATGCGAAAATTACAGGGTATTTTTCGATATGCCACGCCCCCAAAGAGGCTGAAAAATTATTTTTGGGGCATCGGTAGAGGAGAACATTAGTAACTCAACCATCCAATTTTCAAGCGTCTAGCTCTAAAACTGTAGGAGATATAAACTTTTGCCACGCCCCCTGTGGGCGTAGATATATCCACCATAGCTTATTAGTCTTCGGTTGTCAACCCGAGTATACATGCAAAATTTCAAGTCTCTAGTGTCAATAGTGTTCAAAATATAGCACAATTTGAAAAATCTCTATATATTCAGGTCCGATTTGCCACGCCCCCAATGGGCGTAGACATAAAACTTTTTGATCGATCTTCTTAGAATCATAACATTAACTCACATGCAAAATTTCAGCGTTCTAGCTTTAACGGTGTAGAAGATACGGATTTCCCGATTTGCCACGCCCCCAATGGGCGTAGATATATCCGCCATAGCTTTTTGAACTTGGGTTGTCACCCCGAGTATACATTTCAAATTGCAACTCTCTAGCTCATCATCTAGTATGATAACTTGACTATGGGCGGAAGAGTTTTCCGATTTGCCACGCCCCTAGTGGGCGGATCGGGAAAATTTTAACACTTTATAATTCGGGGACATATATGAGTATATGTTTAAAATTTCAAGTCTCTAGCTCTAATAGCGCCGAAAAATATTGCGTTCATACGGACAGACGGACAGACGGACAGACGGACGGACAGCAAGACGGACATTGCACAAACCCAATATACTTTTTCCCCTTCGGGAACAAAGTATAAAAAACAAACAAATGAGGAGAAGTGGCACTGCACGATTAAGCGTTTTTTATACCCTGAACCCATTGAAAATGGGAAATCAGGGTATAATGGTTTTGTTAAAAGTATGTAACAGGCAGAAGGAGGCGTGGCAGACCCCATAAAGTATATATATTCTTGATCAGGGTGACGAGAAAAGTTGATATAGCCATGTCCGTCTGTCCGTCTGTCCATCTGTCCGTCTGTCTGTCTGTCCGTATGTTTGAACGCGTCGATTTCCGAAGATACAAAAGCTAGAGAGTTCATTCTTTTTGTGTCAGGTCCGTATATTGAGCGCGCAGTACGAGTTTGTTTCAGAAATTCGATAACTTGTATATTTGCTTAGTTATCGATAACTGAAATTATCGGGAACCAGTTATAAAATTCTAGCTAATTCATCTTTAGAGTTAGAGTCTCCAAGTCTTCTGCATATATATAGATACCAATTTAATACAATTTCGGTTTTTGTCAGATTTTGGATTCCGGTCCCCAATTCGCCCCCACACCCCCAAATGTGTAAAAAATGCATTTCAAATACTAGAGACATAGAGTTTGGTTTGGCATAAAGATATGAATATCATAATCTTAATCTGAACATATCAATACGATTGTCCATCTAGAAACAGAATTATTAGTCTATAAAGTTTTCTCATCAAAACCCATGTGGCGCAGCAAGCAAGGCAGCGACAAAGCAAGACGCATTGCGGGCACACATACATACATATGTACATATGTATGTATGTTTGTGTGTATATGTGTACAATCGCAGATCAGCGTGTGGCTGTACATATGTATGTACATATTTGGGCATGTAAAGCTAATTGTAAAAGAGTTATGATTTCTAAAAAAAAACCTAAAATGTCAAATAGAATATGTAGATCATGCTGAAACTCTCATTACATTCCATTATATATTTTAAAAATTTTAAAACAATTAAAATAACAATGGAAATGCCGTGGTGTAGATGGCTAGACAGATGCACCGAATGTTAGGGTGTCGCAGGTTCTAGTCTCGCCTAAGCCTTTCATAATTTCTTATTTCTTATATCAAATACAAAGGAATAAATAACAAACAAGTAAGAAAACTCTAGTCGAGAGTGCTCGACTAGATAATACCCTGAACCCAATTTTAATAAAAAAAAATAATAATCTGTACTGTGGTTTGGTTTTTTGTAATTATCTTGAAAATGCATCAATTTTAGTGCTGAAAATGGCAAAAAACTTCTTTATTTTGACAATTGCTCTTGATTAGTACTAAAATTAATCCGTTTTCAAGATAATTACAAAAAACCAGTGTCGAACGTGACAAAAAGTTGTCTTTTCTGGAGAATTATCCATATGGATAAATCAGAAAGTATACATAAGAATGTATGAGTGTAACGTTCAAAATGTACTTATACATATATACATTGCATACATATACATTGAACTGCAAAAAAAAAAAAAAAAAAAAATAATAGATGGCGCTTATATTAGTTGAAATTCGAAAAATGTTATATTATTAAATATCATTAAAAATAGACCCAACAAATAGACGTTCCTCGATTAACAGGCATTACCTTAATTAACACAGACACTTCATAATTGTAAAAGAAATATATCAATGCCACTCGAAGCTGTAATAGCCATAGTAAATAAGTTCACTGCTAAAGCGCCATCTATCAAGTTAAAATTTTTAGACCATGCTACACTAGTTTTGAATGTACATGTGTGCATACATATAGGAAAACCGCAGATGTCACGTGCTGTTTATTATTTTCTGTTGACTTAACGGAATAAAATATAATTGAAACAAAAACACTTTCAGAAATGATGCTATTAAATATTTGAAATTAAAAAAAACGCACTTATTCACAATTAGTTAAACTACTAACTGACTTTCAAAGGTATCAAATACAAAGGAATAAATAACAAAAAAAAGAAAGAAAAAATAAAAAAAAAAAAAAATTAAAAATAAGAAATTATGAAAGGCTTAGGCGAGACTAGAACCTGCGACACCCTAACATTCGGTGCATCTGTCTAGCCATTTACACCACGGCATTTCCATTGTTATTTTAATTGTTTTAAAATTTTTAAAATATATAATGGAATGTAATGAGAGTTTCAGCATGATCTACATATTCTATTTGACATTTTAGGTTTTTTTTTAGAAATCATAACTCTTTTACAATTAGCTTTACATGCCCAAATATGTACATACATATGTACAGCCACACGCTGATCTGCGATTGTACACATATACACACAAACATACATACATATGTACATATGTATGTATGTGTGCGCGCAATGCGTCTTGCTTTGTCGCTGCCTTGCTTGCTGCGCCACATGGGTTTTGATGAGAAAACTTTATAGACTAATAATTCTGTTTCTAGATGGACAATCGTATTGATATGTTCAGATTAAGATTATGATATTCATATATTTATGCCAAACCAAACTCTATGTCTCTAGTATTTGAAATGCATTTTTTACACATTTGGGGGTGTGGGGGCGAATTGGGGACCGGAATCCAAAATCTGACAAAAACCGAAATTGTATTAAATTGGTATCTATATATATGCAGAAGACTTGGAGACTCTAACTCTAAAGATGAATTAGCT
>JAUESP010000100.1:0-215484 GCA_030914335.1 Drosophila borborema
CCCTATTGGTCAAAATTTACATAAATGTGTACATAATTTGACTGTAAATAAAATCAATTGATATTATCTAAAATAGAGAGTAAACACTGGTCGTAAGCGTGCTTCACTGAAGGCGGCGCATAACAAGCAAGTAAGTGTAAGTGATATGATAAGAGAACATGTTTGCACATGTAGAGGTAGATAAATACTTATTAATTAAGTTGGAAAATTAAATAAGCTGGTAAACTGGAAGATTAGTTTTGACTATATATTGGAATGAATGAATGGAATGAAGGCAGACTGCAGATCTGTATTTTTATATAAACATTTAGATATATAGAGAGAATAAAAGGCAGAGAATAAATTAAAGAGGGATAGGGATTGAGATAGATATAGAGGGAGATATAGGGAGATCTAGAGTATTTTAACTCGAACATCTTATTTTTCTATCTCTCTTTCTCTCTCCACCTTGCCCTCGCTCTCAATAACTCCACTTTTGTTCCTATCTCGCTTACTCTCTTCTACCTCTTTTCATTATTACCACCATGTTCGTCTCTTTCCCTCTTCAAACCCTTTGACTATCAAGAACTCCTCATTTTTTTCCCCTTATGTCTATCTCTCTCTCTCTCTCTCTCTCTCTCTCTCTCTCTCTCTCTCTCTCCCTCTCACTTCAATCATTATATATCTCTTCGTCTATATTCATGTCGTTTTCTTTCTATCTCTCTCTTTCATCTTTTCCCCTCTATTCATTTTTCTCTATTTTTACAACATTCTTTCGCTCAGCTTCACTCACTTCACTGGGTATCTGCACGTCGTGCTCTATCGCCCAACTCACGCTTTCTTGTTGTTTTTGATGGTTTTCTTTGTCACAGCATCCTGTGTGCACCGTTACCCTTATGTTTTGACACAGTTCACAGAACTTGCAAGCGCCATTTGTTGTTGTTGTCGCCATTTTTTATTTTCTATTTCTTTTTTTTTTTAGTTTTTAGTTGCAATTAAACATGGAACTGCCACGGCGAACGGGCAAATGTACAACTGCAGCGACAGACAACGAGAACAGAGACAGACGTGCCGACAACCGACAGAGCAACGCTCATCAGTGAGTCAGAGTCCAATTTGTGTGTATGTATGTGCGTGTGTGTGTGTAGCCTCGCGTAGTTCTCTGTTATTGCAAGCGAGAAGCGTGAACAAAAAATGGTGTGAAAAATGAAAGAAATGCGTAGCAAATTTTTGGTTGGCTGCAATTGAATTACGAGCAAAGCCAAACTAACTACAGACCAGAGGAGAAGGGCAGAAGGGCAGAAGGGCTGGGCTAGTGTGCTTTCAGAACTAATTTGACCTGTAAGTTAAAGCCAGAAGCAGCAGCAGAAGCTGCATAGATGACGAGATAGGAGAACAGTTCCAGAAGTGTGTGTGTGAAAGAGAGAGGAGAGAGGTTAAGTGAGAGAAAAAACTAATTTGACAAGTGAGTTAAAGCCCAAAACCAAAACCTGTCCAACACCTAAGATATCAAGGAATTAAAGGTGTTAGAGACATGTGTTTCTCGCACTCTCGCCCAACAACTGGTATTTAGAAAAGATATACATATATTTATTTATATACACATTTTACGAAGGATAACCCCTGCCAAGTGCTGATGCGAAAGTAAGCAGCAAAGGGGAGGAAAAGAAAATAATATTGTCTGGTGTCTCAGCGCCCAAAACCTGTTGAGTGGCAAAAATATTTACGACTTGGTTTTTTGAATTTCCATAAATAGAATAGAATAAATAAATATTGCTTTAAACAATTGAAACTCGACACGGACAACCCATATCAAAAATCTTCTCATTTTGTGACTTGCTTGACTTGCGTCCATAAATAAACATAAATCTGTATATAGATTTGCATTTTGTGCTGACCGCTGAACAAATTGATTCAAATAATAATAATAATGATGATGATAATTGATCGTTCGGGTCATGTCAGCACTTGTCAGCTGGTCAGTTCGGGCCGGTCGCTTTGTCAATTTGGCCATTTGACGCATTTCAATTAGTGAGATTATTGTACGAGCACACAAATATACAAATAGTCTCTGTACATTATTGTCGTATTAAATTTCAATTAAATGGGTCAATCACTTCGAATAGTAACTCAATCAATGTCCAATTACAGGTGCGCAATTATCATGCATAAATCAAGTACATACACAAAAGATACTAAAATACATAGAAATAATACCAATAAAAAAAGTCAACTGTAAATAAAGTTGCTTCTTTTTTTGACATGGCCCAAAAGGGCGACAAACCTTTTAAATGTTTCTGCACTATTTGCTTTACTGTGGCTGCTGCAGGCTTATTTGTTGTATGTGTGTGTGTGTGTGTATGTGTGTGTGCAGAGCAATATATATAAATAAATATTTCAGCTGGCTCGTCGCCCTTTTGTTACTAATTAATTTATATCAACATTTCAATGCTAAGCCAAACAAAACAATCAGCTTAATGTCGGCCAAAAGACACACACACACACACACATACACACACACGCACACACACACATACACACACACTTACACACAGAAACACACACACAGATGTGTACACACATAGTTACTAAGCTCGATGTCCTTTCTTATAAGTGTGGGCAAACAAGTGGGCCGCTCATAAAGTTGTATACTTTAGGCTAAAAAATACTACAAATAAAGAAAAAAAATCTGAAATTATAATTTAAAGTAATTGCGCTTATAACAGAAAAATTAATATTGTGCAAAAAAAGGCAAACAAGTTTATTCAGTAACATTTTTGCTGTAAAATATACATTAAATACATGTAAAAATAAAACAACTATAACTAAAATAAGTAAGTTCCATTTTTATATTCAATGTTTTTTTATAGTAGATCCTTTTTTTCTTTATACAATTGTTAAATTGAAAGTAAAATAAATATTTATTTTAACAAGATTCAATTAATTATATTTAATTTAATTTTCTTTTTTTCACTACTTTGATTTCTATTCTGAATTTAATAAAAAAATATTATTGTTAGTAATTAATAGTAATAACAATAAAATAGTAATGCAAATGCGATACAAATATAATTGCAATAATTTAATAATTGATATTTAGAAATATTGATTAAATATTCATATTTATTAGTTTAATTGACTTTTTAAACTTTTAATTTATTTTTTGGTATATTTATTTTTAAAAAATATTTTTATAAAATATATTTATTTATTTTAATTTTTTTCGAATTTTTACAGACTTTTTTAAAAGCTTTTTCTAAAATATATATTTTATTTAAATATTTTAATTTATTGAAATGTTTTATGTTCTAGAAAATTAAACTTTTTGTAGCGTTCGACACTTTCGTTTTTTGTAATTATCTTGAAAACTCATAAAAATTTATTTAATTTATTAAAATTTTTTATATTTATTTAACATTTTTTCTTAAATATATATCTTTTATTTATTTATATATATTGAAATTTTCCATATTGATATCAAATTTGTTTTTTTCTTTTTTTTAAATATATATTTTATTTATATATATTTATTGAAATTTTGTATACTGATTGAAACATTTTTTTAAAAATATATATTTCATATATTTTTTATTTATTTTTAATTAATTTTATATATATATTTTTTACAGCATCCAACAGTTTTCTAG
Organism: Drosophila borborema; assembly: GCA_030914335.1. Lineage (NCBI taxonomy): Eukaryota > Metazoa > Arthropoda > Insecta > Diptera > Drosophilidae > Drosophila > Drosophila borborema. Next base: position 3,627 of record JAUESP010000100.1, read on the forward strand.
TTTCTATTTTGTTTAAATCAGACTTAAGCATTTTAAACACATACATATATATATTTTTTTTATTTTTATAATTTTTTTTTTTTTTTTTTTTTTTTTTTGTTTCTTTTGAAATGTTATTTTGATTTTTCGTTGAGTCAACCCACTTTTTAGCTGGCTCTGATTGTATTTAAAGGATTAACAGCCTCAAGGCTGCGGCTTTTGCTACTTTCACACGACTGCCGGATTAGCTGGATGGACGACGACAACGAAGACAACAACGACGACGACGACGACGACGACGACAGCGAGTTGGAGAATGCTTGCTCAATGTTTATCTTTGCCAAGAAGCTTTGGCCTGGCTCATTCTCATCTGTTGTTGTTTCGCAGTGTTGTTTGCCTTTTGGCTGACTGTTTAAGTTGGCGCTTTCTAGTCTAGGCACAAGCCGCAAAAACTTTTTGGTCACACATGACGCCCCGTTGGTGTGATTTAAAGTTTCATTGTCGCATCCGGTTGGCGCCCTCAGGAAATTGCAAATTAAATTATGTGTGTGTGTGTGCGTGTGAGAGCACAAATCGATCATAAAATACTAATTACTCGGCGAACTAAGCACGTTAACACAAAAGCGAGCAGGTCAAGAGAGGTTCAGGGGGGCAGGACGAAGGATGAAGGACATGGGACATGGAACATGGGAACAGCCAGAGCGATTAAAAGCTTAATTATCCCATTGCGACACTTCATTAGTTTGGCCGTCTGCTGACTGCGTCGCAACTTCTCGCCACGTTTATTGCAATTAATTTTCTTGAGTTCAGTTTCAGTTTCAGTTTTCCGTTTTCGGTTCTCAGTTTTAGTTTTAAGTGCTTTTTGTGTGTGTGTGTGGGTGTTGCAGCTAATAAGCCAACGCCGAAATGCTCCATTGACCTTTGTCCAGCTGCGGCTATTGCTCATGTGGCCATCCAACCACCCGACTCTCACACCTCACCTCTTACCATTTGGCCACATTTGCTGTCATTGCTCAATTAAGCTGGGCAGCAACCTCTGCAATATTTAGTGTTGCCATTGTTTGGCATTTTTGGGTTCACTTATCCATCCATTTTTATTTTTATTGGTTATATATACGCAGCTAATGGAAATTTCCTGTGCTTTATATTTGCAGAAACAGCAGAAGCAGAAACGAAGTAGAAATAAAACTTAAGCTTATTTTCTTTGCGCGCGCTGCCTTCAACAGATTCAATTTGAAACGCAACATTGAATTAAATTACGTGAGTCGGAGTCGGAATTCGTTCGCTGGAACAATTCAAAAAGGGATGCCAAATGCTGCTAGCTGCCGGCATTGAACCGTGGGTAACGGCCAGACCTAACAATAATATGGCCCACAAAATCGCATAACAATGTAACTGGCTAAATAAAAAAGCCAAACGGAGTCATATTAAGACCAATTCACTAGCAGGCATGCCAAAAAAAAAAAAAATAAATAAATAAATAAATAGAAAAAAAAAAAAATTTGCTATCATATCACGAGTCTAGCAATAGAAACACTTCACAAGGCTTACACAACTAAGAAAGAAAAAATATATTTTAAAAGTAAATTAGTATTTAAAAGCTAAAGAGCAAATTATGCGCAAATTTAAGAGAATTCGGCTTTAATCTAAATTTAATATTAATTTTTTGAATATTCAGTTTGACCTGCCAAGAGAATACTTTCACAGAGTATACGCTCTAGCTAATGTTAGAAACGACATAAACTAAATAAAAAATATTTGTATTTGTCTTAAAGAAATGTAGAGAATATATCTTTGATAATCTTTCAAATCTATGTACCCTGTATATACAAATAGTACGTTAGAAGTATATACAGGTTTATAATTATAAAGTCTAAATTTTGGATTGGTTTGTACCGCATAAAATATAGGATTATGTATTGAATAGCATAAACAAAAATCGAAACTGTATTAAATAAAAATCTATATATGTATATGCAGTAGACTGTGCAGGGTATAAAAAGGAGAAGCAACAACAGAAAATTACAACTCAATGCATTAATATCATATCTGTCATCGATATACACATACATGTATATAAGAGTTTACACAACAAATAAATTCGAATGTCTCTCCATAGAAAATCAACTTTCAATAATCTTAATAACCGGCAAGACTTCAGGTTAATGGATATCCAAAAATAACGCTTAATAAGTTAAGTTTAATAATTTTCCAATTTTATTCAAGCTCTCATCTAGCTAAGAAATTTATATCTAACTTGTAATGAAAATTCTTTTATTATATAGTATATATTATTATATAATAGTATATATTTAAGTGCCTTAAATATGCCCACACACATATCGGTCAATTAGCCGCATTTGTTCGGTTTTCCATCTTCCATCAGAAGAATTGGCATAAATTATGCGCTTTATGCCTTGGCCAGTTGACTTTTTGCATTGAACCCGCTGCATAAATCACAAATGGCACACCCTCGCACACGCACACTCACACACACATACATATCGCTGCCTATGTGAGGTTGCTGATGCAACCCTCACGTACCTTTTTTTTTTGAGTTGGCTGCAGGAGCTGGTCGCACAATTTGGCACGTGTGATAAACTCAAAATTGTTGCTGCCAGCGGCTGCAATTGGCTGCGACTGGCCGTGTCAGCATTTTGCCGGGAAAACTTGCGCGGACTGAGGGTAGGCGGGGTGCTTGTGCCTCGCACAAACTTTGCCAGATTTTTCGGTTATCTGGCACATGTAGTAGTTGACCTTTTGGTCGGCGCAAAAGTTTTTCCATTTTGCCGCACATTAAAAACTATTAGCTGCGGGCTCCGAATATTCAAGCTGCCAGCGAGCATCCACTTTATCGTAGCTCTTTTCCAATGGAATCGAACAACATTGCAAATCATTTTGCAGCTAGTCCAATGCAAGCTCAGATATTAAGTTGACAATATAGGCAAGGGACTAGAGGCGGGGCGACTTATAGAGAGTTGACTTTGAAGTGAAATGAGATCATTTTTATCTATCCAATATTACTGTTTTATATTCTCTTGACTCAACCAGAATGAGCTCCTTCTTCTGTATGCATATTAATATGAGCTCTAGACTTTGCATTCCGTTGCCAATTTTATTAGGCTGATCTAATATTTATTTATAGAACACGTACCAAATCTTTGAAGGAGAAATGAATGTCCAGTATATATTGCAAAAGTCTTTAACTCTGCATTTTAATTGCTTTCAATGGCTTCGTTTGTCTATCTCAGTTCCTTCCATCCTTCTTATCTAATTCCACATAAATGCTAACGTTCTCATAACTATAATACTTGGCTCACAGTCTAAGCATAATTTGGCAACTTAAAGCGTTTAGTTCGAATACGCCATCTATATGTCCCTTCTGTTTACATGACGTCTAATAGGAGAAGCATTTGTCGCTTGTCCCCCGGCTGCCTATCATGAGTGGGCATAGACTTGGAGTTGCTGACATTATTGCCCAACCCACTCCCATGCCATGGACAGGGACAGGGACCATTTAATGGGAACATGCGCCTGCAGTGCTGCAATGCATAAACGAAACATGTTGCCATCAGCTGCATTGCTGCAGCGTGTGGGCGCTTGAGTTGGAGGCGTGGCGCATTAGACCCTGAGGTGTGCGCATACTTAGGTCAATTACAGTTGGAATGGAGGGGGAGTGGGCGATGCGATAACCCTTTGACACCAGCGTCCACGAAATCTTCCCCGTGCGGTTGAATGAACGAGACCCAGCCGGACTCTATACACTGTGTGTTTGGCTGTGCGACTAATTAAAGAACGCGCACGTCGAATCGTTGGCAGGAGCGGGAGTGAGAGCGCGTGTGTACAGTCAGAGGCAGCATAGATTTCATTTTTGGCGACGACTAATGGCTGCACTCTGACCGCAGCTGCCGCAGAAGGGAATGGCGGCCAGGGCATTACATTATAACACAAGTGCAAACAGTGCACCCAACTCTTCGCCACTTTGGCCAGGGTATAAAACAACGACGACGACGACGACGACGACGACATGCTGTTGTAATTTGCAGCTTAAAACTGTTGGCCAGCTAGCTGGCTGCGTTGCGCTAATGCCAAGTGCTGATGCAGCAGCCGCGCGGCGCGCTATTTGAATGTGATTTAATGTGAAAGCCAGTGGTGCCCAGAGCCCCTGCCCCCGCCAGAAGGGGCAACCGTATGACCAGTCCACAAACCCGAAAACCCAACCCCACCCACGAAAATGTTCATGTGAAATGAGTCATTACAGATCTGCAATCAGCCAGAGAGCGTTGTCCACAGCGCCATCCACTTGTCCATACCCTGAACTCCATTGAAGTGAGCTTCTATAATGAGGGTAGAATAGACTTGATGAATGTGTATGTAACGGTTAGTTGAAGATTGTTGTAAAGTACAAAAAATATGAAGATTGTTTATAAAGTATGAATATGTATTTGAAATTTGAATCTGCAAAAGTAGTATAGGATACTGAAAAACTTTTAAATAATTCTAAATGAGCAAAAATAATAAAAAAAATAAAAATAAAATTAAAAAAAAAAAAAAGAAATTTTTAAAGAATTTTATAAGCCGTAAAATAGTTAGAAATCTATGGAAACTCAGAGCGTTCAGTCGGAATTAAATGCAATGCATAAGTTTTAAATACTGAAAGCTATGGGAAAATGACTGAAAAGTATTAAAAGGGCAACGACTGCATTTGAGAGCTAGTAAAAAGTGTCTATCAAGTAACGCTTAGCTTCATTTTTATTATTTTTAAATAACAACACTTGTACACATTTTCCAATAATAAAATAGCTCCTAAATATTAATATTTTTATTTATTTTTTTTTATTTATTTTATTTATTTCATTTATTGTTTGGATGCTTTTTGCATTTGTAGTTGCTTAAGAGGTTTTCAGCTCCCTAGAAAATTTTATAATTTCAATTTGTGTAAATATAATCAGATACAGTTTTTTTTTTTTTTTTTTTTTTTTTTTTTGAATATGAAGATATCAGCATAATAAATTAAATAATTTTTGATTTGTGTGGCATGATCATGCTGGAACAATAATAGAATTGAAAAAGCAATACAAATTATATTGAATAGTAGTGAATCGTATAAGAAGAGCCCAATTAGCTGTCTTTTGGAACCCATTGAAAGATCTGTTCAAAGTTTCTATTATGTCAGAGACTTTGTCTGTCTAGAAACTTGAAAAGATAGTGGAAAAACTTTAAAAATCTACAATGAAAAGTATTTTTCTAAGCCATAACTGCGAATGCATAGAGATTACCTAAGAGCTAGCAACATTCTCAAAGCTTACCTCCATCTCATGCTGTTTCTATGCTTGCAGTTATTGACAACTATCGATCTCATCTACTTCCATTAAATCTCTTTTGAATATCAACAACTATAAACATTGACAAGTTTAACAAGTAGCTTCTCTCATTCAATTACAATTCGTATGCCCATACTCAGTGTATTTGCCCGTCGCATATGCCACGCTGAACCACTCTAACTTGATGTCGCTTCTCTTGTTATTGTTGTTGTTGTTGTTGTTGTTGTGGGTCCAATCCGCAGCGTTGGCAAAGGCGGCGACCACATCGAGTCATTTGTTAACAACCAGCGCGCGGTTTTGTTACACCAAATGCGCGGAAGTGTGTAGTCGGATGTGGTTAAGCATACGCCATGTTGCCCATCAAAATGTCTCTCTCTGTGTGTGTCTTTTTTTTATTTATTTTATATTTTTTTTTCTATGCTGACTGTGCTGTTGTTGTTGTTGCTGTTGCTGTTGTAATGCTGTTTGCTGTCGTTGCATACTGTTTTTATTTCGCTTTTCGCTTTTTCTTTGTGCATTGGGGTTTTTATTAACCGAAATGCATGAACATCTATGCACGAATACGCGCGCAATAATGCGAAATTTATGGCACACAAAACGTGACACTCCCCATAACTGTCTGACACGCCCCTATCTGCCTCTCCCTCTCTCTCTCTCTCTCTCTCTCACACATACATGAACAGCTGGCATATCAGTGCGGAAGCAACTCATTTTGTGTTCGACTGCACAACATTTGAACTTGGATTTAGCATTTGAATTTAGATTTGGATTTGCAATTTGCATTTGTATTTCGCACAGCATGCAGCTTTAATTGTTTCAGAGTTCAGCCAAATTAAGCACAATTTATAGAATTTAATTTCGTTTGCCCAAACAACAAATAGAATGAACAATTTGTCTATCTGTTTGGCTCTTCCCTTCCCTTATTTATTTATTTTTTTTTTCTCTGTTGACCGCAGCGCATTTTGACGGCTTTGTTGTTTAATATGTTTTGCTTTTTTTATTTTATTTTTTTTTTGTTCATCATAATTTTTGGCTGTTGGCATGCAATTGATGCGCTTTGCTTTGATTCAAAACTGAAAAGCCAATGTCTGAAAAAAAGGTAAACACAAAATATGAAAACCAAAAAGTTTGACCGGCTTTGGCATGCTCTGAAATTACTTAAAAGCTTAACAAGTTGGCTTTTCAGCATTTTTCTATTGATTTGCCACAATTCGATTTCGACACACGATAACAAATTCCTTAATTGTTTTCATATTCATTTACGAGATGGCTACTTTCACAATGCACCACGGCATCATTACCACCGAACAGCTAATGTATCATCGCACCATAGCTCAGAAGATTATTGAGATGCGAAATCGTTGGAAGGAGAACTTTGACTGGTATCCACAAGTTCAAACGCAACAGTATTCGCGCTTCGACGATATCTACAAGGAGAGCAGAGCCAAATATGGCGAGGCGGACTTTAAGAAATATGCCCAAATGAAGCGCCTAAGGGGCATCCACACCATCGACATCGATAAGCGCAAACACAAGGGAAATCGAAGCCTCTACTGCTATTCCATGGACTATATGAAAGACATTAAACCATCTATAACAACAAATGGTCTTTATGGTCTAATACCGCCGGCACACCATCATTTCTGTCAAAAGAACGAATTTAAGGCACGTTTCAACGAAAACTTGAGATGAGAAGTTCAACTGAGAGTTGACAAATAATGCTGCTCAGATGATTTCAAATGAAATACATATATGGAACTGAACACACAGCTATATACAAGACATACTTATATGTTGGTGCTTTGTTTCATATGTCTTTCACTTGAAATCGTTTCAGCAGCGCCATTTAACATATATAGTAATTTAAGAACTCTTCAATTTCATGCTATCTAGTGAATCAAATCATTGATTTTTAAACCAAATATAAAATCGGCATAGCTAGCAATGACATAAATATCTCTCTCTATCTCTATATTATTTATGTAAAACACAAGCTTTAAGCTAGTTACTGCACTGCAGATTAAGTTTAGCTAAGAGACCCGAATGAGCTGGCCATTTGTATGCTTCAACAATGTATATATTGTGTATTAAAATTGACTGTAGATTCATTTGATTTTCTTCTGGTTTCTTCTAGTTAGCACTCTCGTAATATTGTAACGCTCACAAAGAGAGTTAAACCTTTGTCATGGAGCAATAATATCTATGCCAGTGACTGCAGCTGCAGTTGTTATTGTTGCATGACTTTTGTGCTTTAGAATGATTTTAGTTTTAGTTTTTATTTAATTTGTATTGGATGTTTGGCTTTGAGCTCCTGCTGTGGTTAGTTTTGTTGCGGTCAAATGGGCTGCGAGTCACTTTGTCGCTTCCATTGCCATTGCGATTTCCATGGCCATTGCAATTTTCATTTCCATTTCCATTTTCATTAAGCAACAAGTTTTTAATGCAGCGCAGCTCAGCAACTATCGCCAAACACTTTTGCCAACGCTGGCAGCGCGCTCTCCGCAACAGAAAAGGAATATACTGGCTGGCTGGCTGTCGTGGAAAACTTTTTAATCTTGTTACGTTGGAAAAATAATAAAATTAAAGCTTGACGCTGGCTGTTAGCCAGTTTTGTACAGTTTGGAAATGTGCTTCAGGTGAAATGTTTTGCGCATTTCAATAAGCCATTTAAACTGATAATTGTTTCGCTTAAATCATTTTGCCAACGTGGCACCATCGTATCACCAACGTGGCTCTGACCTTTGCCGCACCACCGAAAGTTAATTAAAAAATTGTGGCCATTGCGCTGGCTGCTTTTGTGTAAGTAGCTCCCGACAAATAAACTGCAATTCAATTAGGGACGTGGCCATAAATAAGCCACACACACAGAGACAGTGTGAGAGTGAGAGAGAGAGAGAGAGGGAGAGAGAGACTGACTGTAGGCATATTTAGGTAAATATTATTATAATTTCCGCTTTTATACAGGCGTTTGCCTTTTATTCTTTTTTTCTATCTCTCTCTGACTCTCCCTCTCTCTTTTTGCGGCTTAATCTTTTATAAATAACAAATGCTTTTTGCCTCACAACTTTGCTTAAGTGGGTGTGGCAGCACAATACAAATGCTTGCAATTTGGCTAAAGTAATTATTTTTAATAATTGACTCGTTCTTGTTTGTTTGTATTTTTTCTCTTATTATCTTTCTTTATTTTTTTTTTTTTTTTTTTGATAATTTTTGTTGTTTGTTGCTGCTGGTGTTGGCCTAAATTTGAACTTTGAACTAATTTGGCGAAAGTTTTCCGCTCTGCACTGCGTGTGGCTTTGGCAGCTGCTTTGCTTATAGCTCCCAGCCACAGCGCGTTACTTAAACTAATTAAATTTATTGGCTTGTGCGAATTGCTAAATTTCACTGGATTTCCAAAATTTTTTAGAAGTACTTAAATTCTTAGCTGGAATTTATAAGAGTTTCCGATATTAGACAATTAGCTGAGTTGATTCGACTTTGATCAAACTTGGAAAGTTGTAAGAATATTGCAGCTGATAGGGATGGACTATGTACAGCATGCTACTATAAAATAGAGTTGAATTAAACAAATTACAAAATAATTATATAAAAGTAAATTTTAAAAATTTGAGATTTTCCATGTCTTCATAACGTAAGCTTTATATATGTATATGGTATATGGTGGCCAAGGCTTATATGCAAAATTTTATTTAAATGAAGTTAAATTTTTATTACATAAATATCAATTTAGAAAATTATCGATAGTAAATGTAAAGAAATATTTTAAATACTCTCAAATTGTTTTAAAATGAATGAGTAAAAATAAATATTATTATTATCAATAAATTAAAATTTTTATAAAATTTTTCAAGTACTTTAAAAATACCACAAAGTCTTTGTCAAGCTTTAAAAATATTTAACAATTCTCTTACACTTTCTTTTTTTACCAGTTGGAATGCCCTTGATCTAATTATTAAATAAAACAAATATTTATTGATAAATATGTATGAAAGTTCAATGTAAATATGTATATAAATTAATTTTTGCAAACAAAAGTTTTTTTGGTACAAGTCATTTAATTAAATAAACATACAAAATGCATTTGAATAAAAAAAAAAACATATTTATGCATAAAGCAATTATGAAAATGCAAATTGCAGCAAAATACAAAAGCAAACAAAAATAATAAAAAGCACAATTTAAATGCATTTGTTTCAAATTAGCTAACTTAAACAAACAGCTTGCATTATTAATTTGCATTTAGCCTGGGAACAACAGAGTCAAATAACTTTTTTGTTCGTGCAAATATTTTGGCAATTAGATTTTTGCATTGTTGCAGAGAGTTGCTTAAATGGCAACAGATTTATGAATATTAATATATTGATCGAAAATGCATTAAATTAATTAAGCTCGCAATTGCAGTGTGAATTAAAATATTTGGCATTGTCCTCAGCTGGGTCATGTCAGTGGCAGCACCTGGACCTATGCAAACGCAACGCCCACGCCAGGCTTTTGACCTGGCTAACATACACGCGACCGAAATGAATTAGTTCACATCAGAGACCACTCAATAGCAGCGACAAAACTCCAGCCATTTAAATGGCATAAGTGTGCATGTATAAGTGTGTGTGTGTGTGTGTGTGCGTGTTATGGGTGTTTTGTATCAAATTGCCCTTTTGGGTTTTCTTTTTATTTTCTCATTTTTTCCTTACTTACTTTTTTTTGGCAAATTTCTTGGTTATTTTCTTGTGGCATGTTTGACTTTTGCAACTCTTTTGGGTGCTGCCACGTGCCACGTGCCACGAATTAAAGTGAAAGTCTTATTAAACTTTCAGATTGCCAAGGCAAGAAAAAAAAAAAAAAAAACAAAAAACAAAAAACACTTGACAGCCAACACCACCACAGAAGCAACATGTTATATTTACTGCTCCGTTTATTTACTTAAATTGTGACAGCAACCAAACAGGAAAAATTAAATACATATATATATATATATATATATAAATACATATATATATATATCTTTTTTTTTTTTTTAAATAAACAAAGCTCAACGAACTTAAAATACTCTATTTGTTAAGGGTACTCTGAATTACTGTCAAACTTATCGAAAGCTTATTAAATGAATGGAGTGTACTCCATTTGTAAATAGCATATAATGTTTATAATACATTTTTCTTTGTTTCTTAAATATTTATTTATTTTAGACTTTTTTATTATTATATAAAAAAATTATAAAATTATTAAATTTATATATTTTAAGTGCATTTATTGCTGGAAAAATATTAAATGAATGGAGTATGATGAGCATATAATAAACTTATTACTTTGTTTTTAAATATTTATTTTTTTTTAAATATATAACATTTAATATAAATAGTAATATGTATTTTGCATTTTTATTTATTTCTTTTTAAAACTCTCCATTTAAAAAATTTTTAAATTAACAAGGGTTTTATTATAATATATATACATTTTGTTGTATTTATTTATCTTATCTCTTGTTTAGTTATTTATATAAATATATTTGAAAAACATTTTTTTAATTATCTGCATATGAATATTTATCACTGAATCATTTATACATTATTGGATTTATTTTTTATTTTAATTTGTTTGCTTGTATTTTAAAAAATATATATATTTTTTTATATAGTTTATGAACTTGTTTATTTTTTTTTTAAATACTTTTTTTTTTAAATATTTCTTTATAGTATAAATAAATATTAAAAAAAACTTTTGTTTATTCAGTTTTATAGCCCAAAACATACAAATTTTTTATGTTTGTATATCACTTCATTTATTTTTTCAATAATTATGAAAATGTTATTAATTTTAATACATTTACATAAGAATACATTTTTTATATATGTAAGAAAATGTAAATTTAAATTTGTCAATTGTTTTAGTTTATTTACTTATTTTTTTGTTTAAGTATACATTTTAAATTCAAACTATTTTGATGTAATTTTAATTGATCTACAGACGCTTTTATTTTAGTTTGCATATTTTCTGTTATATACATATATTAAAATACATACTTTTTTAACTTATTTGGTATGTGGCACTCGTATTTTTGTTTTTTGCCTTTGCTTGCGTCATAAAAAATTTACAATGCCCTGTTGGTAAGTATATCAAAACGGAAAAAAAACAAGAAAAAGAGAGAAACATCTTAGCGCTGCCTACAAGAAAATATTTGCATTACGCATACGCCGCTTGGGTCTTCATACGCTGGCATTTGCCTGGCGGCGACAACAACTGCTGATCCAAACTCATACACATATCCATCGCTCTCTCTCTCTCTCTCTCTCTCTCTCTCTCTCTCTCTCACTCTCTCTGTCTGCCTGTGTATCTGTGTGGGCGACACACGCGCCCGACTGCGATTTAGTGTAATTTCCGCAATCATTTCCTACAGCATTTTATGCCACCGCGCGCATTGATACGATACAGAGCGGCTCGTTCCTTGAAGCATGGGACTGGTTTGGCTAACTGACTGCATGACTGTATGTGTGTGGCTGGTTGACTGCTTCACTGGCCAACCTTTAACCTTGGCAGCAGCTGCTGCTGTCGCTGCTGGCTGATTTCACATTTTATTTGCCCTGCGACTTTTTCAACAGAATTTCAAACAAATTGCAGGCATTTCTTTTGGGGATTGGCCGCATTCGTAGATCAAGGAAGTCGAGCGCTAGTTTTTGGCTGGCTTGGTATTTCGGTTCGGTCACCATTCAGCTTTCGGCTTTCAGTTTTCAGTTTCAGTTTTGTGTGTGGCATTTAAGCGAAAATTGCTTAAATTGAATTATGGCATTCGCTGCATATTTCGTCGGCTCGTCGCTGTGGCCGGCGCCTCAGTCAAATGCTTTTGCATTAAATTTATAGCGCGCAATAAACTTTTGCGGTCGCTGGCAAAACTTCAACGCGCCAAATACCGCAGGGCAATTACAGCACAAAAGATGCTCAACTATGAGAGAGACAGAGAGAGAGAGAGAGAGAGAGAGAGAGAGAGAGGGAATGAAACTGAAAACCAAAAATCTACATGCATAAATATGTTGCTGAAGCGCGCGAGTAGAGAAGCTGGTCAAAAAATTGCTACTAACTGATTTTGGTTTCCTCTTCTCCACGAAACACATTCTCATGTTGCTTCAAATAACACAGAGAGAGAGAGAGAGAGAGAGAGAGAGAGCGAGAGAGAGAGAGAGAGAGAGAAAGAGGGAGAGGGAATGGGGCAACAACAGTGCAGTACACGAGTTTTATGAATAATATCCTAAAGGCATTAATTTTCAAATTGGTTATTTTTGCCCATTTGGCCGTCGGTGTTCATGTAAACAAGCCAACCAAAGAGCAGAGCACAAAGCGAGAGAGAGAGAGAGAGAGAGAGGGAGAGAGAGGGAGCTGCAGAGCGAGAGCATAGCGTAACATGCCCCGCCAAATGGCCTTCTAGCCATATGGGCTAACAGAGCATAAAGAGCGAAATATGTGTAATATGATTAAATTTTATCAACAAGCGCAACAAAGCAAAGGCAACAGCAAAAGCAAAAACAACAGCAGCCCCGATTGCCCTGGCCAACCCTTGGCTCAAAGGCACGTTCAACAGCTTCAACGACATCTATAAATGTATATTATATAAATAAATGTACATAGATATATATACATATATATATAGCTGCTCATATAAACAAAATCTTCATCTCTGTTTGTCAGCCTCGCGTGGCAGTTTTACATGTGGCAATGTGTTATTTATTGCTCATTTATGATTTGGACGCGTCACATTTGCGAAACATTGTCAACAGTTCGAAATCAATAGCAGTAGCAGGCGTAGGAGTAGAAATGGGAGGAGTAGCAGCAGCAACAACAGCAAGCAACATCTGCAGACCCATCCCTGGGGCAACATTAACGATTTGGCATTTGATATCAGTTCAAACGCAGCATAGAACAAATGAAAGCAGAATTTTACTGCGTGGCTAACAATGTTAAAGCGATCTGCGCTCCAGTTGTTTAGAGACCTTTACTGTGAGTCTTAACTGGCCGGATTTGTTTACAGTCAAATATTTGAAAATGCATTGCACAAAGAAGTCGAGAGTTAGTAAAGCTAAATTTCATGATTACGGCTTACATATCTTTTTGTGTGGAACATTTATTATCGGTACATTTATTTATATGGATTAAAAAAATATTAATTTAAGAGTATTAATATTATTTTATGTAGCCAAAAATTCTTTATTAATTTTTGAAAATTTATTTATAAATTTATTATGAATGCTAGTAGAATTACAAAAATATGAGTAAAGGTTAATTTTAAATTTTATTTATTTACTTTTATTCTCTTTTTATTTATGTATTTTACACTTATGAGTGTTACGATTTTTTGTAAATATTATTAAAAAAAAAAAAAAAAAAAGAAAAAAACAAAAAGAGATACGGTTAATTTTTACTTATTTAAAAACAAAAAAGACATTCGAAATAAATAAATAAAATAATTTATATAAATCCAAAAAAATAAATATATGTAAATCTTTTTCTTTTTTTTTTTTTAATTAAAATATTACAATAAATTATGTTTATTAATAATAAATAATTTCTTTCAAAGAAATATTACAATATGTTTTTTATAAATAATAAATAATTTCTTTCAAAAAAAAAATATGCAAATATTTTATTTCTAATTTTTTGCAAATAAATAGTCAACAATATAGTCAGCTTGTGCTTAACAAAGTTTAGTGTGGTTCGTTGGAGACGTATGCTGTGCAAACTAACGCAGCAGAGTTCACAGCCATTGTTGTGAAGCATTCTGCATATTGCGCATACGCCATGTGTGGGTTGCATTAAGCGTTGGCATTTAATTGACAACTGTTGCTGTCTGATTGAATTTTGATTGTTGCCTGACAGATATTCGCATAAATTTCAATGCGCCAACAAGCGCCAGCCGAATGGCAATTACCGCGACAACATGTCAGAGTCGTTTCCTCGCCCTCACTCCCTCTCTCTTTGTCTTTCTCTCTCTCTCTCTCTCTCTCTCTTGCTCTTACCCGCTCAGCGACTGTTGTCATGCAGCGAACTTCATTTCGCAGCGTTGATAAATCTAATAAGTGTCGCGGCCGTCATGCGATATTAAGCCATGCTGGCACGCCCACTCTAACGCCCACTTGGCATACCTTAAAGGTTGACGCGCTGCTAAAAGTTATCAAAAGTTGTTTGGCGGCAAAAGTTTCACTTGAATTTTAACATTAAATTGTTTTTCTTTTTTTCTGTTTTGTTTCTGTTTCTGCTTTTCTTCGCTGCCAAGACTCACCTATGCAACAATGCACAATGCAAGTTTTTAATATTGTATTAGCGAAAGTTTTTTACGCTTTTAGTTAACTTAGCGTGCCAGCTATCCATGCAAGGCCTTCAGCTGCGCGCCTTACACTATTCATGGCTTATGGCAGCAGTCGAAGTTGATTTAAGGTTCAGTTTAAGCTCAGCTCCTATCACATACGCCGTCATTTCATAACCCATTCACACCTGCATCAGCAGCCATTCAATTGGCACTAGAAATTTTTATTTCGATTCTCAATTATCAATTTTTTTTTTTTTTTTTGTTTCTTCTATTGCCCAGCAACTAAATCTTAAGCCCGAGGCAAGTGCTCAGCTCGAGAGTGTAGTGTAATTTCCATTAATTCCAAGTGCAGCTCAGTAAATGAACAAAGTAACTTGCCGCCAGGCAGAGCGAGAGAGGGAGTGGGAGGGGCAGCATAAGTTTGCCATTGATAAAATGTGCCAAGTCAAAGCAAGCAGAGTGAGAAGAAGAAGTAGAAGTAGAGTGTTAGTGTGAGAGATGTAGGGTCTATCAGCGGCATCGGGTGTTGATTGTGCTAAATAACTGCACAACAATGGCGCCTAAGTACGTTGATAGAAAAGTAATGAAAGGCAGTCGAGTCAGCGCAAGCAGCAGCAGCAGCAGCAGCAGCTGAAGCAGCTGAAGCAGCTGAAGCAGGAGTTGTAGTCGTCGTTGAGCAAGTGAAGTGGGATTAGGAGCTGGAGGCTGGCTGATTGGTAGCGCCAACAAAGGCTAATTCGAGCGCTACGGCTGACTGGCTGCACTAGCACACAATAATTGGTAAAAGTCAAAAGGAATGAAAGAAAAGAAAGCTAGCAAGCAACAACAGCGGCAACATGAGCGAAAATCGAAAAAACAAAAGACGAAAATTGTGTAAAGTGGTTTTATGGAGCAACAAAATAGAAAAATGGGATTTACCACACACACACAGACACACACACACACACACATAAATTTCTATATATATACATGGCAAGATATGCTCACATACAGCTTGGCACTTTGGATTGTGGCTAAGAAGCGAACGCCTTAAGGTTAAAGTAAAGATTGCAGCAGCGGCTCAAATGGATTTACGTGTTGCGAATTTTAATTAAACGATAAAAAAGGGCAGCAGACATTGGCCCAGCACAGCAGCAAAACAGGGCCACAACTCGAGCTTGGCAATGGATGACCAGGCGCACTGCGTGTGCTTAGCAGCAAGAATTTATGGGGCCAGTCGCGGCTGCAGCATCATTTGGCCCCAAACTCAGCAGAGACTGACTTTTTGCTATTCATTGCGCCAGCCGGTGTAAAATTTAATTTACGAGCTTGTATTTTCAATATGCCCAACAAAGCCTGCCCATCTTCATCTCCAGCTCCATTTCCATCGCCATCGCCATCGCCAGCTCCATCTATGTACATCTTTGGCCTGGTCAGCTCGACGGCTCTTAAAAGTGATTAACATTAAATCATATACAAGGCACGGCCATATCTATGCCAAGCCACCTGACCACACACACAGAGAGAGAGGACTTCCGCTAGCCAAACAATTACATTTTGTGCACGCGCCCTTGATTCATTTTCACGCACGTACGACTTTTCGCACACCATTTTCACCTTGCCTTGTCTAGGCCACAAAAAAGAAAGCCGAAAATGAAAATAAAAGGCAAAAGCATTTACAGCTACGCATTTTGTTTGCTAATTTCACAGCGACGGCTTATCAACGAGCCGCCATTAGCTACCCAATTGACACCGAGCACAGGAGTGGGAGCAGCAGCAGCAGCAACAGCAGCTACTTGCTGGCAAGGGGCGTCTCGAACTTTTAGCAATTTGTTTGATTTTGTGCTTATTGGTAGCTGTGTTTTGCATAAGCAATAAACATAAATTATCGACAGTGTCCAGCGAGGCTGCTGACATTTATTTATGTCCATAACTCATTGAAATCGAGAGGCGAACGTTATTCTCTATGCACTTGATTTTACGACTGCCAGAGAGAGAGAGAGAGGTAGAGTGACTCTCGATGTATGCCATAAATTATCAAAATACCCTTTTTTTTTGTTTCCTACTCAGAGAGTTTTTCTAGCGAATCCACAGTATAATTAGAATCAGCTCATTTATCTCTGTAATTTCCATTGCTTCGGCTGCCCAATTATCAGATGCTTTTGGCTATGGCATGTTGAATTCTTTGATTAGTTGCCATTTTCTTGCAACTCGCTTTTCGTGCCACTTGTTGATTACTTTTAAATGAGTTTTGCTCTGGGGCGTTTCTTGAGCCAGGCGCGTTGATTGATATTTACGCGCGTTTGATTGAAGTGTAATCAGCGGCAGTTGGGCGTTGAGCGTTGAGCATGGCATGTGGGTATTAGCAGCAAAATGGAATGTAAGTGAGCAAATCGTAATTAAAATTGCGCCAAGCGAAAGAAACAACAACGCAACAAATGACGCTTCAAGGCACAAACAATATGCATTAGAGAGGGTCAAAGTACTCAAATGGCTGTGACAAGGACTCGCTAGTCCGACTTCAATACCAGCTGCTGCCTGCCTGCCTGCCTGCCTGACTGCCTCACTGACTGACTGATGGCAATGACGTTGCTGGCGCTGCTAATGAAAATGGTTGCATAAACAAGCGCTGCACAGCAAGCTCAGCACATAATGAACAGCAGCAGCAACGGAGGCAGCTAAACAAGCGCTGGGAGCAGGAGCAGCAGCAGCTTCTGTTTCAACAAAAGATGAAAGCCGCGTTTGCCACTCATAAATATGTACGCTGACAAATAGGAGACAAACAAACAGACACAGCGAGAGAGTGAGGAAGAGAGTGAGAGACAAATGGGTAAAACAGAACTGGCAACCACTCGTGTGTGCCTCGATAGACAAAGCGCCCTTTGGGCACAGTTTGTCAGTTGGACTGCCATTCAGACTCCGCCTGGGTGCCTGGGCGTAAATCAAAGTGAAAAGCGTGCTAATTGCATTAAAAGCATATAAACAAAATGCAATGCAAGTGGCTGTGATAATATGTATATACACAAATACTATATCTCTGCATATACAGAAAAAAAAGAAAGGAAAGGAAGCAAAGCCTGCGCTGCTACTCCACATCAACCGGGGCTAGCTTTGGCTGATGTCCTTTTGTGCATATGCGGCTCTGTGAAATTAAGCAAATAAGCACGAGCTCATGCCGGAATCCTTGCTGGCGCCTCGGCGCTTTCATAATTTTTAATTGCTACAACAACTTTAAATGTGAGCCAGAACTTGGGCCAGACACTCGCTGAGCTCAGCTGAGCTGAGCTGCTTGAGGCATTAAATTCGCAAAAATTTCTGTTTAATTTTTCACCAAGTTAAGTGCTTGTAACAAGGAAGAATACTGAATAGCCGAGCCGAGCAATCAGCCTAGTAACAATCTGAAAGCAGTTATATATAATTTACCAAATGAGATAGGACGATTGGATAACGTTGAAGGTCAAAGGGTCTATGCGCATTAAGTGCTGCGACCTTTTGGACAAATGACAGACCGCATAGTCGAAATTCAATCATACAATGTGTTGATATATGACACGTAATCAAATGTTTTAAGTGTATGCCACACGCAGCCCACCCATCCCTGGCGCTAAGTACGCCCACTAGCCCACAGCGCATAAGTCAAAATAAATGTGCCGCATTAAAAGAGACGTATTCAGCGCAAAAAATAAGAAAGAATGGAAAACAGTTACGCTGCGCCACGGCTAGGGCGCATAGCCAGCAAATCCGACAAGTAAATATAATAACAATAAAATGAAGGCGAGATATTATGGCAATGGCTGCAACAATAAAACAGCAGCAAGGACATTCGCTGACAATGATAATTCCAGTTCCAGTCCAAGGATCTAGCTTCAGTTGCAGCTATGCATAAAAAGTATTGCCTGCTTTTCAGCGCAAATATATATTGCAGTTAGACAAAAAAGTATTGCCTAGTTTTAAGCGCAAAGCTTAAATGCAGTCATGTAAAAAAGTGTTGCCTACATTTGCGCGCATGAAAATTCAATTTCGATTTGCAATGCATTTTATTTTTAAAGACTTAATAACATTCATTATTACATAATAATTTACACAGCTAAACACTTGAGAGACTTAAACTAATCAAGTTCTTAACATATTTTGCTAAATATTTTGCATATACTGGCTTAGTCTAAACATTCAACAGTTTTGCATGCAGCATTCTATGGATAATTTGCTCAAGATATGCACGAGTTAGTGTTTTCCATATGTTTGCGTGTGTTAAATATTAATTATTACATTGAAGAAGAGAAAATAACTGTACAATATAAATGTCTACTATTCGATTAGCTTGTGCTGTGAAAATTTACAGTTGCGCAGCTCTGAATCTCATTTCTTTTTCTTATTTTTCTTTTTCTTTGTTTTGCTGAACTTTCTTAGCTCTTGGAATATCGTTAAATATTTTATGTTGCTTTTACTCATCGCTTATTAATCTTGAATAATTTATTCTTACTTGCTTCTCGCTCTATTTTCTTTTTGTAGTTTTTTTTTAGCTTCATAACGTTAGTTACAACAATTATGCATTTTAATCTGTAAGATTTCGTTTTCATTTTTAGCGGTTTTATTTTTTCGTTATTCATACACAAAAAGTGCTTTTGATTTTGCCGTAAGCATCAATTATGAAGACTCTACTCGAAGTTTATTTCATGATAAATATATTCTTCGTTTTTAACAGATTTTTTTCTTAGACTATGCTTAGGTCTAGGCTTGTACGGCTTTGGCTAATTAAGTACTCGCATATATGTGTTTTATTTATTATTTTTGTTATAGAATTTCTTTTTCATTTTTTTTTTTTTATTTGTAACATCTTTGAGCAATCTCTTTCTGCCTGCATTAAAGGAACTAGGAACTGCTCGAGCTAGTTCGCTTTCACCCTCTTAGCATCTAAAATTTGGAAATATACGTATGTTTATGTTTATCTGTTTATTTGTTTATCTGTCTCTTATGTCTGTACAGTAACTGCAAAATTTGATTTACCGCATGGCAAATGCGGCGTATACTTGATGTGTTTATTTTGTTTGTGTTTGTGTTGGTGTGTGTTCGGCTTTCAGTTTTGTGCATTTACGTAGTTGAAATATTTACACAGATTTAATGAGTTTGGCCCTGGCTGGGCAACGCCGCTTCTGGGTAGGTGTCATACATCTTCGTTAATTGTTATCTGCACGGCGTGGATGCGCTTAATTGGACCAACAGGCGGCGGTCATGTTGGCAGCAGCTGCTCGTGTTACGGCTACGGCACTGGCCGTTGGCGGCATTACACAGAAATGCTATTAAGACGGGCAGAGCGTACAGCGAAATGCGTGCAATGGATTTGAACGCTAATATCCTGGACCAGCCCAGCCATGCGGACACACTGGCCGCCGATGAGGCCGCAGCGGCCACCGAGGTAGCTGCCGCAGGACGTCGACTCTTCTTCAGTTGCTTCTCTGCTTTAGGAGTGGCGAAAGAAGGAAGAGAGAGAGAGAGGGAGAGAGTGAGTGAGTGGTAAATAGAGTTGATTCACTGTTGACAACTGTTGCGCTGCGTATGATTGATGAGGCGTTCGACTACTCACCTTCCAGTGACTTGTCCAGCTGGCGCACCGTCTCCCTGGACTCTAGCACTGGTATACGCTGATGCTTATCGCTCTCGACGCTCTCCTCGTTGCTCTGCCAATAGACCGACGAGATTTTGGCGACACACTGCAATGAATGCGAGAGAGAGAGAGAGAGAGAGAGAGTGAGAGGGGAGGTTGGGAACGCGGCTATTTACTGACTCATGAAATCTGTGCCCCGAACGAAATGTGTCTGAGCGTTGACGGCACACACTAAAAGTTTTATGCTTTCATTAACTGTGGCACTCGCACACACACACACACACACACACACACACACACACACACACACACACACACACACACACACACATTCACATGCACACGATGAGCTCTGATAAACCAAAAATGACCCGCAATATGCAAACGGCCACAGCAGCAGCGAGCCGGTCAGTAGTCGCCTCATAAAAGTCGTGCATGAAATTTTGTGGCCTTTACGACACACACACACACACACACACACACAGAGAGATAAACATATACACATGTGCACTCGCCCTCGCCCCAGATAGTAATCAACATGCGCTGTCGTGTAATGTTGCCGTAAATTGAATCAAAATGTTGGCGCCACCGTTTGGCACTGGCTATGGCTATGGCTATGGCCAACGTAATGTATCAATTTCGAGGCCGTAATCAGCTTAAAGCTCAATGCTCGGGGCCAGCCATAACTCACCTTCAACTTCATGTCGCCATGCTTGAAATGTCATCCGCGCACACGAAACTCCAGCCCGAGCCGTGCCACTTCGAGACCCTCGCGTCCCACCATCAACGGCTCGTACGGACGCAACAGTGAACGGTTCGCGTGCATGCCGTTAATCAGCCAACTGAGATGGCAAACGGGCTTCGATGGCGCCGAAGTACAATTGACGCGCACCACATCGCCAATTTGGTATCGAGGCTGACCGCCAGTGATTTGTGGTCCATGCTTGGGTGTCACTGCAAATGCAAAGATAAGTGCACAATGTACTATAGCTCGCATCGATTAGCCAATTATATGAGCCACCCACCATACTTGAGGTGAGCATTGGTGAAGCTAGTGTGGTCTTTAGTGTTGAAATATATAAATAATGTCTTTAGTGTTTCGTGTTAAAATATATTAATAATACATTAATATATAAGTTAAATACAAATGTATAGAAATAATGTATTAACATATTGTAGTATATTAAATAAGCTTAGGTCTAATATGTTGTCTTGGCTGGTGAGCTAAGACTTTGCACTTTTTCCCTGAGCATCTATGTATATATATTATATAATACACACTGGATGTATAATGATTGAAACAAAGAGTTGTAGTTTTATAGTTGAAGACTATTTCTGTCTTCTTGTTTCGAGGTCTATTTATTGAATAATTCTTAGCTTAATACATTTAAGTTGCTAAAGCAACAGACCGCTGCGTTGCCAGTGTATGTGTCTAAGGGCTGACGAGAGTCGCCGCGGTTTACACGCTGAGCCCATAGCAAAAAAAAGTGTTGATGAACCAATAAAGTCAGTTGACCTCAGAGTTTTCTCTCGGAATATAAGTGAAAGACATTTATTTACATATTTATAGCTTTAGCTAAAGCTAAAGCACTGTCTGCTCGTTGCTTTGACTTCCATTTATTGTAATTAAATTAAAGCAGAGCTTACACACATTGGGTCACTTAAACAATAGACAAAATATATATGTTTTATTTTCGTTTTATGTTTTTACTGCTGTGCATTGTGTGCAACGCGAAGCTGGACCTATGCCAAGTGGGTCACTCAACCACGGGACAGACATGACAGCTAGCCAGCTGGCCAACTAGACAAACGATGCAGTTTAAGTTGAACTGCAAAAAGGTATCCATATAAATCGAATATAGCAAAAATATACTCACACACACACACACAAGACACCCACTCGAAATATAATCTCTTTGCAGTGAGATTTAAAAAAAAAAACAAAAAGTCCTTACCTTGTTCCTTTGCAGTTGGCATTGCGCCTTAATAATGATAATAATACTCATAATAATAATAATAATAATTCTGATTGCTCTTGTATTAATATTTGCCTCGCGCGACCGCCCACAGCGAAAGTCTCATAATGAATGCAAGACCTTGTCCCAAGCCAAGCCAAAAATAAAATAAAATCAAATAAACTGAAGAAAAAAGCCAGAAGAAATGAAATGAAATGAAAGCAAATGAAAAGAAACGAATATTTTGTGCATGTTTTGTATGTTCTCTCTGCTTCTGCTTTTCTTGCTGCATTGCTTTACTATTTCTTGTTTGCTTGCTTTATAATTTCGTTTTCTATATTTTTTTGTTTTTTTCTTTTTCTTTTTTTGTTTGTTATCTTCAGCTCCATTCAACTGCATAAATTATTATTTTCAGTCTTTTATGTGCGGCGACATTGATTGAGCTGTTGCTGCTGCTGCTGCTGTTGCTGTCTTTTATTATTATTTGATGGCACAGTTTTCTTTGTTCTCTTCACTTTCTTCGAAATGAAACCCTTTTCGGCTGGCCATTTGTTTGGGTTGCTTGTTTCAATTGCTTCTAATTGTTTGACCATTTCACATTTATTGTTCGAGGTGCTGGCAACAATGTTAGAGCAATGCGAAACCAGTTGCTCGAGCCTTTGTTTGGTAATCCTCAACCAAATGCAGCAGCTTAAATTGACAATGAAAAAACTCTCGCTCTTCCTCACTCTCGCTCTTCCTCTCTCTCTCTCTCTCACACACACTCTCTCTTTCCCACTCTCTGTGTGAGATATATGAATTTGTCAACGGACCTTCGGCCTGCAGCTTATGATAATCTAATTAACTGTGCAATGTTAGTTTTGCTCAGTCGACGATATTTTCCGTTTCTGTTTTCAATTTCCGCGCCTGCACTTCAATTATCCGAACAGAAGCTATCAGCGCAGCCATCTGAGCCCACTAACTGGGTCAACTGTATTCCGCCTCGTCATTTAGCTCTGCGCCAGTAATCACATTCAATTATTTCAGGCGCAACACACACACACACACGTAAGCCTTCATATACGGCCGCATTAATTTCAATATTCCGGCAATTTAAATCATTTGATATTTTTTCTTTGCTCTCTCGCATTTTTATTTATTTTTTTTTTTTCAGGCTTCTGCCATTAACAGGTGATTCATTAACTTTATAGATCTGCAGCAGTCGGTAACGTAGTCGATTTAATCCGCTTAGGCTTCAGCCCGGGCGCATGGGTAGATTGCGATTCAGATCGCTTTGGCAAACATTAAAGTCAAGTAATAATGTAATTCCCCCAGCAAGGCGGAAGCGTGCAGCTTTGATTGCCCCATACCTCTAAACACTCCATACACACATTTAGATGTAGCCAGTTAGTTAGTTGGGCTAATTATGCGATATACACGGCTTGATAGCTCGCTCACCCACCTCAGCTCACGGAAATGAATACAAAATTGCCTGGGGACCAGCAATTGAGGCCCAATGCTGATGTCAATCATAATCATAATGATGTCGGCTGCCTTCTGCCCAACCTCATACCATACTTAATATATATTCAACTAAATGAATATTTGGAATGCGCAGCATGTAAATATTGAGCTCCAACTCGGGCTGCTCGAGTGAGAAAACAAAAGTATTTTGGCGTTTTATTTTTACTATTATTTGCATATAAAATTAGCTATCCGAAACTAATAAATTACTGAAATAGAAACGATAAATACAGTATGGCCGAAAATTAAAGGTTTCCTTTTCTCTTGATATAAAAATAAATATTTATCGATAGGTGTAAATAAATACAGTTAAATATAGCAAATTTTTTCAGGAAAATTTTCCTTTATAAACAAAATTCGTTTTACTTATCTCTAAATCTATTTCAGTTTTTTTCGTAATCGATATATATATATATCGATGTGTTTAGCAGAATGAAGTCTTTTATATGATTAAAGACTTATATTGTAGAATATATGATAGTCTTATTATATAGTCATATAATATAAGATAACGTTATAAAAAAATCGATAATTATCGGAAACTGCGGTATTTGTATAATTCGTATTTATATGCATTGCATTGCATTGGAGAAAGCCAATATAATGAGCTAAATGTATAGTAAACTTAACATAACTCTTTAATTTTTCTCAGCAATCGATAAATATCGATTGCATCAGCAGGACATAATAACACTACAAACAACACTAATCTCATTTTAACATATGCCCAGGATATGCCCAGGATATCTACCTAGTCGTGCTAGCTCACTTGCCTCTTATTTGCACGTCTGTCTGTCTGTCTGTGTGTGTTAAACATCAAGTTTGCAATAACTGTAGCCCAGTTTTGAAAAGACTGGCAAATGCGAAATGCGAAAATAGCGAATAGCGTAAAGCAACTGGGATTTATTCACGATGCTGTTGCTGCTGCCGCCGTCGCTGCTGCTGCTGCTGCTGCTGGCATTTCGACGGCCGATGCGGCTGTTATTAAACACGTTTATTCTAAGTTTTCCCCAAAGCACTTTTTCATATTGCGTTCTGCCATATTTTGCGCCATGTTTTGTTGGATTGCGCAAAAATTTCAAATTAAGTTGCAGCACAGCCAGTCAAATGCCCCACCCCCCCAACCGAGCCCACTCTCACTCTCAGTCCATTCTCTGCCCAGCCATAGTTGGATCCAGGTCTGGAGCTGTAAGTGAGCAGCTGAATTGCATCACGTACATGGGCAATTTGCCAACAGAATAATACAAAATACACACACGCACACACACACACACACACACTTGCAGACTACATATGTGTGTCTGTGTGAAGGTTGTTGAACGCTGCCCAACTCGCCAAGTGGCTGGCTGCGTAGCCTTGCCTGGCATGTTATCTTTTTTTCTCAGCTCTCTTTCTTTTTTTTTTGGCACAGGTTTCATGCTTGAGAATTTGTAAATCGCAGCGAGAAACAATGCCAAAGCATAAACTATATAAATGCGAAATATTTTATACATATATATGAGTTTTCCGTGTGTGTGTTTGTATTTGTGTCTGTGTTTGTTTCTGTTCCACTGAACGAAACAGATTACTTTTCATCGCTTTGTCCATGCTGAGCAATTAATCTTGCTCTATATCTCGCCTGCTCTCGCTCTCTTTCTATCTCTGTCATTGTCGTTTTCTCTCTTTCGCACTTACCCACAACAATCATGTCCTCGTGACCGGAAACTGTCTGGAACGAAGGCGCCTCGCCGGACACTTCGCACCGATAGCGGCCCGTCGACTGTAGGCTGACCGAGCGCAGCACAACGGCAATGTCCGTTGAGTTTTGCAACTGCAAAAACAACAAGCAGAAAAACAGGGAATAAAAACAATTGTAAAATAAACGAATATGTTGTAAAAGTAAAAGTACAGAGAGGTCAAAGGAAATATTGCGCTTGTCTCGCTTACAGAAAGTGACATTTGAAACATGAAGGATTGCAAGTTGGGCGAAATTTGACCTCAGATATTGAAACTAAAAAAAATAAAAGCCGAATGAAGAAAGCTTAGGAAAGAAAAGGAATATTAAAGAAACAAAAGAAGTGATATTAATTTAAAAAAATAATAAATAAAGAAAAAAAAAATAAAATAAATAAATAAATAAATAAATAAATAAATAAATAAATGAATAAATAAATAAATAATAAATAATAATCAATTAAATAAATAATAAAACTAAATAAATAAATAAATAAATAAACAAATAAATAAATAAATAAAATAAAATAAATAAAATAATTTAAAAAATTAAAAATATATAAATCAATAAAATAATTGTTAAAAAAAAATAAAAATAAAAAATAAATCAATAATTCAATGGGGGGAACAAATAAACAAAATAAAAATTTATATACAAAAGAAAAACAACATTCAAATTTGTCAATGGGAAAATATAATTTAATTTAATTTAATTTAATTTAATTTAATTTAATTTTTAAATATAAAAATTTTGAAATTCTCTACACTGTCCAACATAAACTCAACAACTGCCCGCCTCTGCAGAGCCAAAGCTTATTGAAAGCGATCTTTTAGGTTGAATAGCGACAGGGGAGCGGCGCGGTGCTCATTCTTCAAGGCAGCGTCACCTTCATCACCATCATCAACGCCGTCGTCATCATCGTCATCATCATCATCATCGTCATCCTCCTGGTCGTCGTCCCCCTCATCATCATCGTCATCGTCGTCGTCGTCGTCCAATGCGGCTGCCACCTCAGCCAATTCCGTCAGCTCCTTGTCGCTAACAGGCAGTGCACTGTCAAGGGCCGCTCCATCAAAACTCTCCATGGCCGCGTGTAGTTTCAGTTGGCTCTCCACGTGCATGATGCTGTGCTCCTTCTCGATCTTGCCCAGACGCAGGCCGGCCTCGATTGGATTGCTAATCGGCTGACGTACCATCTGGGCAATCATTTCGATGGCATCTTCGTGGCTGAGTGGCGGCACACACTCCTCCAGCGTCTGCAGCAGTTTCGATTTATTCTTGGAGTACATTAAAATCGAGTCGAGTTTCCGAAATTGTTAACGAACGAATATATTTCCTGCCAGTTGACTGCTCAACGGGCTGCTCGTAATTGACTTTGACAACGCCTCACACAAGGGCAAAAAAAAAAAAAAAAAAAAGCATTCGCCTACTCGATGGAATTCACATCGAATCCGATTAGTAAACATAGACAGACAGACTCACCTCCACATCGACGCCGGGCAGCGGAAAGACCTGTCCGGGCGGCATGTCGCGCGGCACATAGCGATAGAACTCGAAGCCGTCCTTGTACCACTTCACCGAGTACAGCGATTCGCCATCCAAGTCGAACTTGCAGCCCAGTACAGCGTCTTCGTGTCGCATAATGTGCTTCGGTATACGAATCTCAGTCATGGTGAGGCCATCCACTGAAAAGACAAAGGCAGACAGAGAGTGAGAGTTAGATAAAGAGTTATTTAAAGAGAAAGACGGCTCGATTAAGCAGACTGTAAGTTTAAAGCTCCTTGAAGCAGACATTGAAACAAAGACGTTGCAGTGGCTGGGCTCTGTGCGCCGATCAATGCCAGTACCATAAATAACTCGCAGCAAGTGCATAAAAGTCAAGGAAATCGAAAGAAATTCGCTAGTCGGCCCGAAGACAATGCGCTTTTGTTTAGGCCAACAACACAATGCGAACTACCCAAAGAATGAAAGCGGCCAACTTGAAGACGTGCAAAACGTGCTCAGGCCATGGAATACAGTTGAACAGAATGGCTGATGGGTGGATGGAGCAAGGGGGATGGAAGGTGGTGGGGGCTACTGGCAAGAAGTTGTGTGCGAGACAACGAGACGAAACGAAACGAAACGAAAAGTTACCGACTTTTAAACGTACACAAAAGGCCTGCATAGGTAGACTTGGACAATTTGGGTCAAAGTTATGGCACGAAAATCAAGATATGAAATTAATATTGCACCAAAATGAATGCTGCACAAAGGCAGCGAGAGAAAAGCCTAACAGCAGCAGCAGCAGCAGCAGCTCATATAAATTGTGGAATGTTTTGAAATAGTTTTTCTCGTATGACTAGAGATAATGGCATAGATAGACGCTGAGTATCTCAAGTTTCTCTTGTATTCGGAGCTTGTATATAGAGCATCAATGCCACAAACGAAAATATCGATGGAAATGCAAATTAAATTTCTCGTTAGAATATTGGATTTATTTTTCATTGTTTCTTATGCCATTTCACTTGGTAGAAAGAATGCAAGCAACTAAATTAAATGAACTAAAAAGAATAAGATAAACTAAAATAAAAATAACAAGAAACGTCAAAATAAAAATAAATTCTTTTTCTTACATATAAAAAAAAGTTTGTTGTATTTCACCAACATGATCTTATGCAGAAACTATAGACAATGAAATCAGGAGAATTTAGAATGTAATTTGAAGATTAATAAGACTACTCTCGTCTGTCTAATTATTAAGTTGTTAGTTTATTTTTTTTTATGTTTTTGTTTATGTATATATATTTTTATTATTTAGAACAGAACAGAACTTTAATTACTGATGTGAGTATTATATTTTAATATTTATGCAAAATTGAATCATTTACTTATTTTATATTCAATATTATTTTGAGGGGAAGTTTTAAAAACTCTGAAAATGAAACTTAATGAAAGATATCTTGTGGTCCCACTAACAAAGTTTCTTTGAGATTACATTAGCTTTATTTATTTTATTTTATTTTTATTTATTTATTGATTTTTTTAAATATTTTTTTTTATTTTTAGAAATCCTTTTAAAATAATGATTTATTTTACACTTGAGCCAGCGTGATCCAGCAGCAAATTGAATTTTCAGCCTGTTCGCTCAACTACCAAATGCTCAGCGCTGACAGGTAGTCGGAAGATGACGTCATTTGCTAATATCTAGGGAATTAGATTGGCTGTAACAAGCCGCAAATAAAGGGCAATTGAACTACGGGGAATCAACGTGAATTTCGCATAAACAATATTTATAGAATGCGCTTTGATGCGAGCGCTCTATAAATATTACATAATGCGGTGCGTTGGCATTTGGCTAAAAATAAGTGAACGCACACACATACAAAGAGAGAGAAAGAGAGAGAGAGAGAGAGAGAGAGAGAGAGAGATGTTTTCATTAAGCTTCAGGAAGCGGCCGCATTGAAGGCATTTGACTTTTTGTGCTGTGTCGAAATAAAGCGGGCCAAAGCAGCAGCCGCCCTTCGCCTTTGGCGGCAAAACAAACCCCTACAAAAGCTAAGCGAGCCGCACAATGCACAAAGGCAAACAGCGCGGCCATTAAAGTGCCGACAACGACGCCGGTGTGGGAGAGGAAACGGAGCAGCAGCAGCAGCAGCGTCAGGCTTCGAAGTGAGGCCACAGCAAGGAAGCGGCTGCAGTGCCAGCTGAGTGAGGCTGGCCTTTGAATGCGGCGGCAGCGGCGGCGTCATTTGTTTGTGTGTGTGTGTGTGTGTGTGTGTGTGTGTGTGTGTGTGTGTGTGTGTGTGTGTGTGTGTGTGTGTGCCGGACACTTTGAGCCAAGTATTTATGACATAAGTATGATTTAGTATTATGCACTCTCAACTACCAACTTTCGAACAAAGTGTGTTTGTGAATGGCGCACAAAAGTATGCTACACTTTGTTGAGCTCGTTTGCTGGCTAAAAAAGGGAATTTTTTGGAGCATTTTCTTGGCAATTTCTTAGCATTTTTATTGTCAGCTGCAATTGTTCTTTAAATAGAAGCAAGCATTCCATACAAATTTGAGAATATCCTGCATTTGATTGTGTAAACACATATATTATTATTATTTTTTTTTTTTTTTTTTTTTTTTTTTTTTAATAATTTTCTTTATTGCAGCTTATTGTCTGTGACTCTATAGCGCAGATATAGCTATACCTTAACCTATATATGGGCTAGAAGCCAGTATTTACATTTTATATAATTTAATAATATTATTTAATTATTAAGTTACTGCGTTTATACTCTGCGGTCCAGGGGGTGAAGTCTTTTAAGCCTTCGCCTATTGGTGTTGTGTGCCAGGTTTACATGTAGCTAGCCTTGAAATTTAGCTATTTTTTGTCACTTAAGCTATTATCTGAGTGTTGATTTTTATTTGTATTGCTTTTAAATAGTGTTGCAGCATTTAAAATGCGACATCTTAAATTAAATTAATAATTTAAATTAACTATTGTGAAATTTGTTTCTTTTCAATTACAATTTATTAAAATTGCTAATTTACCATTTCATATACATTTGTCTTGCAACTTCTGTTACTCGACTCCAATTAAAGATTGTACAAAACACACGAACACTAACAGCCACCCCAACAGGTAAATCTAATCAGGTTTTCTGTTGTCACTTTTGATTCAAAAATAAATTTTGACTAGTGCCAGGTGGGGCAGTCGTGATGACAAGCTTTCTTACGGCTGCTGCTGCTGTGCGGGGTCAACCCGACTAATTATTAAGACAGCAGCAGACGAGAGAAACACTATGCAACATGAAAAGTTTTTGTCATCTAATGCGGTGCTTAATTAAGAAGTGCTGTAACCGAAGGGATACGGTCGGTGGATTATTCACTGGAAAAGTTTTCCATTTGATGTCGTGTAAATGCCAGAGTTACGATCTAATCACAACGACCTTGTTGAAGTTGAAGTTGAAGTTGCGGAAAAAGGTTCGTGCTTAATTATTGTTGATTTTTAAATGATTAAATTTACGACCCGCAGCCAAATGTCAGACGCAGGCAAAGTCAAATAAAATCAACAACAATCTGCAGCGAGAATATGAATGCGAATGTGGCAAGTGTCAAGCGCAGCAGCAGCAGCAGGAGGAGCAGGAGGAGCCGCAGCAGTAAGCGATACGCTAACTTATTTGTTTTGAATTTTAAACCGAATATTTAAGCATGTTTCTTCGAATGGCCAAAGGAAACAAGCCAAGTTATGCTTCAAGCTCTCGATTTCGAAGAGGTTCAAGTTTTCAACTAATTGGCGTCATTGCTGGCCTGGAATATGGAATATAGAATTTATGATAAACTTGAGAGCCATAAACGTAATGCAGCTGAGATGATAATTTAGATTGATTTGGTGGCCGGCTGGTCGTTGGACCGGATGCAAAAGCCTTGAGCAAATATATATATATATAACAACGCAACGCCTGCAGCATCAATACGCATCAATTTAGAGCCCTGGGCAGGCGGCCGAGACAGACGGCAGAAACGTGCTTAATCTGCAATCAGAGGCGGAAGTTTGTCTCAGTCTCCAGCGACACAAGCAGCAACAATAGCAACAACAACAAAAAACGAGGACAAGCTGTCCATTGTCTATGTTTCAGTCTCGTTGTGTGAGAATCTCTCCCTCAGTGTGTGTGTGTGTGTGTGTGTGTGTGTTTATCTCTCTGTCAGGCTCGTTTTCTTTGACGACGAGTGCGTTCTGTTTTGCCCCATGCCCGTTGCTGTTGCTCGTTGCTGTTATTATTGCAGTTGTTGCTGTAAATGGAGCACGTTCCTCGCCGCTTTGCTGCATTGCAGGCGCACTTGCATTTGCATATTTGCAGGCAGACGTCGAGAAAACTTTGTCATCGATTTGCAGGCAGCTTATGAAAATGGCCAAAGCCAGCAACTTGAATGCAACTGCACAAAAAAAAAAAAAAAAAAAAAAAAAAAAAATACAAAAAAAAAAAATAAACAAAATAACAAAGCAGCCCAGTTATGCTTGTCATATTTTTTTTTTTTTTTGCATGAGCAGGACAACTGCTGTGAGAGAGTGAACTCAGTGTGACCTGACCTGTATTTACTGCCTAAGCAAATGATTGAACAACACATTTCCCCAGACACGTTAATTGATAGAGTGCGCAATAATTAATATAAATTATAATGACAAAGCCCAATAGGCTTAATGCTGCTTATGGTGCATATGAAATTGTGTAGAAAATAAATCAAAGCAGCTGTAACAATGAGCTGAATGGATCATTGTCAAATGACCTGATGGCCAAATACAACAGAGCCTATTTTCTTTAATTAGTATATCAATTAAAGCACACACACGCACATACATACATACACCTTGGCATCGCACAGCTGTAATAATATAATTAAAATTCATTTCGACTTTTGAATTGGCTCTGGGCAAAAACACAGCTCACAGTTCCCATTCATAGCAACAATAACAGGGCAAACGCAATCGATTAATTCAATTAAATTGAATACATCAATTTTACGTTTTATGATTAATTACATGTCGAGCTACATCTATTCGAATGTCGGACATATTTGACACACGTCTGTGGCAAAGTTTAAATTATTGTTCAATGCTTTCGGGCGCTAATTAGCAGCAACGAGAGCAAAACTTGTCACACAGTTCAGCGCGTCATACAAAACCAATTAATTTGACTAAATTCTTGTAATTGATTAAGCTAATTTATCAAAATGCTTGTTAACAATCTGTCGCATATTGCCATCGGCTCGGCTATAATAGAGTTCTGCGTGTGCTTTGGCATTAGTTTCATGTGCTGCCAATAAATAAGTGTGTTGTGTTTCCTTTAAGAGAGTTCCTTTACCGTTCGACTGCTCGACCATGCTTGCCTAATTCTATTATTCTTGCTCACATTTCTACATTCTAGAATTATTTTTTGTTGGCTCTCTGGACATGCGTACGTGACCACGTAATAACTGTAAGTAAGATTTTTATCTATAATTCAGTGAACGCGCTTTCCGACGCAATTAAGTGGCCCGGCCACAATAAACATTTTCATTCCCATTTACTTTGCCGCTGCTGTCTAGACGAGATTCTATTTGTCAGTTGGCGAGAGAAAAAAGTAAATACTTTGAGTGAGTTATCAAATAGAAAAAGTAAACAAATATTTCCAAACATTTCCTTTGACAACTAACTGCACAGGCAAAGGGAAAAGTAAAGGCAATGGAGAAAAAATAATATATATATATATATATATATATATATATATATATATATATATTAATATTGCGTGGAACAAGTTGCGCACTTTTATTTATTTAATTAAATGCCGCGGCGGCAAAACTTTTGCCAAACTGCTCGAGAAACTAACAAACCAGGCCGAGTGATCCACTTAATTAAGTGTTTCACCGAAAAAAAAAATGTATATATATATGATATAAAGGCCTGCTTTGGGGCAAATGAAAGCCATTAAGCCTGAAAGCGCATAGCTCACATTGCGTTTGTGTCACGTATGACAAATGTGTAAGGCAAGCTTTAATTTATATTATAATTTAAAGGAATTTTGTAAAAAAAGAAAAAAAAAATAAATAAAAAAATTAAGAAAATGAAGTTATTTTTGTACTTGGCTTTAAGCTTGCAAAATGTATTACAATACAATTCAGTTTATTATTATTTTTTATTTATTTTATTTCTTTAATAATTTTTATTCTCAAGCAGTGCCGAGTATAAAATTATACTCGACAAATTGTTTTACCAAAAAATTTCTTGTTTACTGAAATCAAACTTAAAATTTAACTTTAACTAAAATCAAAATTGTATACAGCTGGCAGATATTTTCCGATCGAAATCGGCAAACTTAAAAGTTAACTTTTCTAGCTTTCAAGGCTGCATTTTTTTTTGCCCTGAGCGCTCAATGTTCTAATCTCATTGGCCTTTAGTCTGACTTAATTAATTTTCTTTGCAGATATAATCAGCATCATGATTGATACATTTCATATAAAGGTCTAATTACATTCAGAAGAACTAATTCAAATAATTTTTCTAATGTAAGCCAGCTGCGCTTTAATATAAACATTTAATATATATTTAAGCATTCATAAGACTAAATCAAAGCTGATTGAATAAACTGTATATATTATTTACTCTTCAATCTACAAGTTCCTAAGAAATTTCTGGTTTTAGATATTGCAATAATGCAATATTTGTGTTTAACTAAACTATTTTTGGTATCTTACAAAACTACTCAAATAAACTACTCAAATATTTTTAAATACTAAAAATCATTAAAGAAAAACCTATACCTAGACTATTTTCTCTATACACGTCACAGTTCGACACACAACTTCAACATAATATTTATTTATTTAATATTTCAATATAAATATTTATTAAAAATTGTTCTAAGCATTTCATTGTCTCTGCCCGCTCTCAGATAATTAAATATTTTAGGTGTTATCGCCCATTTTCATGCAAACAAAATTCTCAAGTTGTAATAAAATTTGCTTCCAAAATTCAGTCAGTTTCAATATCAATCGAATTGGCAGGCTTTATGGCACAGATGGCACTTAATTTTGTTTATATTTTCAAGTAGTTTGATGAACTTAATTAAAAATAAGTAAGGCAAAGTTCAGATTAATGCGTCAAGTCGGTCGCCGAAACGGAACGAAGGTCCTGAAGAGGGTTAAAACATGCCACAAAGTTTATCGTTTGCCAATGTCTGCCGAGATTTGCGCAGGATTCGAAGAATCTCACTGAAACTGTGGTTGAGGCGCTGACACTGACTCTGACTCTGACTCTAGCTGTGGCTCTGTCAACTGTCAAAGTTGTTTGGCAAAGCGCGCCGAGCGAAGGCCTTAAATCGATTAAGTGCTCGTAAGCAAAGTATCAGCATGCGGCAGCATATGCTCTTAGAGGCCGTCAAATTGTGGTCGAGCACAAACTAATATTGTTGGCTAAAATATTTGCCCACACGCCCAGCCAACCTCCCGCACTTGCCCAATGGGCGTGGCGACAAAAAAGGCAAAACTTCTTGGCCAATTTTTGTGCGCAGCTCGTTTGTTGTTGTTATTGTTGTTGGTGACGTTGGCGTTCGCCAAAGTTGCTAATAAATTAAATAAACATTCAGCAAACCCCACGACTACTCACCAGCCGGACTGAGCAGCGCCAGTAGAAGCAGCAGCAGCATGCTGCATATTGTGTAGCAGGAGGCGGCAGCGGCAGCAGCGTCGCTGGAGCAGCAGCAGCCGGCGCTCAGTTGCAGGCAACGGCCACGTCGTCGTCTATTCAAAGTTGCACCCATTTTGTTGCATTAATGTGTTCCGTACGTAGCCTCCTCTCTCTCCCTCCCTCGCTGTCGCTCTACGTGCCTCTCTCTTTCGTTCTTTTGGCTGTGTACTTATTTTGGTTTCTCTTCTTTTGGTGGCTGTTTGTAACACTTTTGGCCAAGTTTCTTCTTTCGTCGGTTGTTGCTTGACGCTGGCGCTGGTAAAACTTTAATTTTTCAATTTGTTGGGGAATTTATTTTTTTTTTCGGTTATTTTTCTTTTGCCACAATTTGGGGCACGCAGCAAGCGTGTGTTGCTTTTTTTTTTTTTCTTCTCTACTTTCTTTCACTTCTTTCTGCTTTGACTGCTTTTAGTGCTGTTTGCTTTGCGTTTTAGTTTTGCTGTCGTTGTCGTTGTTGTCGTTGTTGTTGTCTCATTTGCGCATTGCAATAAATTTCCCTTGACCGCCAACGAGGGAGCGCGTCACCCAGCCAGGATCCAATGTCCAATGTCCTGCTGCTGGTTCCCTTTCTTCACTTACTTTGGCTGCTCTTAGCTGGGGCCTGCGTTTTGTCGTTTGCTATTTATTTTTATTTTCCACGCCCTCCTTGCTATTTGCTCTTCTTATTATGCGCTCTATGCACACACACACAGACACACACAGGCACACACACTCACGTCTGCACCTTCACAGTTACAGCTACAGTTACAGTTAGAGTTACATTTACATGCGTCTTGCCAGTGTTTGTTCAGCAATTTGTGTTTGTCTGTTATTTGCTCGCGTTTGTCTTTGCTTTCTTTTCCATTACAGTTTTCTATGTTGTTGTTTCTAATGCGTGCGGTTAAATTAATTGAAGCATCGTCCAAAAAATTACAATTTCCACATTTCCAGGAAATATCGCATATGGCAACAGACTCGCATCAAAGCCAGTTAAACAATTTGTAAGCTGCAAGCAAACAGAATTGGAAGACATTTCATGTTAGGAATTTTCGTATCTGGTATTAAGATTAAAGAAGGACATTTTGAGTTGATGTTCTAAAAATATATTTTTAAGGGCCGCCAAGCAATTTATATGAGTGTTTAATGTTGTTTTCAGATATGAAATGAAAGTATTACAGAAAAATTTAGTTAGTAAGACAAACAGGGTGAGGATTGAGGTGAAGTAAATGCTTAAATTTGTTTTTATTTTTATTTATTTAATTTTTTTTTTTTTTTTAGAAAAGCTCGGCATATTCTGCTTGCTATAGATAAAGTTTAAGGCTATAGGGAGCTATTGCTGTAGCTCTTGTTACATGGAAACATTTATTCAAATAGGAAATGAAAAATGTTTACTAAGTTTGTTAAAGAAAAAGTAAAGTTTATATTGATAATCGTTGGAGAAAAGACTTAAGTCCTAAATCTGGAATTTGTGAAACAAAGCAAAAAACATAAAAGGAAAAAGCAAGAAAATAAAATTAAATTCTTTAAAAGTAAATAAATAATTGAAAAATATAAAAATACATTTTAAAATAATAAATAATATGCAAAACTAACATAATAATAGGTAAAGTAATATTTATTAAAAAATAATAATAAAATTAATAAATAACAAAAAAAAAATAATAAATATAATATGAAGCAATTGTATTCAAGAGAAAGACTAAAGACTCAACTAGAGAAATACCAAATGAAATTCCAATTCTCAAAGACTTCCCAGACATGAACGTCACTTATATCATTTATGTATTATATATGAAGCTTATGAAAATTTCTAGTCAGATTAATATCAAATCTTTTGAGCTGTTCAGTTTGCTTGCATAGATATCAAGCACATCAAGCTGATAATAGACCTATATGCATTGCGGCATCAGAGTTTAAACTTTTATCTATGTGCTTAAAATACTAAATAAAACAAAAATACTAAATAAAAATTGATCATTTTAGTATTTTTTTCAATAAATATTAAATAGATTACATATATTAATATAAATATTTCAACAAATGACCTCAAAAGTGAACACCTAAATGACAAATAAAATAATAATGGCTGTCTGTGTGAATTCGATGTCTAATCACAGTTAAAACATCAATTGAATGTTGAATTCAATTAATGAATAACACGCCCACACACACACACACACACACATGGCAATTAATGTGTGTTGTTGTGGGTGAGAAAGCTTTGCTTAGCGGGCGACTAATTCGAATGCTATGATATAAACTCAATTAAGCTGCTCAAGAGCCGAATGACATACTCACGCATATATTAATAATATTTGTACGCAAATCTCGAAAGTCTCAAAAGCAAAATATGACAAGAGCTTGGCATTTGTTTTGTTTGCGTCTACTCGGTTGAAATTCAATTTACATAAAATCAATTAAACAAACATAAGAAATCGTACACACACACACAGACAGACAGAGAGAGAGACACTGTGGCAGAGGCTGAATAAACTTTTCAAATGAAATCATGTTATGTAATTAGAGGCCATGAATAATTTTAGCACCTTGTTGTCAGCTATTTAAGCCAAGATTCACGCACATGCCAGTCAGCGATGGAGTGGCTTATGCAAAATAGTCGTTGGACCACGGTGCGTATACTCAACGACATGGTTTTGGCTGTATATATACATATATATATATACATGTATTTGTATATAAGTAAGTAACATGGAATACCTCGAGCCATTTACATAGTCAAGTTCTGTTTTTCTCAGCCTTTTGCATAATTAATTATGTGGCCAGAATGGCGACGCTTTGTTAAATATGCAAATAACCGAAGCGACAGCCCTAAGAATAGGACACAAGACGAAGGACACACAGCCACACAGAGGTCACTCACATGCGGCTGTGGCTGATGCTGCTGCTGAAGCTCTGGCTGCTGCCACTAGCGCAGTGGGCACATATCTTAATTAAATTAAATTATCCATACGCCACGTGGGTCGCAGCTCATATTTTAAATTTCGCTTCAAGTCATATGAACGAAAAAGCCAGGCAGCTAGATTTCGATTGCCGTGTTCAACGGCAAGCTGCAAACAAAGGCATTCACAGTTCAAACACTTTTTCACACACACAGACACACCCACTCATGGCGCCTAAATGCGTGCTACTATGTAGGCCAAGCTCGGCTGTGCGCTAGCTGAGGCAATGAGCGCTTGAGTGAATAAATGACTGTCTGACTGAGTGACAAACCTACTGACTGACTGACTGACTGACTGAGCCAGGCCATTTATTTTTGCCTGCCTCTGTGTGTGTGTCTGGGTGTGTGTGTGGCCATGGCCACTGCTGTCCCTTTGGCAGGCTTTAAAATGCTGCTACATAAAAGAAATGCTTAGAATTTAAATACTTAATACTGCCAACAAAGATATAAAAAGACCTAAGCAACTTTTTCTGTTAAATATAGATTTCATATGTATTTAAATATTGACAATTCCTGAATTCTAAGTAAGCAAAAGAGAATTCATTTTTAATGTATGCAAAGTTTGCTTTGGTAAATTATTTAAAGCTATGCGCTTAAAGCTGTGGCGCTAAAGAATTTATTTTATGATATTTAGCTATCAAAGGTGCAGATATTTAATGCTTAGCATTTTTGTGTTTTTATTTATTGTTGGCAAATATCTAAAACAATATCAGAGTCAGTTTTAAGTAAACAAATAATTTAATAACATTTTTAGAATTTTCCTTTTGGCACTTGGCAATTTGTTGCCGTGGTTAACAAATTATTTAATGATATTATGCTGGTAAAGACGAGTGCGTTTAAGATTTTTATTCATTTCGTATTCATTTTTAGCGAGTATAAAAAAATTATAAATCAATAAAATAAAACGAATAAAGACCAGGAATATTTTGTATATGTACATATATAAATTATATAAATATTATTTCTACATTTTATTTTATTTTTTTATTATAAATTTATTATTAATTATAATTCAATTCGTATTCATAAATTTGTATATACATTTAAAAATTAAAAAAAAAAAAAACATATAAAAAAAATTTAAAAAAAAAAAAAAAAAAAAAAAAAAAAAGAACAAATGCATAAATAAATAAAAAAAAAATAATAATAATACAAAAATAAATTAAATTAAATTATAGATAAAATATGTATATACTTAATGAATTTTTAGCTATAACTTTCACATTATTACGCAATTTATGCACACTCTATATAAAATTGATCTATTTATATATTACAAGAATCTCTTAAGCATAAGCAAGCTTTATTCAAGCCTTACTTTCCATAAAAATATATTCATTATAAACTCAAACTTTCCATTAATATACTATAAGCTACATTGAATATATTTCCTGCTAGTTAATTGGGTTCATAAATGGCCGCAATTTGAGGCTAGATAAATGGGCTGTGTTTTCGGCCATTTTATAGCTAGAATTTCATAATTATTGTAATTTATGTTTGACACCTGAGGCGCGCCCGTTACGCATAAAAGTTCAACAGAAATTTGTAACGAAAAAACCTAAAAAAAAAAGTGAGTTAGAAAAAAAATTATTGGAGCAGAGCATCCGGGCTCGCAGAGTGGCCCCCTCAAGGGAAATATGACTTAAGTTGTGGGACTCACTTTAATGCTCACTTGCTGGCAATGTTGTTGCTGTTGCGTCTTATTATGCTTTGTGGCCAGGAAGTCGCCGATGTTGGCAATGAAATGGCAGCTTTGCCTCTGAGCTGCTGCCGGCAATTGGCATATTTTTTTGTTTGTTTCGGCTTATTGAGTAGTTGTGGCTGGGGTTCTTCGCTGTTGACTTTGTTGGCCTTGTCTGCCAAGTTAGAGTTGACGCGAAGTGTTTCGAGCGCTGGCCACGTGCGTTTAGAATAATAACAAATTATTAGTTGTCACGCACGTAACGGTACTTTCATTCATAATTTATGCATTTTAATTTGTCAAACGACGAGCCACCAACACGTGAATATGAATGCCACTCGCGAATGTTTTTTTTTTTTTTTACTTTTGCTTCTTTACTTTTGCCTTGGCTACTCGTAATGCAGTGCTTCACTCATAGAGTTACGTGTTTCAGTTAGTGTTGTTTTAGTTTTAGCTTCAGTTTTTGTATTTGTTTTTGTTTCTGCCTCGTCATATGCACACACACACACACCTAATTTAGCCTCTTCACTGCTAATTCACACACGCACACTCACACACATACAGTCGCCACACTCATGCTGAGACACTAGGAATCGTAGTCGTTGTTGTCGTTGTCATCGCAGTCGCTGTCGTCGCTTCTTCTGTCGGTCTTCGCAGCGCTTGTCGTCGTCTCAACCATACAGCACCAATAACCGACCAAGACTAAAAGCTTTGCTCTCCTCATTACCTGGTTTTCCACTTGGGCCGCCGCACGCACGACTTCCAGCCGAACGGATGTGAGGCTAAGAAAAGCCGAGTCAACTTGCCCAAAAAACTGCACAAAAATATGTGCTCGCATCCAAAACTCTGTTTCGCGTTGTCTGAGGTTGCGAAAGCGCACGCAACGAGCAAGTGAGCGAGACAGCTGCCGAGCGAG
Organism: Drosophila borborema; assembly: GCA_030914335.1. Taxonomy (NCBI): domain Eukaryota; kingdom Metazoa; phylum Arthropoda; class Insecta; order Diptera; family Drosophilidae; genus Drosophila; species Drosophila borborema. The sequence continues at coordinate 43,706 of JAUESP010000100.1, forward strand.
ATGGAGCGACACAGATAGAGAGAGAGAGAGCGCACGTTCGATTGAGCGAATTTACACGAAGCGAAGGTCGTTTTAGCTGTGGCTCGGCTGTTGCTTGTGAGAGATTCTTTCGCTGCTCTCTCTTATATTTCAATTCCACTTTGTTCCATTACTTTTACCAGCTCTTTGGCTGTTACGTTTTGAAAAATAATGGGAAATTTAGAATGCGCTTAAATGCTAGTTAGTTTAAGTTTGTTATTATAATAAAATAAGGATTTAAAAAATAATATTTAATTCAAATAAATGTTTAATTATGTGTGCATGAATCGAACCTAAAAACAAAGCTATTTCTTGACCACTGTCAAATCGCGAAAAGCTCAATTACAATTAAGTCATTTTAGATCTGAAGAAAAAAATTGAAGAAAAATTGTCTTAAAAAAAAATAAAATAAAATTATTTTAAAACAATCAAAGTCTTTCAGGCGATATAAGAATTAAACGATGTCTGCACGTTTCTGTTGTATAATACAATTCATATATATTCTATTTAGACATAATTTATATATATTTATATGCGTTATATTACGTTTGCAATGCATTGTGACTAACTTCATTATTCAGAAATATATGCATAAGCCTTAAGACGTTTCTCCTTACATTTCCAACTCAAACTACTTTGGCATGCTTTAACAACAACAGCAAAGCTTATAGTTTCAATTTGTATAGAAATGATTGCTCATAGTGAATATCAGCAACAATAGTTGATTTGTTGTATCTCATTAAATGCAATTCATTGCCTGCTTAGTTATAAGCTATTAGCTTTCAATTTCAACAATAGCCACAAATAATGAGACGACTGCTCTTCAAATATATATCGAGTATTAAATGCTTATAAGTATAATATATATAAATATATGTAGCCTGCATCAATACCATTTTCATTGATATGCACTAAAACAGCAGCAGCAGGAGCAGGCAGCAGCAGGAGGCAGCAATAATAGCCATACGCACGCATCATTAGGGCAAAACAACAAAAAGAAAAAAAAAAGTGCTGACTGCTGCAGAGTGAATTCAAAACTTGTCCAAAACTAAACTCTGGGCTAACAACAACAGTTGCTGTTGTAATAGTTGTTGTTGGTATTGGCCATGATAGTTGAGGCAGGCAGCATCGGCTCATTGACAGTCATAATGCTTGGCCTTGAGTGCCATTTGGCACAAAGAGACAGAGACAGAGAGGAAGAGAGATAGAGAGCGAGAGAGACAAGCTAAGTTGAATTAAGAATTTGCACTTTTGCTTAAGCGAAAAAGTTTGACTCGCCAGGTTGCAATGTGCGCTAATTTGAGCACTTTGAGAGCAGCAACAAAGAAAGAGACAGACGAAAAAAGTAATACTGAGAGAGAGAGAGAGAGTGACAGCGCCTCAGCTTGTGGCGAATTAACGAAAATTGATTACGTCAACTTTTTCAATACGCTCTACGAGCTTTATGCGTTTGCCTCGTTGTCTCTTTGTCTCTTTGATTTGTTTCAGTTTGTTTGTAAATTGCATAAATTTGATTATCGAAGTGCGTGGAGCTCGTAGGTAATACGTGTCAGCCTTTGAAGCAACTGAGTTCCATTTAAGTCCATGCAACTCGTAACTAATTGGCGTACGTATTGCTGTATTCATGAACTGATTGAATCTCTGGCACTTCACAAGCTTCATTATTTAACATTTCAATTAGAAGCGGCGCAAGAAACTCCAGAGAGAGACGAAGACATTTCAAAATCAAATTTGTACTCTTGGCTTATTTCGGGCAGATCAGACAAGACAATGGGTGCCAAAACACACACACACACAGAGAGAGGCAGACTGTGGATAGCCATCAACGGATTTTAGCCAGTTGCAGCTATTTAGCATGTAAATGTGAGCCACTGGCAAATAGTGTGACACCAAGTCCTTAGCATCTACTCTACCCCCTTTGAACTCAACTCGCATCTATTTTGCATACAAATTACTTTTCTTTATGTTTTTGCCCAGACTCTGACTCTGTCTGTTGTTGCTGCTGCTGCTGCTGCTGCTTGAGCTGCCTACAAAATAATTTAAATGTTTCATTTGATTACAAATTGTGTGCTCTTGACTAAAACTGACTTTCAGTTTAATTGCGTCTCACTAGCTAGATAAAAATATGCATTTTACTAGATCAACAGATAAACAGAGCATAAACTAACTTGACAGCGAAGACTTTGACATTTTTATGTTTATTTATAATTTTGTACAAATTCTGCAACTCATACTTTATTTTGCTTTAGTTTTATTTATATAATTTACGCCATGTAGCCATTAATAGTTTATATTGTAGTAAAAATAGCTAGCCCTCATAAGTATGCTACAGTTTTTTTAATAGCCCAAATTTCTGTTTGCCTTGCGCTTACGCTGAACACAATTGAAAGTGTTGGCGTCTGGACACACACACATGGACACAAGCACTCATTCACACACCCACACACACACACATAGCCTTTCCACCCACGCACCGCACACCCACCCAACAAAGAAGTCGGTCATTGGGTTCACAAAACGCTGGCAGAGCACGCTCACATTTTTGTTCATGTTTATTATAATGAACGAAAAAAATAAAAAAAAAAGAAGGCCAGAGCACGCTTACGAGCGCCAAGAAACACACTCGCTCAGCTCAGGCGACAAAAGTTTCAAAAAGGCTTTCGAGTTTTCGACTCATAGATACTATAATAAAAATATATATAAAATATATATATGCTTATAAAAAATGTACAAAAAATAACTAAAAATATCTTAACATGTAAAATATTTTCTTCAATTAAAACACTTTTGCAACTTTTGTTGGCATTGACTAAATGCAGGCTGTATGCATGTCCGGATGATGATTACTGTAGCCTATGTAAAAGAGTGTGCGTATGTGCTCATGTGTGTGTGTGTGTGTGTGTGGGTGTATGGAAAGTCATTGCACGCTGTCGTCTAATGATTACAGACATATTATTACTTGACACAGACGACTCGAAGGGGCGTAGCAGACAGACAAAGCGACAGCAGAAACAATGCAAGAATTTTTCTATTTTTCACTGCAATTATCGCTGGCTTTATGATGTGTAAATGCAGGACTTATTACCACACATACGAGCATGAGTGTGTGCATATGCATATCTCTCTCTCTCTCTCCCTCTCTCTGGGAGGAAACATAAAATTGCCATAAAAATAACATTAGATGCCTCGCGGGATTCGCTCATCAGACAAAAACAATGCGACATTCGCCATTGCATAGCCGACTCATAGACGAGTCGAGCTGTAGAAGTTTATAGCTTTCAATTCCATCTCTCTCTCTCTCCCACTCTCTCTTCCCCTCGCTCCCCTCCGTCATCATTGTTTTTAGACAACTTCAACTGTGCTCGGAGTATTCGCAGGCATTGTGCGGGTTTTTTGGCTACGCTCGAGCGCTCTAATCAATGTGCACCACTGATTAATGTGAGGCATTCGGCAATGCGCACCACAATTGCACGGTTTACAGTACAGTTTGTGCTGCCTATTTATTAGCTTGCGGCCAGAGCCATAATACTCTGGCATTCCAATGCATTGCCCTCAATGAATAATTAAGCGGTCTATACACATTCATCAGCGTGCCACACACACACACACACACCCACACACACACACACACCCACACACACACACCAACCACACACGCAGAAACCACAGCGTCTTTAATTTAAGCAACGAGTCGCTAGCTGACTGGCTGACTGCTTGCTTGGGTATTCTATTCATTCATTCATTCATTCATTCATTCATTCATTCATTCATTCACTTTTCGCAGCACTTCACGTGTGTGTGTGCGTCTTGGGACATTGCGTATACGACGCATTAGCCGACTGTGGATTCTAATGAAATGCCATCTAATTTATAGAACGTGGCGCAAATTATTCAACTGCCGTCCGGTAAGCGAGACACATTTCGTCACGTTTACCAAATGTAGACATAAAATAAATATGAAAATATGAAAAAGTAAAAACAAAAAAAGAAACCGAAAAACGAAAAATGAAAACGAAACGCAAAGAGCATCAATATTATCCATTTGCCTTCTTCTATTTGCGTGTATTTTTAATTTATTTGCATTTGCTCATTGAAATGCTGCACAAATATCACGCCCACGACCACGACTACGGCCACGCCCACTTCAAATGCCAGAAGCTACCCAAAAATAAATGACAATTTATGGCTGTCATTTTTATATATGCAATATTTTCGGCCAGGCACCCAAAACACACACACACAAAATAATAATAAAAAAAGTGAAAAAAAAACGAAGCCGACAAAAAAATTGGTGGGAAATATATAAAATAAAAATATTAAACGAATTTTAACATGCAATTTTTACCTACACCCGAGCGCTGCTCGTCATAAATTCTCGTTATACAATTTAAAACATTTGCTAAACACGCATTTCCTGCCTGCCTCATGGCATAAATTTTCTTCTATTTTCCTTCTTTTTTTTTTCTTTTTTTCCTGCCAACTGCCCAATGGCCAGAGTGAGCCCAACGCATAGCTAGGGTCCTGCGGATAGCTAGGCTGGAATTGCCTCTCGCATTCACACAGATAAAATTGTCAATGTTTGATGAATGCGTATCGAAATGTATAAACACATAAATGAAAATATATTTGTGCAGCGTTTGGCGTTAACTTTTTATTCCACAATAAAATAAAACGGAAACGAAAAATTTCATAAATACATCAAAATGCGTGAAGCGTGCCCAACAAAATATTAAAATAAATATAATAAGTTAATTTGACAGCATAAACTTGCAGCATTTTTTTTTTTTTTTATGTTTACATTTTTGCATATGCATTTATTTTAATTTATTTGTTATTTATTTATTTAACAATTACAAATAGCTGAAGTCTAGCAAAAACTATGCAAATGAAATGCTATTAGGAATATTTTATTTGATAATTTTTTTAACTAAATTGATTACTGAAAAAATAATTTACTTGAAAGTAACTTGATTTTTGCCTATTACATAAAGTCTTTAACATTTTTGAAGCCAAAACAAAGCTTGAATGAAACTTGATGCTGTTTGGCTTTTAATTAAGAAGCGAAATCAAGTAAAACAACATGGAAGCTATATTAAGTTACAAAAATTATATTGTTATTAATTGTTTCAAGTAAAAGCTGCCTCAAATATTTTATATGGATTACATATATCAAATATATTTTTATATTAGTATATAATTTGTTGAATAACCACAACAATATTTTTGAACCGAGCTCGTATACAATTTATAACATTTATTTATGTATTTTTTTCATGCTTTCCTTTTTTTTTTTTTTATCGCTTATTAATTTATCATTTTTCAACTGTGTCAAACTCAGTCCTATATGTCCAACCATCGATTGACAACTGTGATAAAGGAAGCTCTGTCGCATCTGTTCACACCTCGCTGCAAGTAAGTTCTCATTCCCGATTTCTGCTCATTGAACCACAAAATTAGTGTGAGTTCATTTACAGCCAGCATCAACATAGCGGACACACACACACACACACACACACACACACATTCACACACATGGCTGCTTAGCCAAACACTCGAAAACACGTGTCAGCTCAAAATGTTATGTGGCAAATGGGCAAACGAACAACGTGCCAATCCGTGAGCCTTGAAAATTTATTAACACATGCCAATCATAAAAAAGACGAAGATGGAAACAAACGAAAATCGTTTATTCATTCAGACAATAGGCAGCAAATTTACAAAGTTCTTGAAAATATTTTCGATAAATAAAATAAATATATATGAGAAATTTAAGAATATATATAAAAGAAATATAAATAATAATAATTATAATTATTTCTAATTTTTTAAGTTGATTAAAAAATAAATGTTAAATTTTTATTTTTATTATTTTTAATATTTTAATAAACAATAAATAAATTTTTTAAAATTTTTTTGTCTATATAAAAAAGATAAAAAAGAATTGACGCTCATTAAAACATAAATACAAATAAAAAAAATAAAAAAACAAAAATAAAATAAAATAAAATATATAATGAAATAAATATTTATATGAAATATATTTATAAAAAAAAAAAAAAATAATAAGAGAAAAATATGAATTTTATTAAAAAAAAAAGATGATTATATAAAATTTTTTTTTACATATTCCCACGAAATTCTGGACGAAAAAAATGCTGGGAACCACCTCGAACAACCTAGTGTTTCGGGCCTTGGCGTCAAAATTACAGTCACGTTTTCGATTATGAAAAATTTTATTGCCTTTCCGGCTTTCGCATGCATTTTGCTATTGTTGATTATGCATATATTGTTATTTATTATTATTTTATATTATTAAATATATATAAAAAAAAAAAAAAAAAAAAAAAAAAAAAAACAAACAAGAAACAAACATTTGCTTGCAGATAAAAATGTGGAAAAGTTTGCGCGACGTATGCGCAATAAAATCAATTGAGAAAAGTTTTTGGCCAAAGTGCAGCCAAATCGTTTGAAATATTTATATATGAAAGGCGAAGTTTAAGCTCAGTTTGTTTAAATTGTTAATTGATTTTGTCTGGCCACACCCGCAGCTCTAGACATTCCACAGAAAGGCACTCGAATTTTGTGGCTTTTGTGCAGCCGAGCGCGGTATTAGCTAAGCTGGACACTGAAACTGCTTAACTTTCATGCAATTTACAGCTAAAGCAAACTACTTTCAGTTGCCTCGCCACAGTCCCTGGCCCTCAGATGCTGGGCATAAATCTAAGGCAAGCAGCGAGCAGTTTGCTCAACATACAAACGACAAACAATTTTATTGTAAGGGGCACACACAGACATAGATATGGGAGCGTGCACAATGTTATATGAGTGAGGTTAGTGGACAGCAACAACGAAATTGCGAAAGGATATGACTTTGCTACCCACACACACACACACACACACACATGTGCACATGTGCCTGGCATGCGGTTGCAGTTTTATGCGTTAGCATGACTGTCTGCCCACAGCCACGCCCACTGTCATAGAGAGCAGCGCAGAGTTGAGAGGTGGGCGTGGTTAGCTGTGTCGGGGTCGGGGTCGGTAGCGCAGCGAGCACAGCTTGATCCTTTTTTATCTTCTATTTGATTTTCATTTTTAATACGAAAATAAGTTTAGCTTAAAATTGAATTATTTGATTTATTTTACTCACTGCACTATGTGTGCATGTGTGCGTTGCTATGTCCTTCTCTCTGTGTGTGTGTGTGTGTGTGTGTCTCTGCAAACTTTTCTTATTTCGTACAGAAAAAAAGTGCTTCCTACATTTTTGCTGGCCATTTTGTCTGCGCTTTTGACTTTGAGCATAATTTAATCGGATATTTGTAGCTGCCTGCACTGCCTGCGCTGCCTTTGGCGTATTTATTTTATTTATAAAGGTTTATTTTTTGTTTTTTTTTTTCTATATGTTTTTGGCAACTTGTTGTTCCATAGATTCTTACAGATTCTATTTGGCGAAACGAGCGAGTCAACAAACGATATAAATAAATTGAATTTCGTGTGAAATTTACAAACTGCATTCACGATTTAAGTTTTATTTGCCAATTATACTTAAAAAAAAAAAAAAAAGAGTTGAAAAATACAAAGACAAAAAAACGAGAGAGCTTTAATTATCTTAATTAGTTTATTGCGAATTAAAATACATTTTTTTTTTTTTAAATATTCAAAAGGGAAAAATGGCTAGGAAAATTGAGTTTAAATATATGCGATGGTTAAAAAAAAAGAAATAAAATAAAATATAAATATGTATACATATGTATATGTGTGTGTTGATTTGTTAGTCAAATTGAATTTATGACCTGTGGCACACACACACATAGAGCCAGAAGCTGTTGAGGTTGAGCAAGTCGACTTTGCGACATTGTTAAATTTTTGCTTCATAATGGCCAAAGTGTTGCATGGCAGTTGCTGCATGGCATGCGCCTGTCACTTGCCTCAAATGGTGGCATGACTTTCTTTAAATATATTCTGCAATGTTTATTCTTAATAGTTTAACTTAGAATTGGGCTCTTGGACAGCCTTACAAATTACATTTGCAGCTAGATTTATATGCTTGCACAACTGAATCAGAGTTAAATTTGTGAACACTGGCAAATGCAGGCATAATAAACCGCTTAAGCACTTATTACGAATATTTATTGCTTAGATGATTTATGCGTGGCAGAAAATATAAAATTGATTATTTTATTTATTTATTTATTTTTTATTTATTTTTTTTTTTTTTTCATAAAAATATACAAGTATAACTTAAATTTAATATATGTTGTGCATACAAAAATATATATAAATATATCTCAAGAAAAAAAAATAGTTTTCAATATAAATTCTACAATAAAATTTTACAAATAAATTATAAATAAAATATTTTAAAAATATTAGAAAAAGCATGCAAAATAATAATATAAAAATAATAAAATTACTCAAATAGAACAATGTAAATTAAATCAAATAAATTAAAATACCAAAAGTAGAACAAAGTAACAAAATTAAAATTAATATAAACAAGAATAATAATTTAACAAATCAGATAATTAAAATACAAAAAAAGTAAATAAAATAATATACAATAAAAAAAGGGGAAAAAATAAAAACAATAAAAAAAAAGGAGAAAAAAAAATAAAATACATAACAATATTTCTCTTTATTCATTCTGGGCAAAAACAAAAAAAGTCCAAAAACACTTTCACTCCAATCTAGCAGAAGATAACTTTTTTTATTTGACATGAAGAGCACACTTGACGGCTTTTCATTGGGATTGTTGAAGCGCCCGTCATAGACTCAATGACTCATATTTGATTTTTGTTGAAGAACCTCACAGAGACCGCAGAGCCTCACAGTCGCACATGCTTTTTGGAAACTTGAATTTGGTATTGTCGTAGCAGTTGCCTTAATTAAGGACAATCCCACACTTGATGATATATTTGCACTCGCAGGACAGGACAGTTGAAATCAAGCCGCTTGCTGGTTGGGCTGATGGCTGGATGACTGGTCTGACTGGTCTGACTGGCTGACTGGTCTGACTGTTGCAGATGTGGTGTCAACTAGCTGCATCGATATGTCTGTGGCAGCACGCAATGCCTCTGGCATCCTTGGTTGGGTTATACCATATTGTCAATGTGCATAATTTCACATTGCTGGCAGCTCCTGCTGTGTGTCTCTCTCCCAATTCCTGTTGCTGCTGCTGTTGCTGCTGCTGTCGCCGCAGCTATTGCCTAGACCATTTGTATGGATTTTAGCTGCTGTTGCTGCTGGGCACGTATTGGTGTCTTTGTCTTGGTAGCAGCAGTAGCCGAGGTCCTGCCTGATTGTGAGGGTGCTCTGTTTTTGGGGCTCATTGTTGATTTCAACACAATTTAGTGTCTTATGTTGTTGCTGCTATTGTTGCATGCAACTAGCAGCAGCATTTGCTAAATACTAGCTCACAGGCAAACCAACCTGCTATGCACACAAGCTGCAGCATATGCACACACACACACAGACACACAGAGACACACATGCACATAGACATATATTCACCTGGCTGGAAAACAAAATGAGTTGCATGTTGATTAAGTCACCTGTACACACTTTCGCACAAGCAAGCACACCTGAGTGAGGAAGCGAGTGAGTTGGAAGCAGAAGCTTTTCGGCTTTGGCAGGAAGCTGAGTTGTTGCTTTTTATGCAGCTGCAGTTGCTTGTGGCTATTGCTGTTGCTGTTGCTGTTGCTGCTAAAAATTGCTTCATTAAGTGTTTCTTGTTAGCTGTCTGCAGCTGTGTGTATTAGTAACGCTTTTATGCTAATGTCCTTCGAATGTGCTCTCTCTCGTCCTTGATAGAACTGGCCAAGCCCGAGCCCACCAAATAGACACACTTGACTGCAAAATATGCGTGTTTTTTGAGCTCAGCTTATGCATGTTCAGAACGCCAATATATAGAGAGTGTGTGTATGCGTGTGTGTGTGTGTGTGTATGTGATTTGAATAAAAGACAATTTTGTGGCAAATTAACTTGGCCACTCTTAAGGATCCACTTACGTGTAGACAAGTTTAAACAGCCCAATTGAGGTCTCTCCACAAAGCTCTATGCCTGAAGTATTGTGGCTTTTCAATAATTTATGAAGCTTCATGCAAGAGCTACAACATGTGCACTACAAATGCATAGAATGCACAGTTGCATCAGAGAAGATATTTTAAGAAATTTTCTTTGCTATTGGTGTAAAAGGGTAGATACCTCAAGGAAAGTTAGCACTGTTGGCAATAGGTTTAGAATTGAAGTGAAATAAATGATAATAAATTACAAATATGTTATGAATAAAAAAAAATGATGTTATATAAAATGTATTAACAATACGAACAGAGCTCGCATATAACTTTACGCTCTGTTCGCGAGATCAACCGAAAATATAGTATTATCACTCGCTCTTTCTCTCGCTTCTGTTGAGCGCATTGCAATGAATTACAAGTGCTCTATTAATGTGTTTAGCGAACCCAACACGTATACAATTGTCAGAGAATAACTAGAGAGGAAAAAATAATCTATTCAATCGCGAACAAACTCGTTGACTAGACGACACTTGCGTTTGCTCTCTGGATTTTCTTTTTTTTTTTTTTTTTTTTTCCTCTGAAAGACACTTATTTGCCGACCTATATAGGGTATTTCTTTAGTTCAACTCCTTTTTTGCTAGACAAATTATTTTATTTTCTTAGTAATATTTAGCTAAAATTGAACAATCGATGCTGATTCTTTATTCAAGCTATAGAATTGTGGCTATGTAGGGCATATCACTTCAACCATTACCACTTGGCTTTGCTGGAAGAGCTTTAAATATAAGGTTTATTTATGAGTGACACGGCTTAATATGCAGTGCAGTTGCAGCAGCTAGGACAGCAAAAGAGCCTTGATTGCTATCAATTCCAATATGAGTCTTGGCTTAAGAGTAAAATATATGTATACTTGTATACTCTGTAATGATGTGAGCAAAACAATTTAAATACTTTTATAAATTATATATATATATATATATATATATTTATTGTATTTTATATATTGTATTATTTTTTATTATTTCTAAAATATATAATCCCTTATTCCCATATTCCCATTGACTGCCAACTAATCAAGCTAAACTTTAGCTATAAAAACTCTGCCCACTTCGCCTTTATCCAGGATGCTCTCATCTTGACTCATCTTGAATATCTCAACAAACTTACAATTATTTCGATTTCATGCTGTCTGAAACTTATTTCATTTGAAAATTCTGACAAAATCAAAAAGCCGAATAAGTCTGACTTATCAAATCAAAATCTGTGCAGTGAGCAGTACTTGACAGCTTTGCTTGCTTACTCAATTTACTTTTATTTCCATGGCTTCATTTTGGCATTTTCCAATGTAGCTTTGCACAGCTCTACACTCTTACACACTCACACACGCTCGCAGCTGGCGAATGAAATGTAAATTGAAGAATCTGCATCAAGCTTAGGCAATCAAGATTTTGTTAGCTGTTGCAAAATTTGCAAAACTTTAGCAAGTGTTGCCTCTAATTGTCTCAATTTAAGCAGCCGCATTTTTTCAATTAGGCGCTAGACGTCACACACATACATAGGCGTGTGTGTGTGTGTGTATTTGGGTATGCAAATTTTTAAGCTGTTTTGCTGCAAAATTATGCTTGGAGCTAATAAAACGCGCTACAAACTACGCGACGCTTGACTGATGAGGCAGCCAAGCGTTGCTCGTAATTTATGTTGTGGCAAACCGAACGGCCCCCATCTACAGTTTCACTGCGCGTTAGCCTTTCAGTGGCAGCAACAGCAACAGCAACAGCAGCCGCGACTGTTTATATTGCTTATTTAATATGTGCACGGTTGCCTGGATATCCGCCATCATGCCAACAGTCTGGCAGCGGTGCTAACGTCAACAATGGCATTTATTGAGTTATGCCGCTCATTTGGAGGCGCCAACCAACAACAATGAGCTCATTGCGACGGCCTTAAATAGTGGCGCGTGTCAATTTGACGCTGGTTGCGGCATTAGCCTCACCTGCAGCAGCAACCACCAGTCCACAACAACAGAATGGCAACTAAATTAAACTCCAACCGTTGCGACGTTGAGCTGAGCTGCCTTTTCGCAGCACGATTATTATTGCCATATCTGTAAGCCAACGCTAACCAAGCTGCATAATGTGAAAGAGAATGTGTCAAGTTGAACTAAAATATATACATTCTATTTTTAGCTTTCAACATAGTATATTGCACGTCTTATTTATCTATTGATTATCTAAATATATTCTTGTTTAGTTGATCTATTTTTAAAATAATTTAGGTGTTAAGGACGTAATACATATCGAGCAATACTCTAATTTCTTTTTTTATATTTTATAAATATTTTTTATTTGATTAAAATGTTGTGTAATTTTAGAATAAAAATTATAGAGTATATAAAAAAAAAAATTATGGATAAATTAAAGAAAATACGATTTAAACAAAAAATGTATAGAAAAAAAAAATAAAAATAAGTAAATAAATTGTTTTATTATTATTATAATTTATTTTATTATTTTTTCCGAGGATGGTTATTTGTAGTAAGAGCAACTAACGTAAACAAACTATTGTTTATATTAAAACTTATTATATGCATAAATAAAGCTGAGCTTTAATATGAAAGTCGAAGAGAAGGTAGAGCTCTGAAGTAGAGCTGGGAATCCATCGATGGAGGCACCACTCGATGGATTTTGTAGCGATGGAAAAAACCATCGATACTATCGAAGATTAATTTTTTATCCATCGATGGACCACACCATCGATATATCGATGTTTCCATCGGTAATTTAAAAGGCCTTTTTAAAACTAGTTTAAGGTTTTAAACATTGTTTTGAAATTGCTTAAACCCCACGAATAAAATTCAAAATGGGTGATTAAGATTTTAAAGTAATTTTATAACTTTTCAAAGAAAAGAAATTTCCGTGCAAACAAAACTTCAACTTCAATACATCTAAAAGAGAATAACTTATTTTTGATAACTTAACATATTGAATAATGTCAACAAGAATCACCTATTGTGTAAGAAAAATAATAAATAAAAACAAAATAAATTTATAAATGACAACAATTTTGGAGATCTCCAAATTAAGTCTATTAATTATTATTAGCCATTGGTTTTTGTTCATAAAAACCAATGTGCTGACTATAGTTGGCTTTAAACTTGATCTTCGGCCCGAAGCAATCGCTCTTGCTTTGCTAAACGATCTTTCTGATTCGGCAGAACTTGCTGCTATAAATATTTTCTAATACATGCATATGTAAATATGTGTACTTTGAAATTCACAAGGGCCTACAGTTATATTTGTGTAAAATACTTATGAGAGGACTGTAAGAATTTTGTCATTGCTATTATCTATTATGTACCTTACTTTTTAACTGTTGAAAATTGTAAAATTGCAATTAATAACAAAAAGATTATTTATTATTTATTATTATATTTTTTTTCTTTTTTATTCTTATTTTCATCACCATGCTCACAACAAGTTCGATATATGGAAATCGAAAATTTTCCATCGATCTATCGTAATTCACAAGTTCCATCGATACCATCGATGGAGCCCTCGATGGATTTCCCAGCTCTACTCTGAAGCAAATGACTTTGCTTCAAACATCCAACTCAGAAAAATTAAAAAAAATCATGAATAATAATTTATTAAAGTAAAGTTTACTATATTTATTATATTTACTATATCTGCTATATTTACTATATATGAAAAATATATTCACATTATAATATTTAATATGCTTTGCAAAATTTACATTTTTCACTTTTTATTGACATTTTATCAAACAAGATTTGTTTACCCCTTTTGTGTAGCAAAAAATCGAGTGCAACTTGTGGCTATTATATAACTGTATGCAAGTACTCTGGTGTATGAAACTTGAGGCAGCGTCAATAGTTTGGCTCTTATCAAGCATTTACAGCCACTTGGCTGTGGCGAACGTTGCGTATACGTAACGTTTGGCAGTAGCCAAATGCAATGACGACGCAAAACGCAGCCTAAAACTGGCTGCCAGCGACACTTGGCAAGCGAGTTTTCGGGAGACCAGTTCATTTTTCATGCATTCAATGGCCACACACAAAGCGACGCGCCAGACACTGCCCAGCTAAAAGAAGCAATGGCAGTAGCAGCAGTAGCAGCAGCCATGCAGCTGCCTTTGTGCAGCAGAAAGAGGGGGAGACTGAGAGAGAGAGAGAGAGAGAGAGAGGGAGAGAGGTAGCTAGGTCTGCTTTTCATATAACAACAATATTTTATGCTCAGCTGTCTGGCTTTTTATGCATTTGTGCTTGGGCTGCCTATGTGAAAAATTATACAAAAAGCCAAGAGTCTAGTGTGCCGGGCCAAGTGTTTGCCATGCACTTGACTGTGTTATTCTTTCGTTCGGACTGCTGCATAAATCAACTAGCAACCAGAAACCAGAGAGGCGTAGAGGCAGAGAGCAAGAGCCTAGAGAGTAACTATTAAAGCGAGCAACTTAAAGATGGTGCATATAGAAAAATTTGATTGAGCTGCTTTTGCTTAGAAAATGCATTTGCATGCATGACAATGCCAGAAGACAAACAGAGCACAAATCAAAGCATCAAATGCAATGCCAGAAGGAAGTGAAGCAACAGCAGCAGCAGCAGCAGCAGCAGCAGCAGCAACATCCTTTACAGTCAGCGTCCGATTCGGAGCAGTAAAACAAACTTTGGCATTGCAATTTTTATATTGCTGTCATAGTCAACGGAAACGAAAACGGAAACGCCAATGGCAATGGCAATGGCAATGGCAATGGCAGCGGAAACGGAAACCAGGCTGCCCGCACTATATCGCCCACAGCTGTGGACCCCACTAGACCAAAGCTCGCTCGCTAACGTTGGGCTTCATATTTATTGCACACACACACACGCACACCCACACATACTTGACAAAGTTTTTCACATTAAAAAAGTCAAGTTTTCCCCCTTTTCTTTTGTTGCTTATCTTTGAACATGAAATGGGTTTGGTTTAATTAGCCAACAAAACAAATGGCCAAATAGTCAAAGCGAAAGCGCGTAAGCAGTATAGAGCTTAAGCCAAAAACCCCAAATAAGATTTTGATAAGCGCATAAATTTTAAACAATAATATCATATTAAGTTTTGTTTCTAAGCATACCCTGTTTGAGAGATTTATTTGAAGGGAGTAGACGACTAGCATTGACAGCAAATGAGAGCTAATTTCTGATTTCTAACTTAGTATTTTGACGAGGACAAGGCAAGAGCTCAATCATCAAAAAGAAACTTCTTATTTATTTTCGCATTTCTGCAACATTTTTTAATTTCAATTCAGCTCAATTTCCTAATCTGTTTTTTATTTAATTTTTCATTTTTCTGCTTAACTTGCACCAAAATAGTCACTTAAGGGCAACTCACGTCTTTCATAATTCCCTATTCATTTACATTTTTCGCTGACGAAACTTTTGTGTCTTAATTGAAGCTCACAAAAACTTCAGGGCTAGATAAAAATAATTCGCCAAGAGCCAAGTTGAGTTTGATGCACACAGGTAGCTTTATTCTAGCTCACTTTTTGTATAGCTCGAAACAGTGCTCGAAATTTGATGACAATTACGAAATGAATGAAAACTATAATGACTATGTGCAGCTCGTTTATTCGCTTTAATGCGGCAATTAGAAGGCACTCCATTGCATGTTTATCTGCGTATCGTCCACAGGCAACAAAACCCAAGTCAAATTTCACATGTGAGCATTGTCATTGGAGTGATTTTTATGCTTGCCGAAACTGCAGTCATTTCTTTTGATAATGATTGCCCACATATACTCGCTCTCTCTTTCTCTCTTTCTCTGTCTCTCTTATCTTTCTATTAATAGTTAGCTGCTTCTCTTTCAGGGACTAATTTGCATATTTGCTTTTGTTGGCTTTTTATGTGTGTTTTAATGACGCATGAAACTTAACGCGAAATTGTGTAAAGTAAACATGCTGGCTGACCTTGAGCTAGTTAGATGAAGATAGGGACGATGGAAATATAAAGAAATTATATGTCACAGCTGAAAATGAGAGTAAGTTAGCTAGAGCTAAACTAAATATAAGTATTGTACATATGTGAAAAGAAATGCTTTATAAAATAGATATAAAATGAGAATTAGTGAAGGCAAATATGCTAGGCTGAAGAAATCTATAAGAAATAACAAATAAAATAAAATTAAATTAAATAAAAATATATATATGAGGATAGAAGAAATATTTTATACTAACAATGAAATTCTTATTTTTTATCCATAAAGAAATGCTTTTTTAAATAAATGAGAGTTAGTGAAGGCAGATATATATGCTAAGCTGAAGATATTTATATAAAAACTAATAAAATAAATATTTATAAGAATAAAAGAAGTATTTTATACTAACATAATGCTTGAGAATTTGTATATAGCTGGATTTACTTGAGATTTATCGTATTGGACATATAGCAAATTAGGTTAGTTTTACATTAAAAATTACATTTTTTTATTTACTGACTAGAGGCAGACTATGGTATGTTTGGGGAAGTGAAAATATATTTTCTTTTCATATTCGATTAATTCATTAAATGATTTGGAATTAACTTCTATAAGACGAGAGAATACTATGGGCTAACTTATCTCCGCCAGTTTTAAATACCATTTGGGATCGTCTAGTAGCATTCATCAACCAAGCCAGAACTTCTCGCAAAATGTTATTATTTTGGCAGTAAATGTGTAGGACACATTTATATTTGAAGAGTCTGTGACTTGTTCAAAACTTTTAAAAACCTCATATATATAAGCATCAAGCTGACTAAAGCCAGAGAAGAAGCGATCTGGGAATGCTTCTCTTAATCTTGAAGACTAAACTGATTCGTTGCGTGTAGAATTTGTATTCGGCATTCAGCATTCAACACAGCTGCAATTCAATTCATTTATTCAACACAACCTTTGCTCAACCTCTAATTCGTCATATGAAAACAACACTTTTTTCTCGCTCCCAAACAAAATTTCACAGTTCACCTTCACATTTTCAGCACATGCCACCATTTTTATGTGCATATCTACACATGTTTATCGTTGTATGAGTACTTTCGAATTTCACATTTCGCATTTCGCATTTATCCATTTATCACGCGGTCTCAAATTCAGCTTTATCCATTCTCGCGCACTCGCCACGAATTCGAGTGGCAATTGCTGTGCGTGCACTTGTTTATTTTCTGTTTAACATTACGCTTAATGCACTTACACAATAACGACATGCGCCCAGCCAAGCCAAAGCTCTGCTAATGGCCTTATAATTACTGTCCACTGGCAGCAGCGCAGCGCACTGCAAAAATAATTGCCAAGACTCGCTGTAAAACGTAAAAAATATGGCCAAGTGCATTGAGAAATGTGCATTAACTAAAGCAACTTGAAGTCAAGTTTGCTGCCAAAACCCAGAAGAGAAATAATTTCTCTTGCAAACTCAAGTGCCAAATGAGAGCCACACAACTCTATGCATAGATTAGTTTAATTTTTTTTTTTTTGTCTTTAGAAAATAAAGACTTTTAATAAATGAGAGTCTAGTCGAGTTGCTTGCCTGCTGTTGAGTTCGCTTGTTATGGAAATAGTAAAGCTTTTTCTGCTGTCAACCGACTCGATCTAATTTTCAAATGCTGCCAGCGAAAAGAAAGACAAATGCCAAAAAGAATGTAGAGAAATTGCCTCACTTGACTGTCATACGAGCATCTGCAATACCCTGTAATTATAAAATATTTCAAAAGGTGTTTGATTCGATAGATAAAAAAAACTATAAATAATACAAATATTTTTTAGAAAATATATATGAATAAACAAAAATTTGCTGTAAATTGTATAACTATAAAAAACTATTTTGGTTTAATTATTTCTTCATGAATAAAAAATAATTAATAAATAAAATAATACAAATATTAAATGAATAAATGAAATATTAATGAATAAATTTATTTCAATAAAAAAAAAGAAATTTTCAAAAAAACCTTTGAAAATTTTAAGTTTAAGAAAATACGATTTGATTTTATTATTTCTGCATAAAAAGGTCTTTAAATTGTATATATAAAAAAATATTTTAAAAATAAGTAATATATAAATTGTTCGGCGCAGCAGCTAATAAATACTCTTAAATAAGTTTCTCTTAAATTAGTCCATTCTCTATATCATTTCATTCGCTGTTAATGCACTCATACACATAAGAAAGCATAACAGACATACATATGTAATTTTCGCCTTCCTTTTACTTGCTTATACTTGTAACTTTGTTTCTTTAAATTCTCTAATTCTGTACGAAAGTTGTCTGCAAGCGCGCAACATCTCTCTTATCTTTTCGCATACAATTAACTTTGCCTAAACAAATATCACGGACTCGGCATTAAATTAATAAATAATAAGCTAAATTAAATCGTATTGGCTTTTTATTTTGTGCCTTCGTAAATGATTGGAGCCAGAGTTGCCGAAAAAGCTTGGCAGCTTCCAACATTTTGGTGACCCCGACGTGAATATACACTTCGTGATGTTCGTTTAGTGCGCTAAAAGTTATTAATCTATTTCGTCGTCGCTCAACCGTGAAATTTATAAACATTTGTGCAAAATAGTGCATTCAAATTAACAATCAATTTCATCGTAACACAACAGTGTAAAACATTAGCCTTCTCCGTGAAATTTATAAACATTTGTGCAAAATAGTGCATTCAAATTAACAATCAATTTCATCCTAACGCAACAGTGTAAAACATTAGCATTTGTGAACAAATCATTTTGTTCAAGGTGCATAATTCAGTGTATGCAGTTGTGCGAGCATTATCTTTGTCTTTCTCATTCTCTTTTAATCGTTCGCTTCGTTCGTCGCCGTTGGCGCCTTTTGTGCAGCGTCTGCATAGAAGGCCCGCTAATCCGAAAATAGCTGTGTTAGATCACACACATACAAACATACACACACAGTGAGCTTGCATATAAAAGGTGCAGCTAAATTGGAAGTGCATTAGTGAGTCTATTAGCTTGTGCATCAACTTTGCAATTGAACTTGTGAATTGAATTGAATTGAGCATAACTTAAGTGAATTTGTGACGTATCAAAATGAATAACTCAGAATCTAATGCTGATGGAGTGCCTGCATCTCAGGTCACTTATTTAAGGCTTAAAACGAAAGCTCTTTTCGACAGACTTGAAAGGTTATATGCCGAATTAGACGTGGAAAAATTAAGTCATATGGATTCGTGTGAGCTACGTGTGCTGTTGGATTCGATCACCAAGTTAGAGTCAAATTTTGAAGCGGTTCACACTAGCTTAGAGGAATCAGATTTTGAATCCATATCTAGTGATTTACCTGCGAAATTTGAATCAACTCTACTAAAGTTTAAGGCCTTGCTTCAGCGTGAACTGGGAAGTCGGCCGAATCCACAGCTATCTTCAACGCTCAATACAAGTTTTACAAATGCTCATCCAATGGTCGTCATGTCTAATCGATCGCGTTTGCCGCAGCTGGAGCTGCCAAAATTTAATGGAATCTACACTGAGTGGGAAAACTTTTACTCTATGTTCAAAACGATCATAGATACTGATCCTGATCTCAATCCTGTTGAGAAGTTCCAGCATCTTCGATCTTGCTTAAGCGGTTCTGCTTTGGATTCCATCAGCTCTTTGGAAATTAACAAGGCTAACTATATCGTCGCTCTGGATATTCTTCAACGTCGTTTTGATAATAAACGTTTTATCTTACAGGCACACATCAGAGCGATATTTGGGCTTGAGAAGGCTGATACCTCTGTAGGTAGGCTGAGGCAATTAACAGATAAAGTGACATCTCACCTTCGTGCTATGGATTCTTTAGCGTCGAGGGAAGAAGTTGCTGATATTATCATCGTGCAGACAGTGTTGCAGAAATTGGATAAGTCAACTCAGGTCAAATGGGAGGAAAGCTCGTCTGCTAATGAGTTACCATCGTGGGCCAAATTGTCAGCTTTCTTGCAAGGGCGATGTCGAATGCTTGAAAATGTGGATCAAGTTTTGCAAGATGGTCAGGTTGGCAAGTTAGGGAAGATCGTGAGTACACATTTAAGAAAATCATTTGTTGCTTCCAAGATTCCTAGTTGTTGTGTATTTTGCGAAGACACAAGTCACATGATATTTCAATGTAAGCGCTTTGAGAAATTGTCGCCAATGGCAAGACATAAGGAGGCCAAGAGACTCGCGCTTTGTCTTAATTGTTTGAGAAAAGGTCATCAGCTAAAGGATTGTAAATCTAGCTCCTGTCGTACTTGCCAATCGAAGCACCATACTCTATTGCATTACAATCAGTCTTCGATAGCTACATCCAACGCTGTGTTGAAACCTGATCAACAAGCACATACAATACATCCCACTGCCATGGTTGCAATGTCACCTTCTCTGCCTCAAGCCCACATATCGCCTAGTTCGTCTGATGTTGTGTTTCTAGCTACTGCAATAATCCTTGTCAAGAATCGAGCTGGAACATTCGTTCCGTGTCGTGTACTCTTGGATTCAGGATCTCAACTTCACTTCGTCACCAGTCGCTTCGCAAATCAGCTTCAGCTTCGAAAAAGCAAATCGCTCACTGCAGTTTCTGGCATTGGAGATGCTAGCTTCTCAACTGAAGGATACTCAGTCGATCTCGTTTTGAAATCGCGGATTTCAAATTATTCTACTACTATCACTGCAATCGTTGCCCAAATGATTACTGACAATCAGCCTGGGATGTCAATGTCTACTAATAGTTGGAATATACCCTCAAACATACAGCTAGCTGATCCCTTATTCCATAAGTCACAACGGATTGATCTTCTCATCGGAGCTGGTCTTTTCTTCGAGCTGTTGTGTGTTGGTCAAATTCTGTTAGCACCTGGTTTACCAATTTTGCAGAAAACTCAACTCGGCTGGATCGTGTCAGGTGGCGGGCAATCGGCCCCCAAACTCTCATCGTTCATCGCCACCCAAAGAGCTTCGGATGACACTAATCACAGCACTCGGCTTGATGAGTTAGTGCGTCAATTTTGGGAAGTGGAGCACGTCTTCGAGCCTATAGCCAAGGTAACAACCGAGGAGCTCCATTGTCAGCAGCATTTCATCGCAAACTATCGTCGATTGTCATCAGGGGAATATTCAGTTTGCTTGCCAAAAAAGCTAGGCGTCGAATCTTTGGGCGACTCTTATTTGCAGGCCAAGCGTCGACTCGTAAACTTGGAGCGTAAATTCGCTCGAAATGAAATTCTCAAGGAGAAATATTCAGCATTCATAAAGGAATATATTGACCTCAAACATATGTCACTGGTGCCCAGCGCAGATATCAATAAATGCAAATATTTCTTACCCCATCATTGCGTATACAAAGAAGAGAGTTCGACAACAAAGCTGAGAGTTGTCTTTGACGGCTCAGCCATTACCACATCTGGGCTCTCATTAAACGATTTGCTTATGTCAGGACCGACTATTCAAGCTACATTGTTTAACACGCTCGTTCGTTTTCGCACATTTTCCATTGCACTTACAGGAGATATCGGTAAAATGTATAGGTGTGTTAAAGTCTCAGAGCCTGATTCTATGCTTCAGTGCATTTTGTGGCGAGACTCTTCAGACCATGATATTCAAGTTTTCAAATTGAATACCGTCACGTATGGAACCAAACCCGCTTCCTTTTTGGCAATTCGTGCAATGCATCAACTAGCAATGGATGAGTCTTCGTCGTACCCATTAGGATCTAAAACTGTCTTGCGAGATTTCTACGTTGATGATTTGATATCAGGAGGCAATTCAGTTGAAGAAGTTCGAGACATGATGCGACAAACTACAAATCTTCTTGACCGAGGAAATTTTAAATTGAGAAAATGGTGCTCTAACTCAACTGATATACTTCGCGGAGTTCCAGAAACTGAGCAGGAGAGTTTTCTCAAACTCGACGACGGCAGCGATGTGACAAAAACACTTGGACTCATCTGGGAGCCTCGGAAGGACAGCTTCGTGTTCACTTTCGAGCCCAAAATTAATACTGGCACACACACAAAACGCTCGGTTTTATCAACCATTGCGCGATGTTACGATCCGTTAGGTTTGATCGGACCAACTTTAACTAGGGCCAAAATCATCTTGCAACGCCTGTGGAGAGACAAGCTGCAATGGGATGAGAGCTTACCGCAACCATTGGAAACGGCTTGGAGCGAGTTTTGTAAGGACTTTCAGCAAGTGAGCCATGCAGTATTTCCTCGTTATGTACTCCAACTTAAAGCAAGGGTCGAACTGCATGCCTTCTGCGATGCTAGTCTTCAGGCTTATGGCTCTTGTGTTTATGTTCGCTCATCGAAGAATGCTGTTCAAGTTCAGTTGCTCTGTTCCAAAGCCAGGGTCGCCCCACTAAAGACTCTTACTGTGCCTAAACTTGAGTTATGCGCTGCATTTCTGCTTGCGAACTTGGTAAGCGAAATAAACAAAATGAACTTGTTCGAGTGTGAGATGCATTGTTGGTCAGATTCAGCCGTGGTCTTGTCTTGGTTAAAGGAAGAGCCATCCAAATTCAATGTGTTTGTCTCTAACAAGATTTGTGCCATACAGCAGCTCACGATCGGCATGGAGTGGCATTACGTGCCAACCGAGATGAATCCGGCGGATATGTTATCCAAGGGAGCAGCACCGTTGGAACTTTTGCACTCAAAATTATGGATGCATGGACCTTCTTTCTTGCAAAAGGAGAAATGTTATTGGCCAAGGCACTGCTTGTCTGAAGCATGTCTTCCTGAAATGCGCCAAAAGGTTTTATTCTCAGCTGAGCACGTAGATATCTCTTTGTCATTCAAACACATAAATTCATTCGGAATAATGAAGCGCATTTTTGGCTACATTCACAAATTTATCAGAAAAATAAAGTCAGCTGAGTTGTCATCAGACGATCTTCGTCAGGGATCGTTCCTACTATGCCGTCTTCTTCAAAGAACTCAGTTGCAGCCAGAATACTCTGCCCTACAGAATGGAAAGAATATACATTCGTCAAGCTCCATTCTTTCGCTCTCTCCATTTATGGATGATTTTGGTCTACTTAGAGTCGGTGGTCGTTTGCGACACTCTACTCTCGGCTTCGATGCGCGCCACCCAATTATCTTGCCCAAAGAGCATCCCCTAACCTTCGCTATAATCTCGCATTTTCATCAGAAGTATCACCATGCAGGACCGCAGGCTTTGCTTGGAATAATTCGACAGCAATTCTGGCCCATAGGTGGCATGAAAACGGTTGCCCGAGCATTGCGAAAATGTATAATTTGCTGCAGATCTCGGCCTCGTCTCGTTGAGCATATAATGGCGGACTTGCCCAAGGATCGTGCACAGTGCTCACCGGCATTTACAGTCACTGGAGTGGATTATTGTGGTCCTTTTTACTACAAGCCTGATGGACGAAACAAAGCCTCTGTAAAGTGCTACATCTGCGTGTTCGTTTGCTTCGCAACCAAGGCTGTATGGTTGGAACTCGCAAAGGATCTTTCGACAGCTGCTTTTTTGGGCGCCCTCAAGCGTTTCATTGGTACGCGTGGCATTCCAAAATGCATTTGGTCTGACAATGCTACTAACTTTGTGGGTGCACGGAACGAGTTGGCGGATTTGCGGCGCCTATTGTTGAGCCAGGAACATCGCATTGAAGTCCACAACTACTGCATCAACAACAGCTTCGATTGGAAGTTCATACCTCCTCGTTCGCCACACTTCGGCGGCCTATGGGAAGCAGCAGTGAAGACAGCTAAAAAACATTTATATCTCTCTATGAGATCGGCACTTCTTGGCTTCGACGAACTGCGCACTTTGGTATGCCAAATTCAGGCCATAATCAATTCTCGTCCTCTTGTTGCAATTTCAGAAAATCCCGATGATCTTGGAGTTCTCACTCCAGGACATTTCTTGATTGGTCGACCACTCATCAGTTTCCCCGAGCCAGACGTAACTGGGTTGGACCACAATCGCCTTGATCGCTGGCAACGCATGACGTACATACAGCAGTTGTTTTGGAAACGCTGGAGTGATGAATACCTCACCATTCTCCAACAGCGTGGAAAATGGCGCACCCCGCAGTCTTCTATCAAAGTCAACGATGTCGTATGCGTGAAAGACGAAAACTTGCCACCTTTGAAATGGCCATTAGCCCGGGTCGTTGAGATCATTGCTGGAGCTGATGGTGTCGTGAGAGTTGCTGTTCTACGTACGCCCACTGGAACTACACGTCGAGCTGTCAATAAGCTGTGCGTCCTTCCGGTTGATGATCCTGTTGAAAGACTTGGTCTTTCAACGGGGGGGAGGATGTTCGGCGCAGCAGCTAATAAATACTCTTAAATAAGTTTCTCTTAAATTAGTCCATTCTCTATATCATTTCATTCGCTGTTAATGCACTCATACACATAAGAAAGCATAACAGACATACATATGTAATTTTCGCCTTCCTTTTACTTGCTTATACTTGTAACTTTGTTTCTTTAAATTCTCTAATTCTGTACGAAAGTTGTCTGCAAGCGCGCAACATCTCTCTTATCTTTTCGCATACAATTAACTTTGCCTAAACAAATATCACGGACTCGGCATTAAATTAATAAATAATAAGCTAAATTAAATCGTATTGGCTTTTTATTTTGTGCCTTCGTAAATGATTGGAGCCAGAGTTGCCGAAAAAGCTTGGCAGCTTCCAACATAAATAAAAAAACTTACATAATATGTATGAAAATTTGCTTAAGTTGTATAAAAAATATTTTTTTTTAAATTATATACAATAAAAATAATTTTAAAAATAAATAATATAATTTATACATATATATAATAATATATTATTAAATAAATTTATATAAATAAATAAATTTTTTTTTTTCAAAAATACCTTGTAAATTTTTCAGTTTAAGAAAAACAGTTTTGCTTGAAATATTTCTGTATGTTCTAATAGCTCCGTCCAATGCCCACTCATATAAGATATACAACTCTAGAGGGTATACGCTGGTCAGGCTTTCTTATCAGTACAGCTGTTTCGATTTGACTGCATGGTTAGTTAGAGCGTCTCGCAGCGCTATTTTGAATTTGTAACAACATGCGCGCTCGGGACTATTTGCATTTCCGCTTGCCAATGGCTTGCTTGCTTTTTCACTAACCAAGCAGCAGCAGCAGCAGCAGCAGCAGCAGCAACATTTTGTTACTTTCCACTCTGGGGCTATGTCACATTGCTTCGGGCATATGCTACTA
Organism: Drosophila borborema; assembly: GCA_030914335.1. Lineage (NCBI taxonomy): Eukaryota > Metazoa > Arthropoda > Insecta > Diptera > Drosophilidae > Drosophila > Drosophila borborema. The sequence continues at coordinate 68,943 of JAUESP010000100.1, forward strand.
CACAGATAGAGAGATGGAGTGCGGAAAAGTCTCTTTAAAGATATCCAGTACAAACCCATTTGCCAAACAATGTAGCAACAACAATAGCAAGTGATACAAGCAGCCACAAACAAGCAAAGCAAACAACAACAACAAAAGCAATAACAACAACAACAATGCTGGCAGTTTATAATTGAACTGTGTGCCGCTCGAGCGCATCGAATGGAATGGTCCAGCTGCTTCGGCAAAAATAACAAAATTTTAACTGAATATTCTGAAGTTGAAGTTGAAGCTGAAGCTGAATGCAACTGCAACTGCAACATGCATTAACAGACACCCAGACAATTCTGACAATTTTTGTCTGTGGGCTGAGCTCGGGCTTAGGCCGTGGGCTCGGGCAACGGCAATGGCTCAGACACAGGCTCGTGTTCAGAGTGGCATCAATAAAATGTGGCCATTACGGCTTTCAGTCAGCCCACACAAGTGCGGAGCATAAACTGTGCACACACTGCGTATACTTGATGTGCGTGAATATGCACCCAAACGTGTGGGCGTGAATGTGGCTATGTGGGTGTGGGTGTGGGTGTGAGTGTGGGTGAGACTGGGTGTGAGTAGTTGTGAGTGAGTGCGTATGAAGTTGTATTGCTTGTTTGCATGACCTGTACAAATTTTAGATAGGGTAGCATGAAAACTACTAATTAGCTAATAGGATTGATTAGGAGATACGTTGCTGATCTTCTTTCTTTATATGTCAAGATCTTAGATTGATAGCTTCAGAACTTGTTGAAGGTTCTTATGTATGATCGTTAGAATATTTCTGTTATATTTGATTTTACTTAACACTTACAATTCATCGCTTGGTTGCGCTAAAATCTCAGATTCTGCCTCAACTAGTCAGAGTTTTAGAGTTCTAGAAATCCATCTAGTCATAAATCTCATAAATAAATATTAAATTCCACCAGGTTAGATGTAGCAATAGTTATAGTTGCTTCACAATATATCATCGCCCTTATCACATACAGGGCATTTGCTGTTTCAATACCGATTAGATCTGTTTTTGTTGCTTCAGTTGTGCCTGTACTTCTGGTCGAGTGCCGAATTGTACACAATGGACACTAACTAACTGCAGTTTCTGATTTGAATGTAATGGCTTTGGTTTTGCAGTCACCAGCTTCAGTTGATGCTGATGCCTCACACACACACACACGCGCGCACACATTTCGCTTTGACCAACTCCAATTGGAGCACGAATACAAAACGAGAAGAAGAAGATGGAAAAAATAACAATTTGCGGCTGCATACTCTATGCATACTCTATGCCAAATTGTCAAATGGAGTCGGGCCTCAATCAGTTGGCCGCCCTTTGACATTGGCTTTAACTGTTTTCGGTTCGGCTGCCTGCTTAAAGCACGCTTATTGGCAATTGCTGCAGGTAAGCAAAAAAAAGAAAAACAAACAACAAAATTTACGACCTGGTTATTGTTGTTGCTGTCGTTGTTGAACACGACACGCCTTCTCTGCTGCCATAAACATTTTTTTATTATGCTCGTTATTGTTGTTGCTGGCACTGCTGCTTGGTCAGCTTCTAATTGGAAGTTCTAAATTTCATTGTTTGGCTTTTAAGCTTCAATTGTTTGCGGTTCAAATGGTCATAAATATCGAGAGTGTCGGCCATTCACGAGTATTTTTATTTTCGGCTATGCATTCAACCATCACCTCGTCAATGGGTCAAGTCTGCATGATGGGCGGGGCATTAAAAATAAAAACCCGTTTATATTGCTCGGCCAGTTGACACAACGAGTCCCGCGGGAGGCTTAACATTAAGTGTTTGCGGAAATTGGCCAGTACTTTAATGATAAGCAATGGATCAGGCAGAAATATATGAGCTCCATGTTGACTTTAAACACACCCAAACGGGCATAAATAATAGATTGTTGGCTACCCACTGGTATAAGCAAAATATCCTGGATATTAAGTATACGCCATGCTCAATCGGCACACAATTTAATGATAAGCAATGTAGAAGGCATCGATTTTCTAGATTTTTCGCTCGGCATATGCTCGGCATTTGGTATATAGTCAGAGGCAGAGATTGTCGGCCACAAAGCCTTGCCCAGTTGTCGAGTAAATGTAAATCATTGACCCCTTATTAAAAACTTTAAGAGCCACAAATTATCTACAGTCGAAAAGTTTGTGAACTTTTTGCTATGAACCACAATGGCCGACGACTGGGTGCGCGCTTTTGGCTATTAGCGTACAAAAGTCAACATTTAATGCACACACACACACACACACACATACACAGGCACAATCAGAGTTGAATACGAGGCGGGCGCACATCAAACAAAACCAAATAATCCGAGAGCAAGAAAACTTTTCAATTTTATAGGCCGCTTCTCGGACTTGGACCTTGAAGTTCAGAGAGCTCTGTGCTCGGAACTCGACTCTTTCTCGGTAACTTCTGCACCTTCCGCCGGATCTTGCATTGGATTCCTTGTAAAAATTTACACAGCCACTTGGACTTGCTTTTGGCAAGCCAGCGAACCAACATCACCACCACAGGGCGTACGCAAATTCTGTTTGCCCAAGTGTAATTTCTTAAGTAAAAGGTAAACACTTTTAGCGGCTACACAGTAAATGTAGCCAGAGCCACTGGCAGTGCCAGCTTCAACTCAATGCAAATGACATTGCCAGACGGTGTGAAGGCGGGAACTGTGGCCAGCCAGCTGCGTGGCCCTTTGGCCTGAACGTCAACGGCAGCCTACTCCTTCTGCCGACTACTTTATAACAGTGGCAAGTTTGGTGCGCACCACCACTCGGCACCACTCAACCACACTTACACTATTTGCAGTTCAATTTGTGCTGTGCAAAGCAAATGGCAAATAAAAAAACATTTTTACTGATTTTTACACTGCCAAAGAACGGAATCGCATTACAAGTTGTGGCCCTGGCTCTGTGGCTCTGCAGATGGCTGGAAGTCGCTTAAGCGCACATTGTATGCCAAAATGTATCGTAATGTGCACAGCTATTGATGGCTGTAATACGTAATACTCAGTACATAACACGTAATGCGTAAGGCGAGTATTAATGTTGCTCATTTCATGGCGTCAAGCAAGCACATTTTGTAAACTCCGGAAATAAACCACATTCGACTTCAGTTTAAGACAGCTGCTTGAGTGAGAAAATGTTACAGATTAAAATGGAAATAAATTGAACTGAAAAAGATTTTGTAAGGAATGTAACCAAACTTGGATTAAAAAAAAAAAATATATATATATATATACCTACTAAAGATAGATAAATAGATAAATAATAATCAAGTATTAAATACATTCGATAGGAATAAATGAAATTAACAATATAAAATATATGAAAAATGAATTTAAAAAAATATATATATTTATATATAAATGGAATAATAAATATTAAAAAAAAAATGTAAATTTGATAAAAATACCAACTTGATAATCAAAATAGAAATAAGTAAAATATAAGGAGAAAAAAAAAAGTAAAATATAAAGTATAAATAAGAAAAAATAAATAATGTATAAAAAATAAATAAATAAATGAAATATAAAGTATTATTGAGTAAAAATAATGTATACAAAATAAATAAATAAAAAAATATATATAAATAAAAAAATATATAATATAAAGTATAAATAAGTAAAAAATAATGTATACAAAAAAAAAATAAAATAAAAAAAATATATATAAATAACAAAATAACAAATTAAATTTAAAAAATAAACAAATTAAAATGTATATAACAAAAATATTGAAAAAAAAACATTTGTTGACGAAATTGAGTCAACCATTTATTAATTTTTTTTTTATTTATAAAAAATTAATAGAAAAAGAAAAAAATATTGGAAACAATTTAAATTTACGTACTTTAAACTTATCGTTAAATAAACTTAAAACAAAAATAATTTAATTCAGACTCTATTTAAATACAATTTGACTAAATGCATTTATTAGCTTAAGTCTAAATCTCTTTTAAATTATAATAATAAATATTTGCTGATATAGACCCAACAGCAAACTATTTCATTGAAGTCTCTGCAAATCTCTCTCTCTCTCTCTCTCACTCTCAAATTCAATATACGCAAATTTAGTTTTAAATAATGATATTTCATTTTAATACATGTTCCTCGAATGTTTTTCAATTTTAATTGATTCAAATTTCCTGAGAGCCTCTATACTAATTTATACAGTTTGTCTGTGCCTGAGCTATTTATGGGCTGATCAAAAATGTTTACATTGTAAGCTCTACAGCAAACAGTAACAGTAACAGCAACAGCAACAGCAATAGCAACAACAACAATTTACTATGCCTGACTTAAATATACAGCATTCAATGAATTTTCAATTAACTTTGATTGGCACTTTTCCTTATACACTTCACTGGCTAGCAGAGCTTGACAGAGGCATCCAGTTTCCTGGCTCGGCTGTCTATATAAATGGCAATGGCTGCGGTTTACTCTGCTGCTCTGGGAGTCTGGGCCACAGACATGCTCAAATGATAGACTTTTACACTTGAGAGTTTATGCAAAAATCGTGTAGGCAGGCCAACAATTTTGTAACCGAGCTAAATTTAAGCAGAACAGAGCAGTGTAGAGCAGCAGCTGGGATTTATTATTTCACTTGGTGAATCAACAACAGGAAGGCATGTCAATTCACAAACACACACACACGCACACGCATACGCACACGCATACACATATGCATGCTAACAAACACACACACTGGTCTGGCTGGCAAAAATTTGCCAATAAATCAGATTACATATCAAAAATTAATACGACAATATCAGGTAACGACATCAAGCAAATAATGACTTTTCTGCCCAGTACACAAACACACACACACACACACATATATATATAAATATAAATATGTATATATACACACAAACACATACGCATTCGGTTTAATGAATTTTGTATTGTTTTACAATTGCATAAACCAGAATATGCATTGACAGCTCATTTTTCTCGCTCTGCAGGAAAATGTTTCACAAAAAAAAGCTTAAAGATTTTCGGAATAGTTTATACAGCAAACAGTTTGCTGCAACACTTGCAAAATATTTATTTTATTTAAGTGTTGGCATGAAATATTAAAAAAATTTAGAACAAATCGAAATAGTTTTGTAAAATGCAATTGCCAAGTAAATTGCTCGACATCGTAAACAGTTTTCAGGAAAATCAAAAATTAAATACAACAATTTGAATGCTATAAAGAAACTAAAAGTAAAACACAATTTAATAAATGTTTATAGTTTTATTATGTATTTTTTTATAATTTCTTTAATTTATAAAACATATTCAATAATTGTCTTTTGTGAGTATATAAGTATAATTAAATAATTAAAATAATAATTAAATATTTAAGTGATCAAAATCTCTACTTCAGCAGGTTTTTAATTATTGTTAATAAAAAGCTCTTGAAATATGCAGCATTGAAGCAAATTTTATTGTAACATATAAAAAAAAACACATATTTTTAAAGTATGTCTATAGTATTTATATTAGAAGTCCACATATAAATAAAAAAAATATATGAATTCTTTCATAAAGGTCTTTAAAATTTCCACAAAAAAACTCCTCTAAAATCTGTGAAGCAGAATATTAAAAAATAAACACTTACCATGTTCAACAATTGATTAGTCTGCCCCTAACTTTACATGATTCTAATATATAATTTTTAGATCTATATAGCCTAAAGCCCATATGAAATAGCTAATCTCAATCATTGGCCGCAAATGCTGCACTCGATGTTTTCACGCTAAAAGATTGCAGTTAAACAAAAAATACCTAAATGTTCTCCAAATGCAGAGCCGTTAATGGAAAATATATGTGCACATGTATGTGTGTCTGTGGGTGTGCGCTGTCGAAAACAAAAAAAAAAGAAATGGCATAAAGCAGCGTAAAAGCAGGCACAAAGCAAAAACAACAAGCGCTGCAAAAAGGCTTATTAAAAACGCATAAAAGAAAACGGAACGTTTACAAAGCAGGCACACACATACGCACACGTGTTAGCCACACACGCTTATATGCACAAGCAGCCCAGCAAATGCACACACACACACATTCACACACTCAATGGCATATATGCATGACCCTTAATAGCAAAGCCCTCGCCTCTCGCCCCTTAGCCTTCATGCAAGCCATCTTGTATGGGGCACTCGGGCGCATAAATCCGCGCTAAATGAGTTTAACACTTGGCTTAATAGTTTGGTTTTATGAAAAGCAAAAACAACAACGTGCAAAATAAAAGAAAAACCAACAACAAAAATATGGAAAGCGTGCCAGCAGAGTGACAGAGAGAGTGGGAGAGATGGAGAGAGCGAGAGCAAAAGAAAACGAGAATGTTGAGCAAAACGTCATGGGAAAAAATTTTCCACAGCATACTTTTATGCGCAATAGAAAACTTGCAAATCGCTTTTTGTTTTCATTGCAGGACGAATGGTTGGCAGGCAGAGACGCAAAGCAAGAGAGAGAGAGAGAGAGAGAGAGTGAGGTTGAGCTGAGGCTAGGCGCAAGCGGGGCTACACTGTTGAAGCCTTTGAGCATTTAGCTTGGCTTAGTTTGTGTGTAGTTCTTGTTTTTATTTCTATTAGCAAACCAGTTGGCCGACTCGCCAAATGAAAAGTGCAGCATGCGGCAAACGGCATGCGGCATGCAAGTGCGAGTGATGGGCAAAATATGCAGGGAACAGAAAAAAATAGAAAAAAACTAGAAAAAAAATGAAATGTGGGCAAAAACAATTTTCAATGAACGAACGGAATGGGTGGCAGGCGAATTGGCTGCGGCCAAGGCAAATCGCTGTTAGTTAAATGTTGCAACAACAGCAGCGCGCAAAACTCATTTTAAATATTAAATTTACACACACACACACAGAGAGATATATACATGCGTGTGTGTGTGTGTGTGTGTGTGTGTGTGCAGCATATGGCATGCAGCAGTTAATATTTTACAAGCATTTTACTTTCAACATAATTACAGTCGGTGTCTACGGCAAGCAAAAACTTACCCAGCCAACCTTTAGCAAGCACTTTGAAAAACTATTTGCGCATAGATACAAACACCAACACACACACACACATATATATACATATATCTAGAGCGAAAGAAACGTATACATACATAATTTAGTAAAGCACTTGGACAACATTAATGTGTGTGTTGCGCTGCCTCTGGCTGTAGCTGGCGCTGAGTGCTGCGGCTACTCGACCAAAAAGCGGATGCACCTTACGAGCATATACAGCTATACACACACACACACACACACACACACGCACACATATACACATATAGCTCGCGGCACCTGCTGTGCATATTTTTCAGCTAATACATATATAATTTTTCACAGTTTTTTTTCTTTCACCATATTTTACTGCCTCGCTATCTATGTGTGCGAGAGCGCCTCTCTCTGTGTGTGTGTGTCTGTGTTATTCGTGTTTGTTTTTAATATTGTTTGCCTTAGCTACTTTATAGTTGAGTGCAGCTGGCATATGTAGCCTTAACAGCAAAACTTAAAAACGGTAAGTAGAAAAACCCGTTGACAGCGCACAAAAATTGTTCAATTGTTTTGCTTGAGGCTTAGAGCAGTTCGTTTTGTTCTCCTTTAACTCTTCCCACTCACTCTCCGTCTTTTTTTATAGTTCGCGCAAATATTATTCAAACAAAGAGCTTAAAAGCGTATGCACAACATTTTTTTTTTTCATGTTTTCACATTTAACGAGCTATTAAATTCGGCAAGCAAATATAATCTTTAACAGAAAAGAACAATGCAAATACTTGCCGAACAGCTGAATATCGTTGAATATGGAGCTTATATATAAATGTTAATAAATATTTGATAAACTAATTTTAAATATTTAATAACATTTTTTATATTTTAAAATGTTATATACATTTTTCATATTTGTGTATTTATTTATTATTTATTTTTTATATATAAATTAAAATAAAATATAGAAAAAATATTTACAAATATAAAAAACGGAATAAAGAAAAAAAAATAATAATAAAAAAATTGTAAATAGCTTTTAGGCATACAAAATTTGCATGCAATAATATTAACCATAAGCATAAATGCACTGCTACAAATTTTTGTTTTTTTTTTTTTTTTTTTTTTATATATATATATATACACTTATAATTATATTTTATACATAGAAAATCTTTTGTCTATTTTGTATTGTATATTTAACTAATTACATTTTTTTGCTCAATTTTTTTTTTTTTTTTTTTTTTTTTTTTGTAAGCAATGTTAAAAAAAAATAATAATAATTAATTTTATTTTATTCTTATTTTTTTTAATATTGTTTTTGTGATTTGTCTTATTAAATTTCATTTTTTATATTTTGGTAAATTTGTATTATTATTTTAATCAAATTAATACTTAATTAAATTTTTTATTTTTTATTATTTATTTATTTTTAAATTTAAATTTTATTAGGATTATTATTATTATTATTTTTATTATTTATTTATTTATTTATTTATTTATTTATTTATTTATTATTATTATTATTATTTTTTTTTTTTTCATTGTTACATTTTTATCAATGCTCGCAAATAACCTTTATTCGTTTCATTATGTACGCTTTATTCATGATCAACCGATAAATATCTTACTCTCTCGCTTTCGCTCCAAGCCTTCGTTTTTTTTTTCGCTCGGCTTTTCAGTTGAGCGCTTTGCGTTGAACTATTCGTGTAACGCTCTTTCGACGAACATCGTTTTGGCAGCGATACGATTGACGTTCGCACAATGAGTTTCAGTATGTGAGTAACTCAAAGAGTCTATGCGAACGATCTTCACATTCACATACACATGCATACAATCACACTCACGTCAACTGTCGATGTACTTAACGAAGACAACCCTCGCATACATCGTCGAAAAAGCCGACACAGTTGATTGCTCTCTGAGTATTTTCTCAGAGCGTGAGAAAGAAGTTTAATTGCAGATATTGAGAAAGGGTCAATAGATATTTGCGTGCTCTGATTTTTTTATTTTTATAATTAACTTCCGTTTAGATAAAGTTGTCCAAAAGTTAAGGGTACGTTAAGCCTTAGTAAATATTAAAAAAAAAAAAAAAAAAAAATGATTTTTATTCAATGCTACTTGACTTTTATTTTCATACGTTAATTTTAGTAAAAATAAAACTGAAAAAATGTATTTCAATGATTTAGCTATTATAATTTTTTTCTATATTAAATTTGTTCATAGAAACTAGCTTAAGCCAGCTCACTTTATTTAAAAAAAAAAAAAAAATAATAATTTAGAATGTTTTCATTTTAAATTCAAACTTAAAAAAATGCTCAAGCAATAAATTTTTTTCAGTGTATGTTCGTCAGGTTTCCCATCTCTCTTACTCTCTGCCAGTTGCCGCTGTTGTGAGCAGTATGCGTATGTGTTTTAAATCTTAACAGCTAACAATTAAGTCGCATCATTGCGAAACGTTTTGCGTAAATTTAAAAACTTTTTAATGCCACACACTTGCGGGCTTGTTGAACTTCGCTTCAGTGGGAGATAAGCGGCTTGTGCAAAGTTTCTCCCATATACAAACTATGAGTACAACTGCAATAACTACCATAAATGACTGAGAGAGAAAGAGAGAGAGTGAGACTGTGACTGAGACAAGACAAGCCAAGCCAAAAACTACTAGATGCAATTAATTTGCTGGCCAACATTGTGCAGCAGATTCGTCGCTCTTTCTGCTCGTGTAATCGTCGAACCGTAGGCTATAAAACGTGCCTCAGCCCTATCATTATGGCACATCTAATGCCATTTAAATAATTACCAAATAACCCAACTCAACCCAAATATAGTACAGTTGGCTTAGCCTGAGGCTTATCTAATAAAAATTAACAAAATAGTGTTTAAACTTTATGTACATTTTTATCATATGTCATAAAAGTTGAATATGTTAAGCATATGCGGCATTTCGTTTGACTACTTAAATTTGTGCCAGCTTATCTTTGAGTTTAACTCTTCTATAGATACTCTGGCATATTATCTGCTTTATACAAAATTAGCCGAGAATTAGATATCTTGATATAAAAAATTCGAAGTGCCAGACACAACAAATACAAAATCGTCTGCTTAAGAAATTGATAAATAATTATCTAAATTTGGTTTTAAAATTTTGTATAGCCAAGATAAGAATGATAGGCTGTGAATGTCTCCAGTCTGAGACAATTTGTTATCTGTAGCTAAAGTAAGTAAAACAAATAACCTGTCTACAACAACGTCACACGCTTCATGACTAAGAACCCTTATCAAAAAAGTCTCAAAATGAAAAAAAAAAAAAACGCTTATAGCTCCATGAAATGTTTGGCTTCTAGGAAAACTCTCAATTTCTATAAAAGATAACATGTAAATTATTTATTAATATATTATTATTTTAAAAGGGCATCAGAATAACAAAGGAATCTCTAAAAAAAAAAAAAAAAAAAAACGTTTCAGACTTTTAGGAAAACTCTCAATTTTTATGAACAATAACATGTGAATATATTTATTAATATTTTATGAATATATGTATATACATATGTATATACTAATACAGTACATATAAACATTAAAAAGGTCTCAGGTGTGTTTACAAAATAAAATAAAAAAGAAAATGGAAATTAGAAATTAAATTATTTTCTATAATGCTGGAGGAAATGCTGCTTGGTGGCCTCTCGACTCGTCTTGCCGTTGGGCTGACGCTTGATGTCGTCGACAATGAGTGCGCCCGCATGCAGCTGCAGATAGTTGGTGCTGACATTATCTTTGACATACTTGACCACATCCTCGGCTGTGATTTTCGCACCACGCTTGGGCACCACCGCAGCTGCAGCCTCCTCCATGTTGATATCACTGTGTACGCCAAAGACACAGACCTCGGCAACGCCGGGCATTTTTGTGATCACATCCTCGATATCGCTGGGATAGTACATGATGTTCTGGAATTTGAGCATGTCCTTAATGCGACCCGAAATGTACAGGAAGCCATCGTTGTCAACATAGCCAGAGTCGCCAGTGTGGAACCAGCCGTCCTTATCGCGAACAAGACGCGACTCAGTTGGATTTCTGTAGTAGCCGGGCCAGTACTGGCACGGATTGATACAGATCTCGCCAGTTTGATTCGGTTCGAGTGCCTCGCCCTTCTCGTTGATGATCTTCAGCTTCTGACCGGGCAAAATGCGACCAACCGAATTGGGTTTCTCATCGTAGTGCTTGTTCAGCGTACAATTCGTAGAGCCCAGTTCCGAGAAGCCATAGGCGAACTGCAGCACGCCCTTATTCAAACGCTTGCGTATGCGCTCCTGAACCTCCAGGGAGCAGCACATGCCGCCATACAGCAAATGCTTGAGACTATCAATCTTGATATTCTCGAAGTCGGGACTGTTTGCCAGCATGGCCATGTGAGAGGGCGCAATTAGCAGCCAAGTGATCTTGTACTTCTCAATGAGGTTCAACACAAGAGTCGGATCGAAGTTCTCAGCAGATATAATGCGCAGAGTGCTGTGCACACCGCTCGATATGACCGCAGTGAAGCCAGTCACCCAGTCCAGAGTGCTGTGACAGTACTGAATATCAGCGGTGGTCAAATATCTAAAAGAGAAATAATATCAAATATTAATATAATAAATAGATCAATATTTTCGTGCTGCCTTACTTGGTGGTGCTGAAGAATTTGTGCGCTCCAGCATTGGTGACGGCCTTGGGTGTGCCAGTGGTGCCCGAGGAGCAAAGAATGCCCAGCGTCTGGTTGTTGCCTTGCTCCAGGCGTATAGGTGCAAAGTCAGCTGGGATGGGCGTGGCTACCAAATCGTCAATTTTAATCGAGCCCTCCTTGTGATTGCGCATGGTCACAATCTTGACATCCAACTTGGTCGTAGCTGCCTTTACCTTGTCGTACTCATCACCATCGCAAAAGATGATCTTGGGCTGAGTAATGTCGAACAGTTTCTCAATGGTATGTTCCATGTAGTTGACATTCAGTGGATGGAAGGCAATGCCATTGAAAAGGCAGGCATAGACCACGGCAGACATATGGGTCGTATTCCTGGCAATAATTCCCACAATATCCGTCTGGTACAAACCCAAGTTGCGCATGTAGGTGGCAATGCTCTGGGAGTTCAAGAACAGCTCCTCACGGGTCAGCGTAGTATTCTCCGAGGCAGAGATCTTAATGAGAATTGTATAGTATATAATAAAAGTCTCTATTCTTTCAGTTACTTTCGCCCTACCTGAGCGATCAACTGTGGATGACGTTGCATTTCCGTGAACGTGATCTCGCCCACGGACAGATCGGGAGAAAAGTATGGGGCTTCATACGATCCACTCCAGACCTTCTGGTCGGGTTCGTAGTAAATCTCTGGCTTGAAAGGCATACTGCTGACTACGCGTTGACTTAAGCGAATGCTGAAGATTAGCAAAATTCTGGCTAGTTTTATATGATATTCGGCTACGGTTGCTACAGTCGTTGATATAATGTGGGCGGGACATTGAATATCAGTACGACCGGAGATTACACTAGCAGCTAATCAAAAGTACTTGATTTACTGATTGTCCCAATCAAAGAAGGCTCTGATTTTTTTTAATTAATGCAAAGCCTAAAGTCCATTAGACGAGACTCATTCCGTGGTACCCATTATCAAAGTATCCCACAGGAAACTGTCATCAGAAACTTATCTCGAACCATTGACTGGCAAAATCTTTCAATACTACAACACGTGAGGCTTGGACCTTAGACAAAAACGTCCGAGCAATTCGTAAATCTCAACATACTACAGTAACAAATATGTTGGCTGATAGGAATTTTATCAATTGGATTCCAAAATTTGTTTGAACTGACAATTGTTTTTGGTCCGTGTAATCATATCTATAAATGCACTTGAAAGCATTAAAAATAAATTTCTTCTTTTGAGCAGGAAGTTTTGATAATTATTGTTGGGTCATCCTGTTCACGCAGAAGAAGAAGAACTCACTGTGGTGCGTACCCAAGAAATGATAATTGACTTTCGCATTGCAGCAACAACATTTTCATTGTAGTATATTTAACATTTTCAAATATTAATTATTTGACTATCACAGAAGAACTACATTTATGATAAGATTATTTTGTTTAGAGTACGCATCAGAAGAACCAAAAAAAAATTCCAAAAAGCGAACAGTTTAGTTAGAATCGATCAACGGATGCTACCAGAATATATCATTTCTGAGAAACAATTTATGTTTTTAAAAATCTAAAAAAAAAATAATAATAATAATAAAAAAAATAAAAAAATGTTGTATAAAATAATATATAAAATATGCACAAAATTGATAATATTAAAAAAAAACTATTAATAATAATTTGAAGTATTTTAAGAACCATTAACAAAAGTAAGATTAAAGAAAATGAAAACAAAAAATCATTTAAAAATATAAAATACAACTTTTAAAATTTTAAAATTTGTTCTAAATATATTCAAGACATTTTGTTGTTTAAATACAAATTTTAAAAAATAATATGTATTTAAAAAATATTTGTTCTTAATTCTTTTCAATAAATCAAAACTCTTTTCAATGCATTTTTCAACCCAGTTTTGGCTGACAGTGTCTCACAAAAGTATTGTACGTTCTCTGACTCTCGTTGTTGTTATTCTTTGACGTATTTGTTGTGCTATATGTCACAGCAACGTTCTGCTGCTGGCTGGAAGCAATTAATCATACCGCTTGCCCCAATAGATTTAAATTGTCGCCTCGTTTATCAAGCGAACAGCGCAGCTAGCAAATAAAAAATCAATATTTATGTTAATAAATTGAAATAAATAATAAATAAAACATTGCCAGGTATTATGTAGAGTGACAAGTTTTAGTTTGACTGCATTTTATAGATAAAGCAAAAAAATATGTAATTTAAATAAATATTTATATATATATATTGATGTTCAAGTAAAAGTTGTCTAATAAATCAAAAAGAATTCAAAGTAAAGCAAAATAAAAAAAAAAATAAAAAAAATTTTAATTTTGTTTATGTTAATTTTATGTAGAAGGAGTTGTTTGATATCGACTTTAACATTCAGCGAAAGATAATGGTTTTATAAAATATTATTGTGATTTGGTAGTCAATTCATTCTGACAATTTTTCATTAGATCTGTATTTTTTTTGCACTGCCATCTAATATATAAATTTTTCTAATGCTTTACAATAATTTTTTAATGTTGTCATCTGAATAACTGTAACTTCGAAATTGAATATTAAAAAATACAATAAACTCTTATTTAATTTAATTAAATCTAAATATTCCAAACGCTGCTCTCAAAAAACACAAAATAAATATACAAGTTTTTATTTTTCTAAATCATTTTTTGTGGCATGCAACTTATTCAGATAACATCGCTAATAAGTTTGACAAGCAAATTGCTGATAATCCGCTTAAAAGCAGTATAGAACAAAATTATAGAAAAAACAGTGGCTACAAAGCAAACACCATTAATAAAATGTGGGCGTGATCAGCATGGAAATTGGAGTGAGTGCGATGCTGGCTGTATATTTAATTGGCATTAATGCGACAATAGAATAATAAAATAATAATTTATGCGCCTGACGGCATAGCAAACGAGAAATAAATGGAGATAACAGAGACAGATTGCAAATCCATTTAGCAAACAAGAAAAAAAAGAGAAAGAATGCCAACTAAAAGTGCCTAAGCTGTTAAAACTGACGAAGAAAATATGCTAGAAATTAAAAGATAAAATATCAATTAGTGGTTTCCACTTGATATTTTTTGTTTTCTAATTGAAAAACAAACGAAATTGCAGCAGCATTTGGTGCCAAAGACACGTTTTCAGCTTTAGTTATATATATATAGATTTTTTTTCTGTTAATCTAACTGGCAAAAATGTTTACTTGCATATTTCTGTTGAGCTAAGTTTAAGTTTAAGTGAGAAAATATTTCAAATGCATATTGCGAGTGCTGGCCAAACAAGGCAATGCAATCAGCAACAAGAAGTGTTAAGCAAGCATTGTGTTTGACACTATCTTACCTCTAACACCATACCCGAGTTGGCCTTACATAAGCACACACAAACGCACACACACACACACACACATACACGAATGCCGTCAGTCAACGGAAACGGAAGTGTGGCACAAAAGCGAGATGCATTTTAGCCTTTGCTTTTGATATGCAACTCGATGAAAGCAGCTGCTGCTACACACACTCACACACACACACACAGAATGGGTATCCATGTATTTACGTGCATATATTTCTAAACAATTTTTCTATTCTTATGCGCTCATATAGCACGCACTGCAAATATTTCAATATATTTGCATGATGAAGCAGGAATTGAAATTCAAATGCAATGCGAGCTAAGCTAGTGCGACTTTTGAATGCACTGCGAGCAGCTTAAAGAGATTTTCTTAAATTTTAAATTTTTTATAGAATTTTGTCTAATAAGAAAGAGATAGTGAGAGAGAGAGACAGTTTTTATTACTTAATTTTTCATTTGCTTTAGCAGCGCCAGAGTCAAGTCTAAATGCCCTAAACAATTGACCTCAATGAAACGCAACGATGCAGTGAGTTATGCAATGGCAACGTGTCAGCTGTGTGTGAGGGAGAGAAAGAGAGAGAGAGAGTGCACGATATACCAAACTGAAATCTACTTATGTGAATGCTTAAGGTGGCATCAAGTCAGCAACAGCAACAGCAACAGCAACAGCAAAAGGAAAAGCACTGAGCACTCGGTCATGCTGTACAGAGACGTGTGACACACGACGTATGCGCAATTAATTCACAGTTCGTTATAAATGGAAGAGAAAACAAACGAAAACAAGTTGCCAATTTGCTGGGGGTCCATCATTTTAAGTGGCTATATGGCTATATGAATACGACTTAAGCTTAAAAAAAAAAAAGAAAAGAGGGAGAGAGAGACCGAAAGAGGTAAATGGAGGCAACAGTTATTGCAATGAAACGCGAAATATGTGCAATAAAAATGTTTAAAATAAACGATGCTCAACTCCACTAAAGGAACACACATACACAACCAATACACACACACACACACACGCTCACCCAGACTGCAGGCTTTCAAAGAATGATAAATGAGTGTAAGAGTTAAATGCCAGCACAAGACAGAGACGCCGTCCAAACGAGCGCCATTAAAGTTATTTTATGGTCAACAAAAGCAGCTGAAATAAAAAAAAAAGAAGAACGAATAGCGACTGAAACATGGTTAATTGAGCCGGTCATAAACGAGCAACGAGCATTGGCTGGACCTCGTCCCTTTCGCCAAGTAATTGACATTTTAAATACAGCAGCAGCAGCAGCAGCTCACATGGCGTATGATTGATGTGAAAGACATATGGTAGGTTCATGCGCTGTGTCTTGCAGCCACTAAGCAGCTTACAGCTGCCAAGTATGCATAAGTAGCTGAAATTAAATTCTCTGTTTTTTTAAGCGCAACAAGCGACAGGCTCGGCCCATTTAATGCTGCTGCTGTTTATGAAAAATTACTTAAGCCGAGAGTAACATGAAAATGAATTTTTCAACAGCGCTTCGTCTGCGTCTGACCTGCTATCTTAAGCTGTCTTAAGCAGACAGCAAAACAAAGCACATACGTACGCACACACGCACACTCCCTCTCTCTCCGTCTCCTCTCTCTTCATGGGAATCGCAACCGCAACCGAAGCTAATAAATAATTGTCTGGTTAGGCAAAGACAAAAGCAAATGCCTATGCGTTTGCCAGCTAACTGAGCCATGGGCAGTGGCTAGAGCATGGAATGGGTTGAAAAACTCCCACTGAGCAATGGCTACATAAATAAGCACATATAAATCATGCATGCCTTGGGTTTGAGCGCCTTTAGAGTTGTTGTCTCTCGTTCTGCCATGAATCGTATATAAATGTACCTAGCAACAGTCTCTATTAGAAGTTAACGTCTCTGTGGCCTGTGTAGCCACATAATTCACAGCTTAAGGGTAGAAGAAGACGCAAGAGATAAGCAGTCAGCAAATAATAGCTAACTAAACTAGTTTATCAGCTGCGTTTGAACTTTTAAATACTGACAACAAAAAATAGAAACAAAAACACAAAATTTTATTTTGGTTTTTTATTGATATACATACTTGAATGCATATTGATAACAATTTACTTTTTTACTAACAACTTCAAGCTTGTCAAACTTAAGTGAGGGAGAAGACACTGAATCGATAATGGCTTTTGATAACTTGAAGTTCGTTAAGATATGACTATAGTTCTATTATGTAATCGGATATTGCAAGTATTTATTCATATTTGTTTATTTAATAAATAAAAACAAAATACAGTCAAATAATTGCTTCCGTTCTGTTCCATAACCAAATAATTGCTTCCGTTCTGTTCCATAACCAGATTTTCCAGTTTTTAGCTTTTCCTTATCAGTCGCTAACCGAAGCCAATTTATATACGGTTTTATTACTTATCTCATTTGAAAAAAAAGTTTAAATTTATCAGCAAAACTTATTTAGTTCACTTATATTTTAAATAAATCCGGAAATCGCCAAATTAGTTAACTTTGAGTAAATGGAAATGCAAATTGCAAATCTCATCATTAAAATATAAATATATATTTACAAGGAAATTTATTAAAAATGGGCATAGCTGACTGCATGATACTTGTTTATTTATATATAAAGAAAATTTATATGACCTATTTATTTTTAACTAGTTTTATGTGTATGCTAAAAAAAAAGTGCGCAATTTATTTACAAAAATTAAATATAATTAATAAATAATTAAATATGACAAAAATAATAATTTAGGAAAAATAAAATTCAAGTAAATATAAATATAATAAAATTAAGTATGGATAACAAATATATAAAAGGTAAATAATACATACAAATAAATAAAAATAGCATAAATACTTATGTAAAAAAAAAAAAAAAAAAAAAAAAAAAAAAAAAAAAAAAATTAAAAAATATATCTGACATATATAAATAATTTTTACTTATCATATCATATAAATAAATAAAAATTGCATAAATAATTATTTTAAAAAAAAAAATAATGAAAAATATATATCTGACATATATAAATCATTTTCACTTGATCTGTAGAGATACTCAACTCTTAACGGAATGATTATAATTTTAGATATAAATTTATGGAAAATATTGTTTTGGCGGCGTGATTTTATATCGCAGTTGCATTTAAGATATATTTACATATTGATATTTAGTATCTATGCCCCTCGCTTCAATATCTTTTGTTTAAACAGACTCAACGAAGAGTCGACCGGAAATCACGCAGAAAGCCAATCGACTCGCTTTCACTTCCTGCACGAGCATAAAACATGCAAAACAAAGTCCACAAACATCTCTGGCTCAGTGTATTAATTGCCTTGGCAACTTTTAATTAATTCCAAATGATTTAACTGCAAAACAAAGAAAGCGCGGAACGGGCGAACTTATCTAATATTTAACAATCGCCTGGCCAAAGAATACTTTAAAAGGGCATTAAGAGACCGTGGCCAAATAATTAGCGGCAATTGTGCTCTTCGCGAACAAAAGGTTAATTTCGCAGTACAAAATGCCACAGGCAAATCAAGTATACGCCGAGTGGTTCACTCACCATGCAAGCTACTATTTCTCCTTTATTCTATGAGCATGCTGCGTATACTTAATATACTTAAATTATATAGTAACATTTGCAGCACATATTAAGCCACTTTCATGTAGTTAACCAACACTTACACTTCGCTCACAATTCTGATTTGGGCACAAGAAAGAAACATTCCTGGACAGTGCTCAGATTAAGTAATTGCCCCAAGCAAAGCCCACTGACGATTTACAACGAAAGAGCAGAAGCATTCTTAATTAGATATTTTAGCTAAAGCATTAGCCGTAACACCTATGCGAACAACAACAACAGCGGCAACAAAAGCAATTACTACAACAACTTCCATTGTCCATTGCACGAAGCTAAGAAGTTATGGCAGCTCAGCTTAAGCAGCAACAACAGCAAGCGCCATTTATTTAGCCAGTGTTTCAGCCACGCCCATATCTAAGTGTAAGCGTGTATGTGTGTGTGTGTGGGTGTGGGTGTGTGTGTGTGTGTGATGGTGTTTAGCAAATTAGGTTTGCAAACTAATAGATACGCACATGCAGCGAATCGTTGGAGTAGTACAGCTGAAACAATAACAACAAATGGTTGAAGTGCTGGCAGTCAAAGTTAGAAATGACTGACTGGTATATACTCTAGAATGAGGAAAACAGGAAAAGATATAAAGAAATTTGCATACATTTATATATTTGCATACATTATGTAATTTATTAAATTTAATTTATGCAGCAAAGCAACTTTTCTGCCCGTTTTTTTTTTATCATTTATTTTTATACTTGTTGCTAAGAAGGGTAAGTACCTGAACCTCAACCTGAACACTGTGGAAGATCAAATTTCCTTCCACTCGAGCCGATATAATGATCGCCTGAAGGTCCACGCCAACCGGCTTGCATAAAAGCTGCCAACCTCCAGACCCATCAGAAGGACAATAAGACAGCAGTTCGAAAGACTTCTCACTCCCAATGGGACTGAGCTGTAACCTACACTGTATATATATTTAAGTTGTATAAATAATTTTAAACCTGTAATGTTATTTGTGTGATCTAAGGGAGATAATGGATTACAAAGATGCTCCGGTGCTTCCTAAAAGTAAAAGTACTAAAAGTACCTGTTACTAATCTCTCTAATACTCTCTTCTCTATAAATGTGGACTTAAGATGCAATAGAGTCTAATCATGCTCAAACTATTCAGTGCCTATGCCTCAAAGACTCAGTGCGAAAAATTCACAGCAAAGATATGAATTACATTTCACATAAAAAATTACTTTCAGATGCAATATATTTGTAAAATAATAATAATAATAAAAATAAAAAATATTAAAAAAAAATAAAAAATAAAAAAACACTCAAATCAAAAAACAAACTTACATAAATATTTTACTCGCAATCACCTCTTGCCACTTTCTACCAATTGGATTTGCTGAGAGCATAGATCTTCACTACGCACATCATAAACAATTTGGAATTTCGTACAGGGTATAACAACAACTAAAGCCACAACTATGGTTACAACTTCATTAGGTAATTCAATGCGGCCTATACGTGTGCCGCAGTCCTCTGCTGCCAATAAACACAATTTTACGCTAATTGGGTAACAAATATAATTGCCAAGAGCAGCGTAATAAACCACACACACACACACACACACAGACACATTCACACAGACACAAACACATTGAGTCGCATAAATATGTGAATTGTTGCGAGTATTTCGGTTAGCATCTTGGCAAGTTTATTTGCCTGTTGATCTAGCGGCAGAGAGCGGCAAATTGAATGAGGGTGTACCTCAACAGGTTCATTAGGTAAGTAGCCTGGCATTGCCAACCCATTCACAATACACACTCATCGAGCACCATTGTGATTAGCGTGTAATGTGTGCGGGTGCGCGCCTACGCCTCTACGATGGAGGCTCTTGCATAGCCCGACTGCTAAACTGGGCTGCGTTTTGTTTGCTGCCGCGTAATGAGTTTCTCAATTCATTATTAATTAAAGCCTAAACAAACTCGCCAGCTAAATTATTTGCAATTCAACAGGCAAACAACCGAAAGATGGCACAAAAAAAAAGCAAAATCAAAATAAAATGAATAAATAAACTTCCGCAGATCTGCAATCGAAAAACGTTTGCTGTTTGGTTTCATTACACTCGCTTAGAAAGTGAAAAGAGAGTACATGAGTTTGAAATTTCTAAATATGATATATAAACATATGTTAATAAAATTGATTAAGAATTTGTATACAAATATTTTGATACTTTTAAACATTATTAAACAATTTATAAGTGCCAAACGAGTATCTGGCAGTTGCTTCTACCCGCCTCCCTTTTTTTTTTTTTTTTTGCATTTGTATTGTTGTTTGCCCAACGCCGATTCGATTTGTTTGCACTTGGTTAATTGAAATAATTGTCCTTAATTTGTTTGTGCCTGCAAGCAGCGCAGCTCCCCCGTCTCCTAGCGCCCTCATTCACTTATCCCAGCTCAACAACATCTTCTCGCGCAGCAAATTGATTGTCTGCGATTTGCGCCTCTAATGCCTGGCAAATCAATTACTTGCGAGCACTTGGAGGGGGCGTGGCTCACCAGCGAAATTGATTAAAATTGATTTGCCGAAAGGAAGAGAGCAACAAAAAAAGAAAAAGAAAGGGGGCTCGAAAAATGCAAACAGCCCGCATATTAGACTTGATTAAATTATTTAACATTATTTGGCATACGGAAATTATCCTTGACATTTTGGCGCCTTAATGGAATACTTAAATTGAAGGAAACACGTTCATAAAATACAATTACAAACACATACAAATTTATGTATATAAAACCAACGAATCTCATATAAAAAATCGCTACAAATAATCAAGTTAATCAGCTTAATGGTTTTGTTCCTTTTTTTCAATTTGCTTTTTTGCTAAAATATAAAGTGCATTTTAAATCATATTAAAAGTATTAAAATCGGAAACAAAAGCTTTTTTTAATTAGATTTACATTAAATCTAACTAAAAAAAAGTAACTTAAGAATAAATTGAAAAAATAAAAATAAATAAAATAACAAAAATAATCGCGGGCTGGGTAATATTATTTTTGTTGGAAATAAATAAAAAAAAAAAAAAATATGAGAACAAAATATGCGAAAAATAAATAAAAGTCATTTAATGTAACTTTTTCTACCTTTAAGACAAATGTAATTAAATATTTAAAAAAATAATAATAATAATACAAAAAGTAATATAAAATTTTACAAAATGTTTTTTTTATATTTTACAAAAGGTTTTTTTTTTAGATATATTTTTTTATAAAAGAACGAAAAAAAAATAATAATAAATAAATAAAATAAAATAAATACCTTAAAAATAATTTATCTGAGTCATAAAAAATGAACTTAAATTTTACAAAATATTATAAATTTTGAGTAAGCAATAATAGTCGCTTTGCATAAGACATTAGAAATATATTTAAAAGCCCTCAGGTTATTTTCCAATGCAACCGTTCATAAATATTTGTTCAGTACTTCAGCTTCAATAACAGCTGCAAGAAAATAGTTTAGGAAAAAAAAAAACAAGGAATATAAACTGATAAAATCATTGTTAATCAGGAATCGCATAATCTTATAAAATATCATAATAGACAATCAGCGATTTTGTGTAATTTGATGAGTCACTTGCCAACACATTGATGCTCGTTCAGCGTACTCGTGTTATTCCCAATAGAAACGGCAGCGCAGGTATATACAGGCCACCTGACAAACGGTGAGTGGATTATTTGCTAAATTGGCAAATAGCAAATATTCATTTCAATTTGTGTCAATTTGAATATGCGCGAATGCAGTCGATCTACAGCTACGTACGTGAATAACTCTGTTAATGGGGAGCAGCTAATGCGCAGACATCAAAGCCAAAATGTGTGTATGTGTGTGTGTGTGTGTGTGTGTGTGTGTGTGTGTGTATGTGTGGATGTAGCACCACACTCACCGCAGCACTTGCCACAAAAAGAATAACACATCACGCATACGACATGTAAGCTGCATTATGAATATTTTGTTAGCTAAGCGCCCCGCCCTCCACACCCATCGATGCAGCCCGCCCCTCTCACAGCCAACTCACAGCCACCGCCACGGCAACAAATATCAAATAATGATCATCAACATGCCAGGCGAAAAACATTGAAAACGCATTTCAGCTCATTTGATTTATGAATGCAGCGCGACAGTTGACATTGCTATACATTTTTTTTTTTTTTTTTGTTTCTTGTTTTACTCCTCCCTATTTTAGCTATGGGTGGTTGGGTGCATTTCGAGTGGCATTAAGAATCCGCAAATATTATAGCTAATGCATCAATTATCCCTCTTGGCATTAAAATGCGTGCAACACGCTTGCAGCATTAGTTCGCCCAAAATAACACAGAAATCGTAAATGGGAAATGGAAAATTGCAGTAACAACAACAGCAACAACAACAACAGCAAAACATTTAGTGGCTATTGCGTTTTAATTGCTTAATATTACTCACATATTATTATTATTATTGATTTTATGCTTGTTACACTAAATGGATTCAATTGCAATTGAGTTTGTTATTTTATGTGCCCTAACTGAGGGATATTTTAAATATTTTAGATAATTTGTCATCTATGGACTTTGGAATAGGAAAAACGGGGAAGAGAGGGAACGATATGAATGCCATTAATCGCTCTATAAATATAAGTTTATATATATTATTATATATATCTGACAGAACAAATCTCTTCAGCCAACCGCCAACTGTCAACTTCAATGTGAGACGTCGTGCAGTTTGGCCCAACAAACTTTTCTTTGCTTAGAGATAGTTTACTTACTCCAATCCAATCTCAAAGATATTGAATACTTACTTTTAATGCCACCTATATTCCAGACTAAAATAGTGAATAAAATTGCTCAATCACAGCAGAGTATTTCATTTCCGGCACTTCAATTTGCAATGTTTCCTCTTCATGTTCCGGTACTTTTTTGGCTGCCGCAAAAGCCGCATCAAATTATTATTTTCATTTTCATAATGCATATAATGCAAATTGTGCAATTTTGCCGGCAAATGTTTTGCGGGAATTGTAGCCAAATTGTGCGTAAGCCTGCAAATGCAAACACGAATTGATGTTTCAGCTAAATCAGCAAAATTTAATGAACCGAATTTTTAAGTTTATGCCAAAGGCTTTCAACTCCCGCAATCGGTATTAAATGCTATTTTCAATTTCCAGCTAATTAAATGTTATGAACACCTAATTTAAATATTTCAATTGGCTTGCGAATCGTGAATTGGAAAAGCAATTACCTATTGGTATAACCCGTGGCCAGGTCGCAATTGCCTTTACAAATATTCTTATTAATTGTAAATATTAATTTCAATTAAGACATTTACTAAGCCTTAAAATTCACATTGAAAATTAAAGCAAACACAGACAAAGATGCATAAAAATGGGATGAAACAAAGCAAAGCAGTTAAAAGAGGGCTAGTGAAACAGTGTGTGAGGGAATTAGAGGTGAAATAAGAGAGAACGAGGGATTGATAGAAAATGGCAGTAGAAAGTTTAATTTGATAGTAGCTGAGCTGAGGAGAATCACATAGAAGAGCGAAGAGTGAACTAAAGCTTACGTATACATAACATACGCATCATACATTCATACATTCATACATTCATACATTCATACATTCATACATTCATACATTCATACATTCATACATTCATACATTCATACATTCATACATTCATACATTCATACATTCATACATTCATACATTCATACCAATTCCAATTGCAAATTTAAGCCAACTTTAATTTGATCAAAAAGCACAGCAAAAAAAAAAAACACAACAAAACTAAGAATTCCACTCACTATTCGCTTTTATCAGCTTCAATACAATTTTTGTGGGCCGTGCCAAGTGAGCTGCATAATGGACTGCCATAGTCTTATCAATGCACAGCCATCGGCTCATGCCTTGCTGTGAGTGTTTGTATGTACGCCAGTATCCGTGTGTGTGTGTGCGTGTATGTGTGTGTGTATTTGTCTGTGTCTGTGCCTGGCCAAGCAAGCAGTCAAGTATAAAATCGTAGCATACTTTTCTGCTGGCCGGCAACTAAAAAATAAATACGTTGCCATTGCAATGCCGTTTACAACAGGCACACAAAATTCTCTTTGTTGTTCTTATTACAAATATATATATATACTATATAATATATATGTATATATGAATGTGTGTATGTGTATGTTATATAGCTTACTTTGTTGTTGCTTCTTGACTGCACCGCACGTTGTTCGTTGTTGGCCCGCATATTGCGCAATCACATAAACCGCTGCAATCGTGCATTTTCAGGTGTGCCACAGTTGCAACAACCTGAACAAAAAAATAAATAAAAATACAAAAATAAACAACTATAACAATGGGCGCCCAACAAGTTTTTGCTTATACACAATGTTCAAATAGAGCACATTCTCCAATGCCTTACATTGTTTTGTTTATTTCATTTTTTTTTTTTAAGGTTCCGCACTTCAATTGTTTTCTTTTCATCATTATTTTTCTTTTATGGAAAACAAATTTGTTTTTATTTTATAAAAAGTTGTATTTCAATCAACGAAAATTTCCATTAATTTTTAAAGCTGTAAAGTTAATTAGAAAATGAATTTATAAAATTTTATTTTTGTTTTTTTTTTTACGGAAAAATTAGAAGTTCTTCTCTTTATTTATTTATTTGTTTGTATCTATATTTATTTTATTTTTTTTAATATGTATATCTATTCAATGTTGAATATTTTCTGTCTATTTTTTATTAGTTATATATTTCTGATATATTTTCTAAATTTGTATCAAATAGAATTAATTTTTTTTTTTAGATTTAATTACTAAAAATATTTTACAGCAATTTTTCCTACCCCACATCATAAGTCTATACCTTATTCACATTTCATACGCTGCTCAAACTCAATATGTTAACAATCAAATCAAATGCAAATACGATTAGGCAGCTGCTTGAAAATTAATTAACTACCATGAGGGAAACTCAGCACAACGCTAACTCAGTTTCAACACACAGAGACATTTGAATGCCAAAAACAAAAAGCGAGGAAAGCAGGAGAGAAAAAAAATGAATAGTTGTTAGCAGCGTACCTGGCTCAAGTACAAGCCAAAGGCAAAGGCAAATCCACAAAAATTCGGTTTTTCCCCAATTGAATGTTGAATTTGGATTAACAAGGAGCCGCTGCCCAAATCAACGCACACACAGACACACACCCTCTCTCTCTCACACACACACACACGCACGCACACTTAACTGAGGGTAAATCAGTTTTAATTGATATTTACCAAAGTACTTCCATGTGAGCAAACACTTTTGGGAAAATTTTCGGTTGCAAGCTACGCACCTTGAAATATATATGGCAAATTTACATTTTTGGCGGAACTTTGTTAAATAACTGTAAAGCTAATGTATACAGTTTTTATGTGTATATTTCAGCTTCATCTTTTTTTTTTTTTTTATTATATTTTTGTAACTCACAGCGAATGAATTTTGCAACAAATTTTCAATTTTCATTGGGAGCAGTTTTGGTCGTTTGGCAATTGGCACAATAAACCGCGTTGCTCTCTGCTGTTGACAAGTGCTCGGTAGGAAAATTAACGTTTTACCGCAAAACTGTTCGCCTGGACAGCGTCCATCGCCTGAACATTCCAATTGCACTGTCAACACTCTCACACACACACACACACACAAATTGTTAAACGAAAAACTGCAGCAGTTGAGTGGTTGTCAGTGGTTGGCGCTGCACCACTCGCCAGCTACTAGTGCTCCCAGTTGGACGTGTGTGTGTGTGTGTGTGTGTGCGTATGTGGCTTTTGCGGTCTTGCCTTTGCACACACATTCAACGTTAATTGATCCAACAGCAAGCAAGCAGCAATAAAGGATTTGATTTTGCAGCATGACAAAAGGCAATCCCAGTCGCTTGCATTGCTCTCTATCATTTGCTTTGCCAAGCCAACCAACCAGTCAATCAGTACCTGCATACATCACTCCATCACTCAGTCAATCACTCAGTCAGTCAGTCAATCAGTCAGTTAGTCAGTCAGCCAGTTAGCCAGTCAGACAATCAACTTGTGAGCCATTGCCTTGTAATTGAATTTTAAACTTTATTTACTATTTGCGCACGGTGCGCTCTGCACATTTGCCTAAAAGCCAGACAATTGCTTTGGGCGGGCTGTAGCGACTGTACAGGGTGGGCGTGGCAGTTGGCTATGCGAAATATCTCGACACAGGCAAAGAAATACTTACAGTTCAATTACCGAAAAATAAGAAAAGAGAGGCGTGTATATGTCGAGTATGTATGACCAAAAGATATCCTATATAAATCCATATTTAAATTATAGATAAAATCTATATCGATATTTATCGCTTTACTAGTTGTGATCGATACATGAATATGTTAGCTAGTGCTCGTGCTTCAATCTCAAAGTGTCTGGCATTACTATAAATAGATTCACTTCAATAAAATATATTAGAAATTTACTTTTCTCTCCCATTTACATATTGATGCCAAAGTTGATCAAACTCCCTTTCGAATATGCATAACAAACAGAGCAGCAATAAGTGAAAATAAGAAAAGAAATCCCACAATTTTTCACTGCACTTCAAAAATACAACACTCGGCAGTTTTTGTGAGCCGACTGTTTTGTCTGTTGTCTGTCAATCAAAAACGCGCGCAGCAGACAGCAGAGTCAGACATGGAGTTAGGAATGGGGGCAGGGGGAAAAGGCAACGCTGGGTCGCGCTGAATGTGAGTTATGGTTATCTGTGGGGCAACGTTTAGACAAAAAGCTGTGGGCGGCAACTGACTTACAGTGGCTGCAATCGGTAACGTACTCAAAGGCTGTAATTTCGCACAATTAACTGATTTGCAAAAAAAAAAAAAAAAAAAGAGTTGAAAGCGGCAAATGGTTTATAAATGGTGGGAAGGGGCATTCAAATGAGAAGAGTGTAAGAATTCTGTAATAAAAAAAGGAAATAAATATAAAAATAAATATACTCATTAAAAACTGTTTCTAAAAACTATATATATATAAAAATACAAATTTAAAAAAAGGTAAAACAATGCTTTAAAAAAATTCTAATTAAAAACTGTTAAAAAATTACAAAAAAAAAAAAATTTAAAAAAAGAAAACAATGTTAAAAAAAATGACTTTCCTAAAATTATTTTAAAAAAGTATAAAAATTAAAATTAAAATAAAAACACAAAATAAAACAATGCTTTCAAAAAAGTTAGTAATTAAAATATATATCTATAAAAGTATTGTAAGGGACGTAAATATTGATAAAAAGTGAACATATTGAGAATAGTTATTATATACATATATCCATATACATTTTATTTTTTTTTTTTTTTTCAAATTATTATAAATTATGTTAGAGAGGAACTCTGAAACACAAAATAATTTTCATATGCATCTAAATCATTTTTTGATCTAAATAGTAATTTTTTCATTTATGTATATATTATAAATAAAATTTAAAAATTTGTAATATAACAAAATAAAATTTTAAATATTGTAAAATACATTTTCAGCAACAAAATATATATATTTTTTTATTGTTTTATATTTTTTAAAAATATATTAAAAAATATACTTCATATCTCGTTGTTTGTTGCACAGTGTAGAACGTGTTGCCAAAATTGGCATGCACAGACAGAACATCATAATTTTCTACTGACTTATTGTTGAAATTTGCGAATTTTGTGAATTTGCGCTGAGCTAGACTAGACAAGTCAGTCAAACGAGCAGACAGAAAGCCAGGCTGAGAGACAGAGAGACAGACAGACAGACAGGCAAATAGACACAAAATAATTCGGATAATCACAAAATTATTGACAGCTGAGATTTGAACGAGAAGCCACTAAAGTAATCGATGGCAGACAGGGCCAACATAGATACAGACTCTACATGCTTGAATATATGTATATATCGATGTTGAAGTGAATTCTGATTCGGCAACTGGTAACAAATTGTAAGGGATAGCAAGTCAGCAGGAAAAAAATGCATTATTAATAAGCTGTTAAATTTGCTGAGCAAACAGAACACACAGCATATAAATAATTCACATGGCGGCCACACAGAGATGGGGAAGCAGACAAAGAGAGAGTGAGAGATAGAGAGAGAGAGATACGTAGAGCAGTGCAGCATGTGACATTTTTGCATTGGACAAATCGAAGTGGAAATTATGCACATCGAATGCTGCATTTTCCATAGCTGAAGAACTCCCGTCTGCAGTTCGCGTTCAACGTTTACAATATTTTGAATATTTAATGCGTTGATGGCACATCAATGTAGCCGACGCGCAAATACTCTATGTATCCGTCTACTCGTTGCCATGTTGCCTGTCAATGACTGCAACTGTCACATGCCTCAATGCTGATCCACAGGACGTGTTGAGGCCAGGATTGCGTTAGGTAGCTGAGCAGCTAGCATGGCATTCAGTGTGCGCAGCTGGCACTGGAATAATATCAGACTGTGTTTATGCATTTGCAATGCAGCAGCAGCAGTAGCTTCTTCTTCCCTTTGTGCCACTTGAGCGCCTTGATGTATGCAGCACAGTTCCTGCCCCTGGTCTCAGCTCAGCTCGCCTCTCTCTTTTTCTCTTTCTCTTTCAAATTTTATTTTTTTTATTAAGAATTCATTTTTCTGCGTGTTGTTTACATTGACATTTCATTTATGTTTGCTTATGCAATTGCAGCATATAGTTTGACACACACACGCAAGCATCGTAAAAGTCCTTTTGGGTTTTGCTCGATTCGATAAGTAATTGATACGGTTTTCAGGTTCGTTGCTCTGCCTCACCAACGGATGCTGCAGCTGCCAAGCCAAAGGCAAAAGCCCAACCGCCTGTGTAACTCCAGCAAAAACATATGAGCATAAATGTTTAAGAGATGCCAGCCCCACTGCTCTACCTTCAATATATGTGTAAATAGCTGGAACTAACAGCAGCTGCTCAAAGCTTAAGCTGACTACTTGAATGCTAAAAATTAAGTTTTATTGAACATTCAAATTGATATGGTTAGGTGAATGTTTGAAGAGGGAAAAGATTGCATAAATTTAGCGAAAATTACTATTTCCGATCAAATTTTTTATTGCGCATTAAAATTATAATTGAGCTCAACTATTTTTAATGTGAATATCTACATTTTTTCCAGACTTGTTTTTTCTTTGAGTTCTTAGTATTCTACATTCAACATTCCTGTCCATTCCTATCATTTGAAGTCCATCTCATGGTAGTCTTTAGTTTACTCCCTATTATATGAACAATTCATGCTAATTTGCTTTGTTTTATAATTTCCAAACTTGAAAATTATATTATATTTAAGAGCCTTAAATCATTTAAAGTTGCATGAAAAACCCAACAGAAAAGTTTTTCAATCAGTAACAAAAACAAAACAGAAATAAGTTTCTAAGACTTATGAAGATCATTTGCCATTCCCAACCTTAATCAAATAGCATCAATAGCAGCTAGCAGCAGCAGCTGACAGCTTAAACGAGCAGAGAATACTAAGAGAGAGAGAGTGAGAGAGAGAAGAGATAGAAGTCGCATGTCCTAGGAACAATAACAAAACGAAGTGTTGGCTAACTGGAGCAAGTGTCAATTACGCTTTAATAGCCAAAGGATAACCGAAAAGGCCGCAGCAAAGTGTGCGGCATGGTCAGACAGTTTTTTGCTGCAGTTGTTGCTGATGCTGTTGCTGCTGCTGCTGCTGCTGCTGCTGCTGCTGCTGCTGCTGCTGCTGCTGCTGCTGCTGCTGCTGCTGCTGTTGTTGTTGCTGTTGCAGTTAGCCGCAGTGAAAGTGTGAAAAGTGTGCGACAATGAAAGCGCGGTCAGACGATGATATTATGGCGCTTTGAAGTGGACGACATGATGACACTGCTGGTGGCAGCGACAGTGGTTACCACCAGCAGCAGCAGCAGCAACAGCAGCAACAACAACAGCAGCAGCAACAGCAGCGGCAATAACAACAAGTGCTGCAAGCACAACGGAAACCAACAAAAAGGGAAGCAGGAAATGTCGCAAACACTAAATCAGTGAAGTGCATTAGAGGCGACGCTCTCTCTCTCTCTCTCTCTCTCTCTTACACACTCTCCCTGTCTCTATATCTCTTTCTGTGTGTGTGGGCAGGAAGTGCTTGGTGCCTGGCAGATAGCAAATATTGATTCGATTATGGCAAATGAAATGAAAGATCTGCCATTTTATTGCGACACAAAAGCTCATAAATCACTTTGCCAGCTGCAGCGAAATTCAGCTTCTTCCTCTGCCAACTTTAAGACGTTACATTAAGAGAGAGAGAGAGAGAGTTTGAGAGAGAGAGAGAGAGAGAGCTAGCGAGAGCTGATTAGAGCAACTCGTTCGTGCATTAATGCAAAACAACGCCCAGCACCAAATGTCGAAATTATCCACAGACAACGCGGTTTGCCATTGTTGACAATTTCCTGTCGTTGTCAGCGTCGACAACAAAATTTCAATGTTGCTGCTATTGTTGTTGTTGCTGCTGTTGAGCGACATGTGTGTGCTGCCAAAACTGCTCTGGCGTGGGGCGTGGCTCATTGCTCATTGTCATGCGGCTCATCAGCGAGTTGCAATAAAGCCAAACGGGAAGTTCTTGGCACAGCGAACTGTTGTCAAAACAAAGCAGCAAAGGGCATGGCGACCAAAGCGGGGGCAGGACAGCAAGGTGGTTAGATTGTGTGTAAACTTTAAAACAACATTATTAAGAACAGTTTTCGCGTAGCTCAACTAAGTTCAAGAGCTAAGCAAATGCCTATTTAAGATTCTTATTGTCATGGAGAGAATTTAGTTGACTACTCTAATCACTAAATAAGAACAGTTAGAGCTTCTCACTTGTTTATAATATATCATAATATAATGTAGTCAAGCAACTGATTATAGTCTCAAATTATAATGAAGGCAGGTAATAATATATAAAAAAAAATCATACAAAAATATATTCAAATATTTATACATAAAATATATAATAATATAAGCTCAATATAAAAATAGACATAAAAAAAAAATTAATAAAATATATTTATATATATATATATATATATCAGTTTACCGAAAATATGTTTTTAAAATTCCAAGAAATATAAACAAAAAAAAAACTCTCCATTCAATAAATGAATCAATTACTAACTTTACAAGACATTCATATTCATCAACTATCATCAAAATGAATTTCAAACATTTTTGAAGAAAACTTTTCAATTAATCGCTGACTTGCATTATGCTGGCCGCACTGCATTCACTGTGATGAACAGTGAGTCGGTGCATTAATAGCTGCTCTTCTTAGCATTGTTTTCCCAACTGTTTTGTCATTCTCTGTGGTCGCATAGAGCGACCGCTGGAGCAGCCGCTAAGTAATCGCTGGCTTACGCTAAAGTGAAGACCAAAACTGTTTTTTTTTTTTTTTCTCTTTGCTTTTGCCGGCGCAGGACCCCATTAAAAATACAAAAAGCCAAAGACAACGCAAAAAGGGAATGCAAAATCAAAGTGCGTTGAGGCCGGTTACCTGCTGCTGCCGGACGCGGCGACATCTTTTGCAGGTTGTATGCAGCAGAACAGGTCGCAATGCGGCCGCAACAGAAGCAGCAGCAGCAGCGGGGGCAGGAGATGTAGATGGAACTTTAGCAGAGGCTGCAGCTAGCGAACACGAACCAGCCAGGCGCAGTCCATTAAACGTGTCAAAAGATGTTACGCCCGAGGGATGCAGCTGAGGGAGCTCAAGGAGCGGGTCAGAGTGAGCTGCGGCAGTGGCGCACAAAACAAACAACAGAGTAAAGTTGCATCCTCCCTCTCTCACTGCCACTGTCTCTGTCTCTGTCTCTGTGTCTGTCTCTGTCTCTGTCTCACACTCTGTCTACACTTTTATGGTTATCGCGCCTTTCGCAGCTCAAGTGTCCTTTGCTTTTGGCCAACAAGATGGACCAAAATGGCTGCTGGCCAACACAAGCGTCGACCACAACAATCTCTATATGTGTGTAGATGCACTGCGAGAAAGTCATGGAAATGAATTTGTGTATGAAGAGTATAATAAACAAAATATACATATATATATATTAATATAATAAATTATTTCTTTTTTTTTTTTTTTTATTTATCTTTAATAGGCACAAAAATACATTTTATGTCAAATAATTTTTTTCTTCCTCATTTTTCTTTCGCATATTTTTATTTCATTTTTATTTATTTATATTTGTTTATATTTTTGTTTGGTATATAAAAATTTATTTTTTTTATTATATATTTATTAAAATATATATTTCGTTTTATTTGGCATATTCAAATTTATTTGATGTCAAATAATTTGTTTCTTCATCGTTTTTCTTTCATTTTAATTTTATTTTGATTTATTTATTTAATTTTTTTTTTTTTTTAATATTTAATTGGTATATAGAAATTTTTTGTGTCAAATGATTTTTTTTCTTTTTCGTTCTCTTTCTCGTTTTCCTTTTGCATGTTTAATTTTATTTTTATTTTTTTATATATTTATTTTTATGTAATATAGTCCATATGACATATTTCTAATACAATATATTATCTATTAATACTTTTCAATTAAATTAAATTCTTTTGATATATATAATATTATTTGTATTATATATGTATATATATATATGATTATATAAATAGAGTTCACTACAAAATATTTCTCCAAGTGCATTGCACACTGACACTTTTTTCAAGTCAAATGTATCGTTTGCCCCGTTTCAAGTTTTTTTTAGCTTTTTTTTATTTTTTTGTGGACTTGCCTGCGCGTCTATGTCTCAATTATCGGGCAATTCGCTGACAGTTTTTCTATGACCATTCGTGATAAAAATAAAATAAACAGCGCAGCTCCTTCTATAAAACAGCTTGGCAACAGCCAACAGAAAATTTCGAAAATTAAGTGATATAGCGCAATTGCTTTATACAGCAGTCGAATATATACCTTAAAGTGAACTACTTTACTTTTTTTTCAGAACTACTTTACTGAAAAAACACACACACACAAAAAATTATTTAGTATTTTGTGTATGGTTATATGCACACATGGCCGTATCACTTGATATACCCTCAATTATTATTGAAGCGCCTAGAAGTAGGCCACAAATAATTTTAAAATTATTCAGCACAATTTTGGTAGAATTACACACCCGCCCGCTAGGCACATGCATATGCTCTTATGCCTTATTGAAATATTCATGCAGCCACGCCCCATTTTAAGCGCCCACCAATCAAAACAATAAAACAACAATTACGAAAAACGAAAATAAATACGAGAAAAAAAACAACAACGTTGAGTTGAGTTGTTTGCCTCTCATATAAAATGAAAAAACTTATAACACGTAATGGCATATGCAATGTGTGTGTGTGTGTATGCGTGTAACAGTGTGTGTTGCATGAGTTGTTCCTTAATTGGTTGGCATACTCTGCTCTCCCTCCCCCTCTTCCTCTTTCTCTTTCTCTTTCTGTCTTTTTTTTTTTGGTTGCCCACTTAAAATCGAATGAATGAGCGAATGCTTGGTAGACTTTTTAATTTGAACTGCGCTGCATATATTCAAATTGCATGCGTGTGTGTGTGTGTGTGTGTGCATGTTGTTGAACTTTTTTACTGTTATATTTGCAGTGATTGGCTGTCATATGGGCTGTGATACTACTGTACAAGTGAAAGCAGTTTGCGCTCGACTGCAGAACAACGGCAATTTTATTGACCATTTCAAAAAGGGCCACAAGACACAAAAGACAAAGGACAACAAAACCGAGCTGGACACTGCTGCCCAAACAAAAGGCATATCACAGTTAACAAACGCGTGTAATGATGCCAAACAACACAAACACAAACACACACACCCACACACACACACACATACCTACATACATAACAACAGTTGTAGAGCTAGGCAACTATGTAGGACAAATGCATAACTAAGATTTCCTATTTCAGTTAACAATTTGATAACAGCAACTGGTCTTTGTGTCAACAAAAGCAGACAGACAAAACGAGCATTTTGCCATGGATTTTCAAATGCTGCAACTACACCTGCCACTACACAAACACCCTGTGCCCAATAGAACGATGCACTCAGCCATGAGACAACAATGGCTAACAATATGCCATAACAAAAAGGATAGATATGTATGTATATACATATATATTTAGAGAGAGAAATGTATCTATTGAAGTCGGGTTATGCTTGGCTTGCTGTGCATGGAATACTCTATCTGTGCGTAGATTTATGATTGAATCTGATTGATTTGAGGCATGCAGCTATGGAAAATAAAAAGCAGTATATGCTAACATGATTTATACCAAAAAAAAAAAAAAAGAAATATGGAAAATAAAGAATTAGATGTGGTAGTATTTAAATTAAAATCTATTTCAAATATATTTTAATTATGCTACTTAATAATTGATATATTCATAGGTGAGCTTCAAAAAACAAATTTTAATAAAATAAATAATTTGCAAAATAAATCCAACAAAAATAAATATAAATTATAAATATTCGTACAATTTTCCCAATCCTATATTCAAACACATAGATAATATAAAATCGAAATATATATATAAATAACAATGTAATGTAAATATAAACAAATATAAATATTAATTAAAAATGCAATCCCATTTTTAGGTACATAAAAATATAATAAAATATAATTATTTTTATTAATATTTTTTTATATATATTATATATTTTTTTTCTTCATATTTAAATTTTTTTTATAAAAAATAATTTTTATGAAAATTAATATGTAATGTAAATAAACATTAAATCTTTTATATATAAATTGAATCATTATATAATCCATTCTGATTCATTTTATTGCATTTAATTCGATTTTTTTTTTTTAATATTATTCAAATGTATTTCATGTAGAGTATTAAAATGTCGTAACTTAGCCTTTTTTTTAGTTTCTAAATTTTGTGAACAGTCTGCATGCTGCGACGCAGAAGAGATGAGCCTAGTGCAAGCTCAAAGCTTTGAAACGAATTCATTTGAGAAATTGATATTAGAAAGCAATTAGTAACATTGCGTATTCTACTCCCAGGGCCGATTGTCAAGCATCGGCGCCAACAAGTAATTGCAATTAACGCCTGACAGCCCCAAAGGATCAACAGCAGACACTGGAGTGGGGAGTGTGGAGTGGGGAGTGTTAAAGCCGTGGCTAAAAAAAAAGAAAGGGCAAGCTAGCCGCACTCCCCCCTGTTACTCGTTAAGTTTAAATTTATGCCCGTACAATGTTTACTTATTTCTGATTCTCATTGCTTTCTTTTATTTATTATTACATTTTTTTTTTTGTACGTTTGCTTACACGCAATTGTCATTTATCACTTTTTATTGATTGCCGTGAATTTATCAATATCCGCTTTTGCCAAACGCCGCCCACGTGGCGTATACGTAACCATTTTTAATGCCTTGCGATGGAATGCCTTTCCTCTTTCGGTTTTCCCTTTCTTCTCATTTTCATTATCATTTTTTTTTCGCTCTCTGTTCACATATTTATTTACTCTGTTGTTGTTGTTGCTGAGTATTTTTGTTCAAGGCATGAAATTGATGCGCTTTACATGGTCGCCCGTGTGTGTGTGTGTGTGGGAAGGAGGCGTTATGCTTAATGTGATTATTTAAAACATTTCCATTGGGCAGGATATGCGCAGAGAATACGCCGCATCTTCAAGCGGGGAACAGGTGAATTTATTAAGAAAATTAAGCAAACTCGCGCACCGAGACCTATGTCTGTCAGAGTCAGCAATTTATCTACGCGCATTGAATGTCAAGTGACAACAAACAAAAAAATTTTTTTTTTAGCTTCTTTCGCTTTTCTTGTATTTTAATTATGGAAATGCTTAAAATAATTAAAAATCTTTGAAGCATAATAAGATGGGCAACATTTGCAAATGTCAAAGGGAATTCATGGAATTTTATTTAATATACATTTTTCTCTCTTGGTATTTATATTATAATTATCTCAGGGATTAGAAATATTATTATTATTTCAATGAAAGCTCTATAATATTTATAGAATAAAGAAAACAGATTGTGAAGAATAGTAGTATATAAAAAAAATAAATAAGATGTTTACCTAACTCAAATACAAAAATAATCAAAAATGAAAAATAAATAAAATTATAATAATTATTATGAGTAAACATTTTACCTAACTCAAAAACAAAAATAATTAAAAATAATACAAAAATAAAGAAAATAAAAGAAACAATTATAACCATTAATAATACAAAATTTAAAATAATACAAAAATAAAAAAAAAAAATATATATATATATATATACCCATTATTATTAGTAAACAAATCATTATCATATTATTTTATTTCTTTAACATTTCATTAACATTAATTATCACAAACATTAATTCAATGCCACATAAATCCAAGAACTCTTAACTGACTTTAGTTTCGAATCACACATAATTTAAATACAAATTTATTTTCCTTTTCAAATGCAATTGTATTTAATGAAGCAATACAACTTTACAAAACTGATATAATCTGATAAATATTACACACTTTCAGATAGCGCAACATTACGATAATGATAATGACAACGATGAGCTGCACATAAGCTCTGACATATTATGTTAGTAGATGGTAACTTTTGCTTTGCCTAGGACATATCGTTCGCCCAGTTAGAGCCAACCACCCACATGGCTGACCCGCTTAACAGCACAACGTGCGCAACCCTTTCGCAATTTAAATGCCCCACCCAGTGTTTGCTGCCTGGCAATGGCAGCTTAAGTCGGCTTGAAATCCCGAGGACTTTGCGTTAAGACCTGCTCGCATGCAATTTAGCCAAAATGTATTACATTCAATTTGAATACTAAGCCGCTTACCAACACTAAAAGTTTGATGTGCACACAATAAACAGGATTTTTGGCTACAATTAGCATGTAAGCCGAAAGCAGAGCAAACGACATCACAGACTGAACAAAAAAAAAAAAAAAAACATACAACTGGCAAAAGGTCAGCACGACTAAAAGTACATGAAGCTCGAAATTGGCATTGTGCTTGAGCTGAACAACCGCAAAACTGGCAGTCAAAGTCGCCCTAACCGGGCACAATTAACACACACACACACACACACAGAGAGAGAGGGTACTTTGAGGGAGCGTATCCTGTACCACAGCCAGCCGACGCACAAAGCAGCGAAAAGAAACGGATACTTATTTAAAATTTATGTAGCGTAATTACAAGCGATTTAACCCATTGCCTGGACCGAATGTAGCCCGCTTACCGTTTCCATTTGAAACAAACTCGCTGTAGTCGTAGGCTGGCAATTCTCTCGAATTAAAAAACTGAAACACGAATGGAAATGGCAAACATTTTCATTTTTCTTTGTATATGTGAGTGAGTAGGGCAAGCAATTTGCGGATGGAGTAACATCGACTTGTGGGTGCGTTTGATGCTCCAGAATTCTTTATAAGTATTAAGGATTATAAATATATAAGTATGTAAGTGAATAGAATTATTATTATTTTTTTAAATTAATTAATAATAATAAAGATTATTAATTATATATTTGAAGTTCTCAAAATAATTTGCTAAGCATACATACTTGTATGTATGTATATAAATATAAAGATTTTAGTGTTTGTCCCATTTGCTATTACTACATACATTATTAGCAAGGGTTCTTGATGAATAAATTTAAAAAAAATTTAAATAATATTTAAAAAAAATATAATTCTTAATCTAATAAAAAATATACTTATTTTTTTATATTTATATTTATGTAGATGACTATGATTAGCTTGAACTATAGTTAACATCATGCTTGACAAGAAACTTGTCTAATAAGATCTTTGTGCTATTTTGAGTTAGACAATTGGAATAGTAACAATTATCATAGCTAGCAGAGAGCTATTAAACGTTTCGCTCTATCTGCAAATAAGTGTCTTTTACGCACACTCTGAGAAAAGACTTGGAGAGGAATCGATTGCGTCGGTTCTTGAACGAGTTCAGTTGTGATCGGCTGGCAATTGTTTTTCATGGGTTTGTCTGCACTCTGGTTATTGGTATGTAAGCGAGTTTTGTCATTCCGTAATTCTATGTATGTGTATATAAAAGAGAAGATCGTTTGCTTAGGCTCTATAAGTTATTTGAATTCTTACTGAAACTAATGCCTAACTAGTGAGCGATACGATTCACTCCCAAGACGATCTTCACGAAAAGAGCATCACACGAAGTGCTCAACCGAAACCAAAACGAAAAGAATCGAAGTCTTCTGCTTAGAGCGAGAACGAGCGAATAGCATTTTTTGATTGATACGAAGGTCGACTATGATATATATATATTTATAGTGAGTGAAATGTAATATTAGATTCGTAATGTATTCTCTGTATACCAGTGTTGCCAAATCAGCTTTTTTCCCGTCAAATCTGGCTTTTTTGAAAACCCAATTGCGGGAAAATTTCCAAAACAGCGGGAAGCGGGAATTCTGGCTTTTTTAGAAAATAATTTGGTTTTTTTTTCGCTTTTTTTTTATACTTAGCAATTTAACATATTTTAGAGAATTTATGTACAATGAAGTGATGTTCATTGTAGTAAAATTAAAACCAAATAGTTCAGTATAAACAAAAATACCAGGATGTGTAACTTAACAGCTAAGAATTCAAATGCTGGCTGCGAGGACTTAAATGATAAGACAAGAATAGATTTGTATATTGCAGTCATTGCAAATATAGTATAGCTGCCAGTTGATCACATAACCAATTTGTGCTTGAAATATTTTTGTAATAGATTTGAGAGTTCTGTGAAGTTTCAGAAAACAAAATGTTCAATCATTATTAGAAACGTTTTTTGTATAACCTTGCTTTCGATATTGGCGAAACCAAATATACCATTCTGATTGACGAATCAACGTATATACATTAAGAAGGAATGCTGTCGTGACTATAAGTTGCCAAAAGAAAACCCGTGCTCTGCTAACCGCACAGTTATGACCAAGTTGGGTTGGTCTATATTTTGGACGCTTATAATTCCATTTCTAGATGGACGATCCTTATGAAACTCCATTTCTAGATGCGTTTTTATTCTAATTGGGGCGAAAGGGCGTAACAATCCATAATATGTATCTAAATATACAAATTTGAAGTCTAGCTGAAACGGTGTAGAAGTTATGCTCAAAAAACGTAACGTAAACAAATTTTCAATTTTGTATCAATAATTTGGAAATGGGATGAGTTAAAGAAAAAAAAAAAAAAATAACAAAATACAAAAAAAACTCGTACTGTGTAACTAACATAGAAGTATTCATGTGAAATGTATTAAAATATAATTGGCACTATGGAAGAACGCGATAAAAATAATAATTGTCACGAATAAGACGAAAAAGTGGACTATTCGTAAAAAAAAAACCTTAAAATAAGGCAACAAAACTTCAGCTTTTTTGTCAAATTTTTTTTCCCGAAATTTCAGCTTTTTTTAAAGTATGTTCCCACTAAAAACAGCTTTTTTTGCTAAACAAAAATTGGCAACACTGCTGTATACACATCTCACACATGCCAATTACTCCAACTGCCTTTCGCTTGCATATCTTATCATATTCCTCACACTTCTGCAGCTTCAACTACAGGGCATACTCAACGTCAACTAAACTCCCCACTCTATAGCTTTACAACTCCTTTTTTTTCTCTTTGTAAAACTCACGCAGCAGTTGGGGACTGGCCAGTTAAGCATCTTAATGACGGCAGCATGGGTTCGACCGCACACTTTCAACGAGAGTCTATAATTTTTATCGAAAATACAATCTGACCACAGAAAAGTCATTTGCCTTTCGGCCAGCTATGGTATATACGAGCATAGCTTTAATTAGTTAGTGGGTGGCTGTTTATTTTTAGCCGATTGTCGCTCAGTGAAACAGAGAAAAAACGTAAAATCCATTGCACATTGGGCTGATAATGAGCTTAAATTGTTTATGCATGAGACGACGCACACCACGATACACAAAAACGGACACAAATTTATTGCATTAGGAGTGCTTTAATTACACCTGCGGTAATATACACCAGCTAACTCACCCATTCACACACTCACACACACACCTACGCACAACAAAGAGAGCGAGGCCAGCTATTGGGTGCTCTACAGTCAAGTACTGACTGCTTGTTATGTGTATAATTTAATTAGTGGCACCCACGAATGCAGCCAGCTCACACACACACACACATACTCAGTTGGAGCTACAGTTACAGTAGAGAGTCACACACATACACCCACACCATTGCTCGCCTAATGATTTTCATGCCTTCGCATACTAATTTCATCCAGGTGGATCTCTGTCCTGTTCGCTTCTAAGTAATGATGGCATATTAAACCAGCTCTCTGTCTTTTAGCCCCCTAGCAAATACAACGACAACAACAACAACAAAAAATTACTCAACATTTGATGCTCAAATTTATTGGCAACGGTTGGCTGGCTGTGCCACCACAGTGGTTGGGCGTTGCTCCATATGTGCGGGTGGAGTGGGTGCAGCAACTCCTGATAATGAGATTCAAATCGAATGCTGATTAATGCGTCACACAAATTGAAACTAAAGCAAGTTGAAGTGATTTGGCTTACAGTGACTAGCAAATACACTGTAATTTATTTTATACCTAACTTTGTGGATAAACAAACTTTATAAGTCGTAAAATCTACTCTAAATCTACTATACATTTTTTTGGGTACTTTGATTTTCAAATTTTTATAATCTTTTTGGTTAAGCCGATTTTTTTACATTGCCATTTTATTTCCATTGATTAAAAAATATATATTTTTTAATTTATATTTTTTAATTAATAAAAATTGTAAAAATCGTATCCAAAAATATTTATATATTTAAACGACAAATATATACGAAATTGTGAAATAATTATACAGTACATCTCGAATTGAGATGAAGCAAAAATGTTGACTGCACCAAACTCAAAGTATTTACATTTTTCACTTCACAGGGATATTTTTTAACTTGATGTTAACTCTCTATCCATCTATCTCTATCTCTCTCTCTATCTATCGTTTCTATCTATGACATGTAATATACCAAGTTTGATATCAAACTTCAGTCACTTGAGAACATCTTGAATACTTTTTGAGCAAAAATACGAATATATTCTATATAAACCTTATCAAGGTATAAGAGACTATAAGTATAATAAGCATCATTACATACATAAATATTAAATATTTATAAATAGAAGCAAGAATAACTCTTTACATAGTTATTCAGGGCATCTTCTAGCTGGTCACTCCCCAGTAGACTATTTCGAGTTCATATTTTTTCGCTTGGATTGTGGGCGAAGGCAAATGCCGCAGTCACTTTGCGCTAATCATCATATAAATGGTTTGTAAAATATTAGATAAGAGCCAAAAACTGTTAAATGTTTTGGAATTAAATGCGTGATTTACCCCGTTTGCCCGTTAGCCCCATTGCGAGCCAAAAGCAAGGACGCGCGATTTTCCATTAAATCCTTGAGCTGCTAACGCGCTTAGCTGTCGCAACCACAGGGGGACAAGCAGGCGGCCCCCGTGGAGCTGTGGAGCTGTGGAGCTGTGTAGCTGTGTAGCCGTGTTTGGGGGCTGTGGAGCTCGAACCATCGCCCAGAGCTTATGCAAAAATTTTGTTTTATAAAATTTTCAAGTCAAGCGCCTAATCCCAACACTTATTCTTATACACTTCAATGTCTTACACTAACAGAGTGGTCGATGGGAAGTGAGGGGCCATGGCACTGGAAAGATGTGATGCTGGCTCTGCTGGTTCGTCTTCTTCGTTGTCTTTATCTTCCTCTTCTTCTTCTTATGCTTTGTGCGGGCCACAGAGCATTGAAAAGTTTTTCGTTTCTCACCAGACAATATATTTTATGACGGCACGCAAGAAGAGTCTGAGGGTGTTGAGGACTTAGCTTGTGGGCGGCTATGCGGTTGGGCGTGGCATACACATTGGCACATCGCCGGATTATGCCACTGAAAAATTCATTCATTTCCTGCTTACTTTTGACGACAAAACAACTCCTCCTACTCCAAAAAAAAAAAAAAAAACAAAAAAAAAAAGAACAAGAAGAATCATCCCCGCTCCCATTTTCGACTCTCCAGCAGCCGCAACACTTTGTAATATATAATTAAGATTACAAGCGCCTTTGGTTTAAGTATTTCGAGAATGGCGAGCAAGGGGCAGGCTTATACTTTATGTACGTATATATAACTTAACTTGACTGATAACCGAGCTGCCAAAATTTATTCATGGCTGGTGGTTTTTTGCGCCCGCCACGCGTCCTTTTGCCAGCTTATTTGGTTAGTTAGTTGTCCTTGCCGCATGAAGCTCACCAAAATTGGGAAAGATAAAATTTCAGCACTGAATAATTATTCAATCTAGCAAGACTTGAGCTCTGACCGGAAGTCATGACAAAAATCAATTTACAGAAAATATAATAAAAAATAATAATAAAAAAAATAGGAACAATTTCTTATATTAAGTTTTAATGAGTTTCTTAGATTCTGTAGCGAAAATTCTGGAAAAAAAATTAAAGCTATTTTAAGATGGCTAAATATTTTCAATTTTTTATTAACGATATTTTGTTTATATGTAAATAAAATGCTTGAAGTTGGTTAAATAATAAATTATTATAATAATAATATTTATTTATTTATATAATTGTAATATAACTTTAAAATAGAGTTTAGAACAATTACAAAACTAGTTTTATATAGACTATCATAGACAATTGAATCCTGATCAGCACATGCTAAGGGAAGAAGCACTTTTCACTCATTTTACTCACTTCTCTGCAAGTCACGCATCTCATTTCCCCACCACCTAAAGCCTAGTAAGCCTTATCAGTGCCTTAAATTGAAATACAGTACAAATCTCTTGCTTATCTTCACAACTTAGCCCATGCGGAATCTATTAGAAGCGCCCCCTTAGCTAGGTTTCTAGTTGCAACTTGTAGACTTTGTCCCTCATTTCTTTCGCTCGCAACATCTTAATGGCAATTCCCCCCTAGTTGGACCGCTCATTAGTCTTACAAACTATGCACATGCCATGACAGAGAGGGAGAGAGAGAGAGAGAAAAAAAACTTCATTGTGTTTCCTTTCCGCTGGCCAGCTTTCAAGACCATCGAAGTGAATGGGCAGCACCACGTCGCCAGGCAAAAAAAAAACTCTACTAGCACTTCTTCTTCCTTTTTTTTTTTTTTTTGTATATGAATGAGCCCCTTTGCATTTGCATATTAACGGCTTGTGCGTCTAATGTGCGCACCCCTTGTGCTGCCATCCCAAGCACGCCCCGCCCGCCATTTGCCCCCTCGTTCCACGTATTTGCATAATAATTTTATGGCTCGCTGCAGTCGAATAGGACATCCAGCCGCCGGCATTTGGTATTGTTGGAGGCCAAGTGCCAGCCCATAAAAGCAATCCTCTGCCCAGTTTCTATGCCTCACTTTACTTTCCCACCCCCTCTCTTTCTCCCTCACTTGTCCTCTCTAGCTGGCTTTCTTCTACTCTCCTGTCAAGTGCCAGCACAGCGGGTCGCCCCATTGAAAAATCATGCAATGCAGTTGATCACCTGACGGCTGTTAATGAACTTCACACGTAAGCACATCCTTAGTGCTGAAAAATATAGCTACTTAGGTCGTAAACATGCAAGCGAACAAGTCGTCTAATAACCAATAACTAGCTAGTAGATATCTTTTTAATCTACTTAGAATAGAAATTGGCATATGAAGGACAATTAGTATATGCGAATGTATTGAATTAATTACATGTTAATTACAACTTAATATGATTTAAAAAAAAATAAATAAATAAAAATTATACACTATAATAAAAATTCAAATGCGAAGCAATTGAAGTAGTTTTCTATAAAACATAATGAATATTTTAAATAAATAATTTAATATTTTTAAATAAATGAGAAAACAATTGCAATTGCTCATAAAATGTTCTTTTTATTCAGCTTTTACAAAAATTATATTTTTAATATATACATTAAAAAAATTAATTTAAAATATATGAATAATAATAGTAAATTAAGCAGCAGCTTTTTCCGACAGAATTAAAGTAATTTTACATTTTTACAATACATTTTTAATAAGATAAATAGTTAAAATTCTACAAAATTAAATTCCTTTTCCATTCAATATTCACTTCATAGACTTTATACAAAGTAAATCATAGAAATCAGCATAAACTCAGAGTTCTAACTTTTGTTAATACATTTCCCAAGATATTCGCCAACAAAATAAGAATAGAAAATTATATCCA
Source organism: Drosophila borborema (assembly GCA_030914335.1). Classification (NCBI taxonomy): domain Eukaryota; kingdom Metazoa; phylum Arthropoda; class Insecta; order Diptera; family Drosophilidae; genus Drosophila; species Drosophila borborema. Next base: position 113,803 of record JAUESP010000100.1, read on the forward strand.
ACACTTTTACATATATTTATGTACTTCTATAGAGTTCTCTTACTATATAAACTCTAGAGTGCGAATCACAAAAGAATGAGCTAAGGAAGTGCGCGTTGTTTGCCACTTGGCGGCAAGTAATTTTATAATTATGCAAGCGCAAATGGCATTGTGTGACCTCCGTATACTAACTAACCTGCATATACACACACACACACGCACACACATAGAGGCACGCACACTAAGAGAGCAAAGTGCATACAAAGTGTATAATTATTTTTTTGTGCCTTGTAATTTTTCACTTAATTTGCATGGTCGAGCGACATCCGCTTTGGGACAGAGTGTGTAATTATTTCTACCATTATGGTGTATTATTCAACCGAGAGCAAAGACTTTAATAATGTGTGATAAGAAATATTATAAAATGAAAATTATATTGAATACAAGTGAATCATTCTCAGGTGATTAGTAGTAAGAGGAAAATATTTATATACAAAACTATTAAATAAAGAAAGAAATAAAAAAAATAATGAGAAATTCAAATAAAATAAAATATACAATAAACATTCTTTATTTTATTTAGTGTATTTATTAATTATAAATAAAAATTAATGTGCGAGAATCATTGTCAGGTGAGCAATAGCAGTCGATGTCAAATATTGATATGAAAAAAAAAATATATAATAATAATACATAAATAAATAAATAAATAAGATTAAATAAAATATACAATAAAAATTAAATAAAAAAATAAATAAAATTAAATAAATATACAAAAAAAAATTAATAGAAAAATAATTTATTTTATTATATTTATTCAATATTAAAACTAAAATTAAAAAGTTAGGAAATAAGATCCAGAATGTTGTTGTATGAATTGAGATGGGTAGATGGGTGGAGATGTCAATCGATGTCAATCTAGGCAAAGAAACTGAGTTGCACCAATTGCATCCATCAATATTTCTTACCAACTACTGCAGCACTAGTAGATAATCATGCAGAGTATCGCTAGTCTGCTATGCTGCCTAAACAGTTTCCTCCGTATGTTTTTTGAAGGGCTTGAGCCGTGCCTCGACTTGATACTATTGGCAACAATTATATTTTAGCTGTTTTTTAAATAAATAAAAAAATTAGATGTTATAATAATACAAGCATCTTGCCATTTAATTATAAATTATTGCTAAATAATTAAAAAATTCTAAATAAATTATAAATTTTAAAAATATAAGTGGAGTAGTTAACATTATTCAATATAAATTTATTCATATATAAACAAAACTAGATAAGAAAATTAATAAATATTACAAGGCATTAAATAAAAAGATCTTTAAATTGAAATAATTAACAATTTGTCTAGCTGAACTAGTAACAAGCGAGAGGGAGGAACAGAGACTGAGTGAGAGAGATATGCAGTTGAAGTCTTGACAATTCCCAGCTGAGAAAGAAGCATCATTAAATTTGATAATGTCCCAGTTGTTGAGTGCTTTTTATGGTCGGAGTTCACTTGATTATATGCGGCACATAATTGAGCTGGGAGGGAGGGGGCGAGAGAGCGAGCAATGAAAGTTGAATGCTGTGACACACATTTACATAATTATTAGAAACAGTTAAATGTCCACAAATTGTAATCGTAGTACTTGGTCACTTGGCTAACGGAGAGACAGACACAGACACCGGGGAGTCATTATTTTTTGGCCAGAGTCGAGGGTGACATTATTCAAAGTATGCGGCATCAATGTATTCTTGTTGCTCTCCTTATTGTTGTTGTTGTTGTTGTTGCTGCCCACGCAATCTATGGCCAGAAATATCTTGGCGTAATTTGTGAGTGTAGGCGCTGGCGATGCCTGCCTGTTGATGTGCGTGCCTTTGACTATGTATTTAAAAATGTTGTATACAACAACAACAACAACAAGAGCAACGACAACAACAACAACCACAACATACAGAAATAAAATAAAATGTAATTTTTATTATGCTCAGTGGTTTTTATTGCCTGCTTTATCGTTCTACAAGCTCTGCGTATTGCCCTTGTCTTGACTTGTCTGATATTTGTCTATGGCATGTCCTGCTCTTTGTATGTGTGTGTGTGTGTGGAAATGTGTTGGGCATGCCACAATAGCCACACACACACACACACACACACGCAGATATGCAGCTACACACAACTAGACAAATAGACTTGGACATGCCAAGCGCCTTGGCCTTTTGCGATATTTTCGTTTTTTATGGCTTTTTTATTGACTTGATTATTATGTTGGCCGCTTGTTTTCGAACCGAGAAAGAAAGCAAAAAAAAAAAAAAGACTATATAAAAAATAGAAGAAAGTTTTCTTAGGCTTTAGTCCAGGGAAATTAAAAAATAATTTAGCGCCCAGCTCGAGGGCTGCTGCATAAATTTGCCAAATGTCTGACTGGCTGGCGCAGGCTGTGTCTGATTGCCTTTTGGCTTACAGGCCACATAAATAAAGGCCAGCAGTTTCTAATGACGCAATTTATTGTGCGTATGTGTTATGACACTCGCATGCACTCATATATCACATGTAACCGTAGACCGACGACCAAATCAAATATATATACATATATATGTATTTAATTGCCAAGTGTTAACTTCGTCTCAATAAATTCCCAACATTTTTAAAAAAGTTTTTTATTTTATTTTATTTGTGCTGTATGTCGCTGAAAAAAATTTAATTGAAATTTGTGCGCTGCCTGTTGCCTGACAACAACTATTCGCAATTTCTGAACTCAATGGAAACGTGAGATATACTCAATTTCAAATTTGCCAACAGCCAAACGTACTGAGCGAAAACTAATTAAAGTCCGAGTGCGAAGGCGAGTATATTGTTTCACCAGTAAGTGACATCGAGTGTCCACTAAGATGAAACGTTTCAGAAACAGAAATCAAATGCGTAGAATTTTTATGTTTTACGCTGCGTATACTTGATAAATGATTACTGAGTATATGTAGGTGGTGAGAGCTTGGATTACAGTTACGCATTGCATTGATTTGAAATTACTGTAGGAAACGGACACGAGGGAGAATTGGAAATGTGGGAAGAGGAGGGAAAGAGAGTGATAAGGCAGAGGAGCAGTGGAGAGTGTGAGCAAAGATTAGCAGAGAAACACGGTTAGATGGGAAGCGTGAAATGAAAAGAAGTGAAGTCTAAGAAGATGAACAAAAAAAGAGAGAGAGAGTTCAAGTAGGACAGTAAACTGAAGAGGCGGCGTTAGAGCGAGAGATAGAGTGAGAGACAGAGAGGAAACTAAAGATGGCCCGGGAGAGAGAGAGAGGGGGATATAAGGAGAGTCAGAGTTAGAGAGATAGAGAGAGAGTGAGACAGAATGAGTTTAAAAGAAAGAAACATTTAGAGAATGCAATTCAGACGGTTTAAAAGATCAAGAGACAGAAACAATGAAAAAAAATATATAAAAAATGGAAAGTGTATGACAGATAATAAAGCTCCATATATAGAGTATACTTAAAGTATACTTTACTACATAAATTTACTAGCATTTATAGAGTTCAGATTAATATATAACATATCTGAAAATGTTAACTTAATGTTAAACAAAAGAATATAATAGGCTCGCTAGCTACTTTATAATTTCTAATTTGTTTCATGTTTGCTTGATATTCATAATAATTCTCGTGTTTCCTGACAGATAACTCTCTCGGCAAGGTTAAGTCGACCAGCTCATTTAACATTTAAACTACTTCAGAATCCATTCATTAGAGAAAAAAAAATACCCTAGTCGAGCTTAGCGGGTGACTAATTTTATGTCTCTGCTCACGCTTTCAGCAAATTTTAAAAAGCCAATCTCATCATTTGGTTGCCTTTAGAATGTCGTTCTATGAGCCCGAATATGGCCTGCGGCACTGGGCCAAAATGACAAAAATTAAATGCCACAATACAGCAAAGAAAACAAACCAAGAATACCAGAAAAAAAAACGAAAAAAAAAAGAAAAATAAAAAAGGAAAGCCACAAAAATGTAAGAAAAACAAAACACAAGGACTGAAAGGACTGAAACCAAGTCTCATAATTAAAAATTAAGCCATTCGCCTATTAGTTTTAACCCTCATTAACTTTAGATAAACTAATCTCCAAAGTAAACCACTCGCATTCATGGCCTTTTGTGTGCGAGACCGCGCGCGACCCTGCCCGAGGGTGGACCCAACCAAGCCACCCACCCAACCACACACACACACACACAGTGCAGCGCACTCTGTTTTCAGGGCGCGCCTACAGTGCGTGAAAAGCTCATCAAATGGGCGCGCTCTTAGAAAATCCCCATGACTTTTTTGCTCCGCCAATTGTGCTGCACAAAATGATGTAGAAACAGGACAAACCTAATAGTATGCAGAGCAAGGATAACAGCAGAAGCAGCAAGCGGCGGCAGCGGCAGCGGCAGCAGCAGCAGAAGCCAAGAGAAAGGAAAAATAATTAAAAACGCAACCTTGATAAAAATGAAATGTTTACAAAGACACACAGGCGCACGAAATAATAAAAAGAAAAGAAGAAAACTGTGACAAGAAAACGAAAAAAGCAAAGCAAAGCAAAAACAAGTAAGAAAGCTCTAGTCGAGAGTGCTCGACTAGATAATACCCTGAACCCAATTTTAATAAAATAAAATAATAATCTGTACTGTGGTTTGCTTTTTTGTAATTATCTTGAAAATTCATCAATTTTAGTGCTGAAAATGGCAAAAAACTTCTTTATTTTGAAAATAGTTAAATATATTGCTCTTGATTAGTACTAAAATTAATCCGTTTTCAAGATAATTACAAAAAACCAGTGTCGAACGTGACAAAAAGTTGACTTTTCTGGAGAATTACCCATATGGATAAATCAGAAAGTATACATAAGAATGTATGCGTGTAACGTTCAAAATGTATATACATATGTGTGTATGCATTGCCAAAAAAAAAAAAATAATAATAGATGGCGCTTATATTAGTTGAAATTCGAAAAATGTTATATTATTAAATATCATTAAAAATAGACCCAACAAATAAACGTTCCTCGATTAAGAGGCATCACCTTAATTAACACAGACACTTCATAATTGTAAAATAAATATATCAATGCCACTCAAAGCTGTAATAGCCATAATAAATAAGTTCACTGCTAAAGCGCCATCTATCAAGTTTAAATTCTTAGACCATGCTACACTAGTTTTGAATGTATATGTGTGCATACATATAGGAAAACTCTTACACAGATGTCACGTGCTTTTGTTATTTGGGCAGACTTTTTTCATTATTTTCTGTTGACTTAACGGAATAAAATATAATTGAAACAAAAACACTTTCAGAAATGATGCTATTAAATATTTGAAATTTCAAAAAAAACGCACTTATTCACAATTAGTTAAACTACCAACTGACTTTCAAAGGTATCAAATACAAAAGAATAAATAATAATAATAAAGAAAAAATAATAAAAAAAAAAAATTAAAAATAAGAAATTATGAAGGGCTCAGGCGAGACTAGAACCTGCGACACCCCAATATTTGTTACTTCTGCCTAACCATCTACACTACGGCTCACTTGAACGGCAGAGTAGCGAAAACGAATCAAATTCGCCATATACGAAAAAAACTAAAGCAGTGGCTGAAAATACAAATACAATTCAAAGACAATTCTAACGCAATTCAAAAACAATTGTGATTCTTAGAATTTGCACGCATAGCAACATAGAAAACGGCCCAAGATTTTTTGTGTGTATATGTGCACACGCATACGAAAATTGATTTCCATTGTTATTTTAATTGTTTTAAAATTTTTAAAATATATATTGGAATGTAATGAGAGTTTCAGCATATGATCTACATATTCTTTTTAACATTTTAGGTTTTTTCTAGAAATCATAACTCTTTTACAATTAGCTTTACATGCCCAAATATGTACATACATATGTACATACATATGTATGTACAGCCACACATATGTACATATGTATGTATGTGTGCCCGCAATGCGTCTTGCTGTGTCGTTGCCTTGCTTGCTGCGCCACATGGGTTTTGATGAGAAAACTTTAGAGACTAATAATTCTGTTTCTAGATGGACAATCGTATTAATATGTTCAGATTAAGATTATGATATTCATATCTTTATGCCAAACCAAACTGTATGTCTCTAGTATTTGAAATGCATTTTTTACACATTTGGGGGTGTGGGGGCGAATTGGGGATCGGAATCCAAAATCTGACAAAAACCGAAATTGTATTAAATTGGTATCTATATATATGCAGAAGACTTGGAAACTCTAACTCTAAAGATGAATTAGCTAGAATTTTATAACTGGTTCCCGATAATTTCAGTTATCGATAACCTTGCAAATATACAAGTTATCGAATTTCTGAAACAAACTCGTACTGCGCGCGCAATATACGGACCTAACACAAAAAGAATGAACTCTCTAGCTTTTGTATCTTCGGAAATCGACGCGTTCAAACATACGGACAGACGGACGGACGGACGGACGGACGGACGGACGGACGGACGGACAGACAGACGGACATGGCTATATCAACTTTTCTCGTCACCCTGATCAAGAATATATATACTTTATGGGGTCTGCCACGCCTCTTTCTGCCTGTTACATACTTTTAACAAAACCATTATACCCTGATTTCCCATTTTCAATGGGCTCAGGGTATAAAAAAAAAATACTATTGAAAGGCTAAAAAGTACAGAAAAAAAATACGTAAGAAAAGCGAAGAAGTAGAAGAAACATTTTCAGTACTCAGAAAACCAAAACAAAAACGGATACACGCAGCGGATGCAAAGTTTACTCAAGCAAGCCAAGGAGACGTGGGCGATGGGGGCGCGGCAGGTCGAGGCACCCAGCCGTAGGAAACTGAAACGCAGAATGCAAACTCAAGCGAAAGAAAACATAAAATTAAAAGAGCATTTTTTTTTTTTTTTCTTTTCTGCTGCTGCTACAAAATGCCTGGCCATATGCTGCCCCCCAAATAAACTATATATATATAAATGTATATATATAGTATATACGATAAACTAAAAGAATTTATTTAACTCAGCTAAGACTAATCGAAAGAAACTTAATGGAGAGAAGAGCAATGCGTTTAATTTTGAAAAAAAAAAAAAAACTTATGCAAAGAAAACTTGAAAACTTGCATGCAAAGCGTAAAAGAAAGCTTAAACAAATTTAGAGTGTAAATTAAGTTTATATATAAAATATAATAAAAGTTGTATAGTTTATAAAAATCGACTGAGTTTCACTTTATGCATTTGGTAGGTAGGAAAAAGTATGAATTGAATTGGCTGGGATTCAAGATGAACGAGAGCAAGATTAAAAGCTTCAGATTTAATTTCTTTTTAGTCTATTAGGATTGCATTTCCCATTGCTGAATAATTTGTATACCCTGATTTGTTATTATCTATTTAGAAACATACACAGTTCGGTTGACAGTTGTAGAGTATGCGTTTTATGTATATAAATTATGGCTACTTATAGTTTAAACATTAACTTTGCTCTTGCACAATTAGTTTATAAACAATATGATAATTACAAAGCGCTAAAAATTGAGCAAATTACGTGAAGCACTTGACTTTAGACCTAAATCGAAATACTTTATAATATTTAAATATATATATGTATATATATATCTGTATCTGTATATAGAAGCGAGCAAACAATTTAAAATTTAACAAAAGTTGCCCGATTAGCTAATAATAATATTAATATTAATAATACGAATAACTCGAGTCTAATTCAACAATTTACTATGCAAAACATAGAGATGCTTAGATCAAGAAATCGTTATACAAATCACACAAATTACAAATATTACAACAAGATCGATATACAATGCGAATAAAGCTAATTATTAATCGACATACAAATTGGTCAATTGTCATGGCTGAATTGCTCTCATGGAGCTGGTCGATTATGATTTTGCTGTTGCTGCTGCTGTTGCTTCGATTGGCCAGCCTCCGATTTATTCTCGCGCACCATCAACAGCAGCTGCAGCATCATCAGGGCCTCCACCTTGTCGAGTGGATCCATAAAGCCACGCTGCAACCACTTGGGTATGGTGGTGCGCGCATGACTAAAGCCCAGCTTATTGAGTATATAGTCCACGCCATACGGCTCAATGGATTTGCCAGCCCAGGAGAGCAGTCGTACCGTCGGCTCCAGATGCCAGGTTTGACAGTCAAAGTGTCGCCAATCCCGCACAAACGATTCAATATCAAAACTGGGCAGCTGTGCATTGGCTTCAGCTCCTTGCTTTGCCTGTGCTGCTCCATCCTTAACATCGCTTGCAGCTGCATTTGCTGCTGTTGCTGTTGTTGTTGATGTCGTTGGCTGCGCTGTTGTTTCGGCCGACGTTGTTGTCGCTGCTGCTGCTGCTGCTGCTGTCGTTGTTGTCGTAGTTGTTGCTGTTGTCGCAGTGTTCGCTGTTGTGGCAGTATTCGTTGCCGTATTCAGATTCGTATGACTGCCCTGCAGTGGCTCTAGGCTGCTCTTGCTGCCACTCAGGTGCTGGTTCTGCACAGTCAAATTCGTATTGGAAGCGCCCTTCTTCTCCTTGAGTATGTCATCGGTTATATAAGGCTTTAGGTTAGTCTTTTGCGACAGATTTGGTGAAGCGGCACGCGCCGATTGAGCACCGAGCTGCAAGGCAGAAGTATGAGAATCTTTTCACTCAAGCATTTACTCCATCTACTCACCACTTTCTCTTTTTCAGTCACATATGATGTGATTAGATCATGCAAAAAGAAAAAGGCATCGGCATCCACAGTGACAAATATATGATCATCAAACTCGGTGATAAAGCTGCACAAGACTTCCGGTTTCGTTTCTACAGAAAAAAAAAATAATATTAATTAATTGCTTAGAAATGAATTTGTATTTCGCTCACCAGTTGGCTCTGGCGTGCTGGGCCCTTGCTTGTGCTCGGTCTTGAAATACAGCTGCAGACTGGGCAATGCAAAGATGACCTCGCGATTGTGATTATGCTCCTGTGACTTGGCCGAGCTGCTGCTGCCCGAGGCACGAGTGCGTTCAATTGAATTGGAGGCTATTTCGCGCTCACACTCTAGCATGGGGAAGCGATCCACAGCTGCGAAAAGGAAATGCAATAAGTATTAGATAAAAATAAAAAATCAAATTAAATTTCCTCACTCACCGTCAATTTCGCTGTTGGCAAATGCATAGTGAAACCATTCGTTGAGTGTCTTGAATTGGGGTGGAAAGATGATGTTGCGTGTGATGCGACTGACAATGGCCATGGAGTGATTCTGTTGTTGCTGCACCTCTGTCGTCTGGCCCAGGCAGGAGGTTAGCGTCTGTGTGACGTGCACTTCACTCGAATCCTCCAGCTGTCGCGCCTCGGTGGCAAAATTAATGGAAGGTGACTTCAAGCTAAACAATGCCCATGCCTTGGACTTGAAGTTAATGCCATGGAAGCAGGCAAGCGATATGTTTTGACCACGCAGATCCACGGTGCCGCCAAGCACATTGCCATGCCGTGGCAGACGAGTGACCAGCGATGGCACCACCAGCCCAATGGCCTGAGCCAACGGCTTCTGCCAATGGCGATGATGACGTGCATCTGTATTGTCCACACCACTCAAATTGGGAGCAGCTGCAGCTGGCGGCAGCTCGCCGTTGGGATTCTTCTTCTTCAGTTGCTGCCGGCGCTTGATGCTCGCCGTGCGATCCTGCAGTCGTGGCTCTAGGCTAGAGAACACACGCTTGGAGGACTTGAATTGCTGCGTAAAGAACTCTTCGAGCTTGAAGTACATCTTCATCAGATCAGCCGTCGTCGACTTTGATATCATGATCTGCAATTGATCCCAGCTAAGATCGCCGTGTATAAAGATCAGAGCACGCGGCTGATCCTTGCCACAAGCAGCAGCCTGCGATGCAGTGCGCCATTCATCCTTCATGGCCGCCGCAAAGGTGCTGATGCGCGTCATCAGCACCGAGGTGCCCATGTAGTCCAGGCGCAGCTCCAAGGCCATAAAGCTAAGTCCCAACGTATGATACGGCTCCATGCCAGACTCTTCCTTAATGTGGAATCTCTTGTTGATCTTGTTCACCTCAAAGCTGCCGCCCACAATGCCGCCCTTAGCATCCAGCGCCGAGCCGCCCAAATAGATGCCAGCATACATATTCTTGTATCCGGTGCTGCCTATGGACAGGCGACCATCCGAGCGAAAGTCCTTGGTCAGCCACACCACATTGCCGCACACATTGCCTATGTTCATCTGAACGTTCAGCTTGGTGAAGTTGACGGCAAAGATGACCAATGTCTCCCAGGCAGTTATTTGATTCTTCTCCGAGGGCGGCGTGCCGGACGATTCAGCGCTGGAGGATTTACCCAGCGACTTTAGCTTGCGCACGGCGCTAAAATGTCCCAGCTGTTGCTGCTGCTGCTGCTGCTGCGATTGCTGACCCTCAAAGTCCAGGCGCAGCTTTTCCTTGCTGCGACCCTCGCTGGGCGTGGGCGTTGGTGTCGCAGGTGTTGGCGTTTCAGCGCCCGCCTGTTGCTGCTGCTGTTGCTGCTGATGCACGCTCAGATCGCCCAGGAAGAGACGCCGCACAATGCGTCGCCTGTACCAGGCCTTGGGGAAGGCCAAGATCTCGGTGAGTCGTCGCATATCGTACTTAAAACTCGCACTGCCAATGTCCACAATGGTGGAAAAGCGTATGACAGCACGAGACTGATCCAACGCACGTTTCGAACTGGGCAAAGGCTCGATGTAAACCTTACGACAGCGTGTGATGTGAAATTTAACAAATTCCACATTGATGCTGAGTGAATCTTTGCGCTCACTGTCGCTCAGCGGCGAGAATTGTGTCTCCTTGGACGTCTTCTTGCCGCCATACGGATGGAAGATGTAGACATTAAAGTCCGCCAGGCAGCCAGTGACACTTAGCCCGCCTGTGGGCAGCTGTTGATCCGCATGACTCTGACCAGAGTGTGATTGCTGCTGCTGCTGCTGCTGCTGTTGCTGCTGCTCCTGTTCCTCGCCGCTGCGCTTGGAGCTAAACACAATATCCAAGCTGGGCAACTGCAGCATGCACTCGACTCTCGAGACGGGCAGACAGCTAAATCGAAATGTGGACGGCTGCATATGGAAGTAGACAATGACATCGACGGGAAACGAGGCATAGGTCGCATAATTTGCTGGCAATATATCCAGATTAACGGCTGCTGTATGCGAAGGTGTGACGGGCACACTATTCGCCTGCCTTGCGGGTATCGGCTCCAGCGTCTGCTCGAGAAACTCGAGTATGTGTGGCGAGATGATTGTCTCCTCCGGTATACTCTGCAGCGTCATCCAGGCGCTCAGCGTGGCGCGTTTGTTGCCCAAGCGTCGCATTGTATGCGGCCCAGCTGAATTTGCATTTGCTGGCGTCGATGGCTGCTCGGTGGCATCGATTAGCGTGCGTGATTGATAGTGCAGCTTGACATCCAGGCCGGGTATATGGAAGATGGTGAGATCGGCGAGCAGCGCATTATTATGCGTGCTGGCATTGAAGCGCAGCTTGCTCTTGTCACGTTGTCGTCGTGACGGTGTCGGACTACCCCAATCGTTGCCAATGCTGCGTTCGCGCTTATGCGATTTCACACTGGAGGCAGCATTCCCGCCAGCTGTATAGGCTGCTCGTTCCTCGCCGCTATTGTTCTCCTTGGTGTGCAGCACGCACTTGCCCGAATTGACGAGCACCTTGACGTCCAGTTCGAAATCAATATTCGGCTCTGGCTGTTGCTTTTGACCATGGGCATGTGCATGCTTGCGTCGCATCTCCACCGAGGTGCCGTCCACATCCATTTCGCTGGGCGTGCAATCGCCATGGATGCCGGCACGCCAGTCCAGCTCATTGTCAGCCGTCTCTGTGTCAGTGTCTGCATTCGGCAGCGATGTCTGTCGCATGGCATCCGTAAAGGTCACACGACCTACACCCGTCTTGAACGATGCGCTGCGTGAGTGACAGGAGGCGGGTGTGCTTTGCAGGCTCGAGATTTCATCATTCGAGGCAATCGTATCCAGACGTCTGCCCGCATAGCTATGAGTGCTGCCATTATCCAGAGGCAGCTCTCTAGCTGGCGGCAAGCCTGGCACCACTCCACTGCCGATATACGAATGCGAGCGACTGTAGTTTTTCAGAGAACGACGCAGCGATGGCTTTCGCCACTTTTGTATCATGTCGCGACGGAAGTATTTGTAGCAAATGGCCTGCAGCTCCTGCAGCCGTCGCTCCTCGTGTGCGACTGTATTGTGCGAGGCGCCCAATGTTCGCAAATCATTTATAATCTTCAGCTGCTCCGCCATCTCCTTCTCCATCATGAAGGAGCGCTTCTTCGAGTCAATTGTGGGATCGAATACAAAGGCGGGCAAATTATCAAATTCAGCTCGTCTTCGCACATACGTATCCCGACTGCTCTGATCACCTTCATCGCTATCGGGCGATTCCATTTGTGTGTCATCCTCCTCGAAGCCCGTGAGCATGGTGAGCGTATGGCCCAACGAGGACAGCTGCTTGCCAATGTTCACATCCAAATGGATATCCACGCCCTCCATTTGCCACTTCACATTCAGCAGCCACTTGGCATTCTCGCCTTTCTTCGCAGCCGTAGTGCGGGAGCACACCTCAAATGTGCCCTCGGAGACAACACAAACATTCATTATGGGCTCCACACTACTCGGCTTCCAGTCATCCAAATTGTTCTCGAAATCATCAGCAAAGCGCAAGCATAGTCCCTGAAATTTGCCCTTGGAAACTAGAGAGCCGGAATTGCAGGCCGAGATAATGGTATTCTCCAAGGTGATGACCACAGCGCCTTTGGCATCAAAGTCCTGATACGAACGCGAACCAAAGGACTGCAAAAATAATTTACATATAAATAAAAAATATATACAACTTTAATTCATTCAACACTCACCATAGAATTGACTTGCTTTAGTGGCAAACAGATGCCCATATCCTCCACAGTCAGTTGCAGGAATAACGTGGATAAATTGGAGCTGGCTATTTGGCCAAAGGCCACGCGATCAAAGACCTGTTGTGTGGTTTGGGCTGTATGCTCGTAACAGAGATTCGCACGCTTCTCTGCCCAATATTCGTAGGCATTCTTGTAGTTCAACCAGACTAATATGGCCTTGTCCACGGCTATCGGCTGTACGTAGACCAGGGGACGCTTCAACGTTAGCAATATGAGCTCCTTGTCTTCATTGAGTAGCTCATCCTGGAAGGCGTTACGCAGACCGATGGTCGTATGGAAAAAGGCATATTGCTGAAACTCTGGCTCTGCCTCATCAAAGATCACATTCCTGATGATTTGGCCAAGTGACAAATTGAAATCAATGTGCGCCTTGAAGAACAATTTCCGATTGCTCATGTCACCCAAATTCTTGACACGATTCGAGAGCTGCAATTCCAAAGTGCCTGTCTCAAAGCGTACCGCTGAAGAGCAAGGTGTGGTGGCTGTCAATTGTATGCGCTTCATGGATATGTTGATGGAGAAAAGTATGCGCTTTAGCGTCGATTCCTGTACGCTGGCATTATCGCCACTCTCCTCGGTCCACAGAGGCACAGGCTTCTCGCCGCCATAGACCTTTTGAAGCACCTCGTTGATCTCTCTCATGAACACCTTCTGCACGAAGACCAAATGATTGAGCAGATCTGTGGTCAAGCAGCGTTCGAATTCACCAATCTCAGCGCTGGCATTCACATAGCCGCCCTGTCGCAAAACAATGCCCTCAATGTTCTCCGTATGCTCCTGTCGATTGTCCGGTATATATTCAGCTACAACATGCACGGGTGGCAGCCCAATGCATGCCTCCGATGGCAGATTCATTTCGTTCTGAAAAAAAAAAAATAATTTAAATTTCTATTTCAAAGTAATTAATGTAATTCTCACCTGTATTTTGGTATTGAAGCTCAGCGTGTGCGTGGGCAAATCAATTACGAACTTTGCCCGCTGACCCGTCACGCCCATCGAGCTGACGTGATTCATGCGATATTGCGCCTGCAGCGATGGCAACAAAGCCGCATTGATGGACAGACTTTGCAGCAGCACATTGAATTGCATAACGAGCGGTTGAAGCAAACCATTCGATGCCGTCGCAGGCTTGGATTGCGCCAGGCGTGCTGCTCGTCGTGCTGCAAATTGTTGCTGCTGCTGTGCACCGCCAGAAATTGTTCTCTCACGCATTTCGCTCGCTGTGCCCACACCGCTTGCCGCGCCGCCCGAATTGCGCGCATGGAAAGGTGAATCGGGCTCCTCAGCCGTATGTGAACGTAGCGTAGATCTGCCCGAATTGCGTTTCACGCGCAGCTCTTGCAGTGTGGATGACAGCTGCTTGGAGCTGCGCGTCATCATGCCATGCAGTGCCACTGGATGTTGTGGTATGTCGATATTAACGGGTCCAATAGAGAGCAGGCCACTGTTCTTATCTTTGCCGCGCTTCGACAGACTCGAGTAGAGCGTCTGGCTCTTGCCCACTGTGACCTTGACAACAGTTCTGTAAGGAATATATTAATTAAATTAAAGCTAGCTCAGTAAAGGTGGACTCTGTAGCACTTACTGTTGACTGGGCGCCACGCCCTCGAGTAAGACAATCATGGCGCGTCCCACCTGTCCCGTGAGCGAGCATTCCAATGAGACAGGTCTGGCCTTCTTTCTCCACGTAGCCGTGCTATTCAACGTAGTGATCTCTGACTCCAACTTTAGGCCGGACAGTGTGGCCAACAATCGCGTCTTGTGTATCTTGGCCACACCAAAGACAATCAAACGCGTTCGCTCCGGCGGCACTCCATCCACGAGCAGATTCTCCCGATGCTGTGGCAAAGGTGTTGGGGCATTTGTCAAATCGTCGTCATCATTATTGCCAAAGCTCGGCGGCGCCTTCTTGTGCTCATTCAACGAACTACGCTGCGCCACCGTCTTCGTCTCCGGCATGGTGCCATACAGCTCAAGCAGATGATAGATTGTCTTCCAGCAGTTGGGCGTCTCTAACAGCGGCGCCGATTTGGTGAGCGTGTTATTATAATCCCCGCTAACACTCGTAGCACAGCCACCATTCAGTGAAGCCTTTGACTCTGTGGTAAGCTTCAAGATGTGCTGCTCATGGTACGACATGGTGGGGCTGTCACGCAAAGGCGAAGAGCTGGACTCGTTTAGATTGGTGTAGCCCAGTTTGCCCTTGACGGACTTGCCCGTGGAGCGCAGTTTTTGTGCAAAGCTCTGTGGTCGATTCTTGGCATTAGGCGAGGGAGTTAACTGTATAATGGGACGACTACGGCCAGCTGGCATGGTGGGCATAGTCTCGTTAAACTTGTCATAACGCTCATCCGAAAAGCTTTCGCCATGGCCAGCAAAACGTTCCGAAAAGGGTAGCAAATCCGTTGGCTCGGAAGCTGTCAAAAGGAAATCAGATTAGTGACGGAATTATTATATAATTTCACTCAATACTTACCTAGACTACACTCATCCTTGGTGTGGCTCTTCTTGCTTAGATCGGGATGCTCGTGAAACTCGTTCTGCGCATCCTTCACATTCTGATACATATTGCAGATCTGATGCAGTAGTCGCAGCAACGGCATATTCACCTGCTGCGAAATGAAGCGCACATTGAGACTGAAGTTGATGACGGTGCTCGTATGCTTCTTAAGCTGTCGCCTGGACATGTAGATGACATTCTGACGTGCCTGATCCACCATGCCGTCGGACATTTTCAGCACCTCCAACTCAACGCCCACGCGCTCACACAAGAAAAGTGGCGTATCCATCATGATAGACGCTCGTCCGCCATTCGATTTCTTACTCAACTTGGCTGGCTTAGTATTGGTATTATTCTTCTTATCGCCAGCCTCGCTAACCACAATGTCCACGCGTATCGAATCAAAGGTACCGATGAGCGACAGATTTGTGCCAAAGTTTTCCAGCGAAGAGATGTCTGCATTTGAGAACTTGTTGATCATTTGCTGTGGCATAACGCCCAAGCACGTGAGCAGCGGCTCGAAAATCAAATGCGCATCCAGCAGCTTAATGGAGTCCTGCATGATGGTACTTCTCGCCTGGGGCTGACCATGAAGCTTGGGTGGAGCTGGACGTGCATGCTCCTTTTCAGCAGAATGTTCTTTCTTTTTGTTATTATCCTGCTGCTTGGCCATCCAAAAGTACAAATCCTCCTTGTGATTCTCAGCACCTAACCAGAATTTATTCACAGAGTTTGTAGAGCTCAGCGAACCCTCCTGCAAGGCGCCATATTCTGCAATTAATATATATATATATTGTATAGATAATTATTTTCCATTTATGTATTCTAAAACTACTTACCAAACTCTGGCACTTGTTTCTCCACTAAGCCCGATATAATGGGCAGCATTTGTATGCTAGAACGAGACGAATTACCATGTGAATAATTCGAGGCTTTGCTGTGCACTTTGCCCAGACTTTTTATGTACAACAATGCGAATATCATATATATGCAAATATATTCATATTTATGCGATGTTTAAGTTGAGTTGGGTATGAAAAGAAAAACACATACACAGGCAAAGGCATTAATAGACGAAACATGCATAAGCATATATGGCATGGAATACATTAAAATGCTTTCAACACAAAAACTTACCCACGACGCGTATGATGTATATTGGGCGATGTGGAGGTAGATCTCTGGGATGCAGGTCCATGATGCGCTGCCTCTTGACCATAGGACATGCCTCCATACTGTGAATTGTCTATATATAGGGAATAGTAAGAATCTTGAGTAAAAGCTTTTGTAATGAATAGAAATATATATTTAAATTTTGCTCTTTGGTGCAGTTAGAGACCAAAATGGAATTTTGTTAAGTGCAGTGTGCGAAATAATTCAACAGACAACAAAAACAGACAGCGATCTATGAATATATTATATTATATATATTAATACAATATATATAATATATATAGAGTTATCTAGCACACTGCACTAGATAGTGTAAGCCTAAAATTAGTTTAGACTCAACTTAGCCAAAAAGGAAAGTGGAGAGTAACATTGAATAATTGAATACATAATGCACACGCAAGACATCAAACAATATGAGGTCATGAACACTTAAAGCTGATTGAAGACAGACAATACAGAGGGTTCAGGTATAGAAATATAGAGTATTGAAAGTAGAAAAGAGAATATAGAAGAAAGTCAAGTAAGGAAGATAGAAAAAAAACATATATATATAGAGCCAAGCACAATAAATGTCTCTTGAGTGCTTAAAGAGTTAACTTTTGCATGGCTTATATATTAATCAATTAATTAATAAAAATACGTGCATAAAAAAAAAAAACAAAAACAAACAACACAAAAAATAATCTCCTACATCTATATCTATATATATTTAAAATTATTAGTTATAACAAAGGAAGTTGGCTGCATTTTAAGCAGCTGACCAGCGTTAATCAAAGGAATACCAATGTGAGTTCGATGATGCTGTGTTTGCCCAAGTAATAAAGCATTCTCACTCTCTTCGGGATGCTCGCCGACGCCCGCATAGGCGCCCATTTCAACATCACCTTCACACTCATCCGCCTCGCATTCCTCTTCATTTTGCGGAAACGAGAATGTCACATTGATCGGTCGAGCCAATTTATTCTTGTACTGATGCTCAAACAGAATGGGATTATACAAAGTGTTCTTCCACTGACGGCTTAGCACAATGATGCCCTATTTTGAAATAAACAGTCATTTAGATATATATCTGTATATGTAGGTATATCAATTACCTGTCGTAGGGTATTCAAATGTGGCACTTCGCCACGCTTGAAAATCTGCTCAATGCGCTGCACTCCCTCATCCAATACCAACTTTTGCATAATGTAGCAAAGCTGACAGCTGGGATCCTCCTGCAAGGTCTTCGACAACAGCGTATAGTTGTTCGCATAGCGACTCTGTTTGGGTGAGAGAATGCATTAGTAAATATATATGCATCACTATATAGATTAGCTGATACACACCTTCTTTATTTTTGGATTCCGCTGAATCTTCTCATTCTCCATGGCATCGGCCATGAGGCAGGCAGCAACAGCCGTTTGTCTCGTATGCAACACCTTCATCAGGGACACAATTTTCATGGCCAGACGATTGCTGGGATTCATCCAGGCCGTTATGGCCGGCGAGGCAGTGCTCAACAGATTCCAATCTAATCGAGTCAAATCGATTTTACGTGTAATTGGCACACAAGGCGGCGCCGCAAAGTTAAACCACACAGACTTTAGCTCTATTACACATGAGGAAGTTTTGTCCGTGCCTTTGACATTCGAGAGCGCCTTGTCGTAGCCATCCTTTGTTGCATTCCCAGCGCCGCTTGGCTTCTGAGTGCCTTGTGTTTGTGAACTGCCCGCACCTCCCTTCTCTACATCCTCATCTGCTGCCTGCTTGGGCGTTGCTTTACGTGACTGCTCCGCACCACCTTCGCTGGCAATATTTCCATCCAATGCATGCGGAAATTTCTCTTTCGGTGTTTTGGGTGTTGGTGGCTTTTTGGTTATCAGACGCCAAGCTGCTTCGGCTTTTGAGGTAGCACCACTTGCATCTGCTGATGCAGGCGCAGCTTCAGCAGTTGATCCCACCACCAGTTCGGTCAGATTGAAGCCACCTCCTGTTGAGGTAACGCCCTCTGCAGCGCCTGCCATCTCAGCGAGCTCCTCTTTACTATTCTCTGACTTCTCGAAATGTGAACGCTTCACAATCTTCACGCCCACTCCTTCCAAGCCACACTCAAACATTATGTAGCCAATGCTCTCAATGCCTGTGCTCTCGGGCATCTTCAGACACTCAAAGAGCACCTTGCTCTTGTGCTCCGGTATGGCAGTCACAATTATGGGCGTCTCTGGTGCACACGATTGTCCCTCGGTTTTCAGCCGACGCAGCTGTGCATGCGCTCGACCAATGTCGAGTGTAATAACCAGCTCTTCCAGCTGTTTCTCCGACGTCTCAATGAGTATCGGCTCGCCTTGCACATTGTCGGGTCTCGTTTGCGACGAGAGATGTGCGAGCAACGCACGAGTGCCCTTCATAATGCCACCCTTCTTATGGCTGCTGCCCGATTGCACTGCTTGCTGTATATAGACATTGTGCATCGAGGCCCGAGTGGTTTTGCCCAAATGAAATTTAGTCGAGATGCCCTCCATATAGAACGTAAGCAGTGAGACGCAACTGAGATCCTGTGTATATAAGAGTCATAAGTAAATAAATAAATTCCATAATAATTCCATGTATTTCACACTGACCTGCACATTGTCGAGCGCTGCCACTGATATAATCTCCTCCACAATAGACGACTGCAGCATTGTGATGCTCACCTTGGGCAAGACAATTAATCCCTGAGTCTTTGTCGAGATGCTCTCCTCATAGACATCGCTCAGAAATGAGTCGCCGGGTCCCTGCAAATGTCGTTCGGTTGTCGAGCGCTTGGAATTCGAATGTACCTGTGACCAGTAGCTAAGACTCTGATCCCGTTTCAATATATTGTCATTCTTCACTTTGGCTATGCAAGAGGCGTGTATGAAGTTGACAACAGAGAGCAGATGCATTGACTGAATTGTCGGCACGGCAGCCTCAACCATTCTGCAAAAAAATAAAATTAATTACTCAAGAAAGAAAGTTTTAAGTATATAATAATGAAATTTATAAATGATTATAAAGAAGCGAACATATAAAAAATCTTTTTAGGCCTCTCTTCTAGCAAGAGCGAGCAAAGAGAAAGATTAAGGGAAAGATCAAGATTTCTCCTTTGAATGCCAATACACAATCCAAAACTAAACTTCTTTGCTTTAACTGTAATCACATCACAAGTCAAAGCAAAAATATTCTACTTTGATCAGCATAAGATCAATATACTACAAATTTAAGTGCTACAAGTTTATAGAAATGTTTCTAATGCGCATTGGTTTGCTTTGTGCCTTTGTGCTGTCCTTTGCGGCAGCATATCCGATGGTAGGTTGACAATAAACCCTTTCTTTGCTCTAGCTAATGTAAGCTAATGAAACAGGAAGCTGAAAAAAAGCCCGAACAAAATGCTGAACTCGATCCGGCTGATTATCCTGATCTAACAAATGGTCTAAGCGATGCTGAAGTGGAGTCCACACTGAATGGCTTATCTCTAGACGATTTGAATGAGTTGAATAAACTTCTGGATGATGCTGGCAATGGACCATTTGATTTGAAGGGTATTTAGTTTTACGCTAAGCAAATCCATTCATAATTAATTTCTTTCAAAGCAAGCAAGCCTAAGGGGACACCATAGACAGGCCAAGAAGCAGCATTATACGGATATGGATAGTATGGACGAGGACTTGGAGAGTTCTTTGAAGTCGGACAAGCACACGCTGGACGAGGGCTGTCACGACGAGGACGATGACAAGGACAAGGACGAATGTACCGAAAGACCAAAATGCACCGAACGGCCCAAGTGCAATAAACGACCCTCAACACGGCGTTGCACCACTCGAAAGTGCACCACCTCATGCAAATCCTTGGACGGCTTCCTCGATATACATTTGGATGGTCCAAAGTCAGACCGAAACGATGCCAAATTGA
Source organism: Drosophila borborema (assembly GCA_030914335.1). Classification (NCBI taxonomy): domain Eukaryota; kingdom Metazoa; phylum Arthropoda; class Insecta; order Diptera; family Drosophilidae; genus Drosophila; species Drosophila borborema. Next base: position 134,348 of record JAUESP010000100.1, read on the forward strand.
AATGCAAAACTGTTGAGGAATGTGATCCAGAGGATACGATGTGCTTGCAGCGCCTGCAGCACAGATCGAAGCAGAGGCCAAGCATGAATGACTTTGCCGATGTGAACGTAGACCGCTCGTCCAATGGAATGGGCAGCCTGGAACGATTGGCAGCTCAGGCACATCGTGACGAGGCGCTCAAGTTTAGCAAGCAGTTGAATAGCTGGAATGGCAAAGAGGACTCAATGCCGGACATGTCAAACATGGACTATGATAAGCTAGCCACAGCGGATAGCTTCAAAGATTTGCCGAAACTCGGCAATACCTGGGCTCAAGCGAAGGTGACCGAGGATGAGGTTGGACAATTACAACAGAACGAAGAGCAGGTCAATGTACCCTACGAGCGACATGAGCTAGCAAGGGCAGCGCACGAGCACGAGCACGAGCAAGAGCACAGGCAAGAGCTGCACCAGCCGCAAGAGGAGTTGAAATCCGAGGAGGATGACAAACAGACCGAAGAGCTAGACGAGAATATGCAACTGAATGAGCCAGGCGAATTGGCTGCCAACGAAGGCGACAGGTTGGAAATTAAAAATTCACAGCAAACAAACAAAACTTAATTCACATGCCTCACTCAAATATATCATAGTTTCATAGCACAAAATGCGCGCGATCCATTGCGTTATCTCATTCAAACACAGGAGGGCTACATCAAAAGCGAGGAGGAACCCATCGACCATCAGCTACGATCGGATAAGGAGCACAGCGAAATGCTCAACTATGAGCCCTATCAACTAAGCAATGAGCATAGTCCCTTACATAGCCAGTTGAAGCAAACGAAACGCATCAAGCGGGAGAACAATGGGAGAAAATACGATGACGACTCGACTGAGGTAAGTACAGTGTTGCATCTTAACGAGACTATTAAAGACTCCATCTAGAATAATAACGAAAGCTATCTCAAGAAACTGATGGACTCGTTTCCCCGTGATCAGAACGGGCAGAGCAATCTCAATGTGGCCATCAGGCTGGCAAAACGAACGCATTTGCGTGTTAAACGAAGTTAAGTTTTCATAATTATTATTCCGTTTGTTCAATTGATCGCTGTGTGTGTGTACCGATATATATATATTTTTAAAAGAATAAGCAAATAAATATGTTGTGCCTGGATGAATAGTGTATACTCAACTCACTTAAAAAAAAATGCATATTTAATTTAATGTGAATAAATAAATAATCTACTCACCTTTGTAGTCCCTCCAGCAGTAGGGGCGTAAGGAATACATTGAGCTGTCCCTTCAATCTAGCCACAACCGAGGTACAGGCCGCACCGCCTTCCGATTGCAGACTCATGAATTCACCATCATCGAAACCATTTGTTGTCTTGTCCGATTCCTCCTCCTTGAGCAGCACACTGGGATCCCAGGGATGCGATTTCGGACCACCCATAAATGTGGCCGAGCTGTTGCTGCCAGTGGAGTTCTCATAGCGTGGCACCACCTTAATCTCACGCCAGCACGAGTACAAATCGAAATGCGGCAACATTTTGCTGCCAATGTAGGTGAGGCCGCCATTTTCGTTCTCGTGAAAGAGCGGCGTCGAGAAGACATCCGGTCCGAGTGGAAATGAACAACCATTCCAATTGAAGCACTTCACCTGCGACAAGTGATTCAAATAGCTGGCCATTAGCAGGGGTGAATCGATGATGGGTCGATTGACTTGCTGATGCAGATTGACCAGAGCAATATCCTCCTGCGACGACATGGCCGAGATAAACGAGTTCGATGAGAGCGAGGGTGTGCCGGACGACGACCCACGTGAGTCAGCCTGGGAAATGGAAAGCAAATCAAATATGCAATTAGAAAGAGATCGTAAAGCAATCCATGGCAAACGGCTACAAATCAAATGGAAACGGTGGGCAGAACAAGTGGAGCAAAAGGTGCAATGTGTGTGCCGATGTGTGTGCCGATGTGTGTGTGTGTATGTGTGTTAATCAAAGACGAAGTGTACTTAAAATTAAACTAGAAATCATTTAGACTTAGACTAGCTCCAAGTTGCATGCGAAATTTTGTAAAGTCATGCAGGCAACATATTAGAAAAACCCTTGCAGAGAGCTGTAACTTAAAACAGTTTCAAGAAAAATAATATATTTAACATTAACTTAGATAACTTTTAATAATTATCCATCTGGCTGCAAGGGTATACGAAGGTGGTCTGAATAATTTTCTTATCATTCGAAATTTTTAAATAATTAAAAAAAAAAAAATAAAAAATAATTTTTAAATAAATTAATTTAATTATTAAATCTGTACTCTTTTTCTTGAGCCAGCCTCGTACTCTGTCAGCTAAAAAAAAAAATGGTTTTTAAAATATGTAGAATTGTTGTAAGATAATACGAGGGTGGTCTGAACTATTTCTTATAATTATAAATAATTTGATAATATTAAATAAATATCATTTGCAACTTAAATAATTATTTTATTAATTAATTCTATTTTTTTATTTTTTGTTCTTCTACCTTTTAGACCACCTTCGCAAAATCTTTCGGGTAACCGAATTTAAAATTATTTATAAAATATAAGTTTTAAAAAATTTTTTTTTATTACAACTATATTGAAGAATTTCTATAAACATTAAGATAGAAAGAAATATTTGAATTTAGTTAAACTACACAGGTTAGTCAAAGATTAAGGATTTCACTTTAAATTTTAAAATTATTTTTACTGTACTTTGGTTTTTGGCTGTTGCTAAGAACTACTCACATCGTGAACAAAATGTCGATACTCGGGTCGTGATGAGATATTTGTTAATTTTCTTATAGGTGTGGCAAGACCATGAATGCGTCTCGCGTCTTCGTTCTGGATGAGTTTTTACGTATTTTTATATAGTTTATATTTAACGTTTAGTTTTTTTTTTTTTTTTTTTTTTTTTTTTGTGAATCGATTGTTTCGAGTTTTGAGGAAAGGAATAGAATTTAGGTGTGGATTTTGTTTAACAATAGAGTTATAGAGAAATATATAGCTTAAATTAAGTTAAGAAGAGAGGCATGCATAATATATGTAAATATAGAGATAAATGTATAAGTTTAGTTCCCAAATATTTTATAACTGGACTGCTTTATACGTATATGCTTTAAATTGTAGTTGGTGAAAGTGGAATATAAACTAGGCCTTAAAAGCAGTAAAGCTGCAATGTGTATATAGTATGGTATATATAATTGAATACGTAAGGACTTAATAAATATTTATATATATGAGAGTTTTTTTTTTTTTAGCATTAGCTCAATTGTTTTTACCAGTTCTGTTGTGCTCTGCGGTCGCTTGGGCAGCGTTTTGTTGCTCTCAGATGGATGAATCTCTAGATCGCTGCGATAGGTTGGCAAAGTGTGACTGCCATTCTCATTCTGAGCGCCAATGCTATAAAATAAATAAATTATTTATATAGTTCTTTTATATAAATTCAGTTTCGCTTACCTAAAATCAGAGGAGAAACGTTTTCTGCCCGACAAAATGATGGAGCCTGTGCCACTGCGCTGCTTCATGGAGCCACGCTGTGATATCACGTTCGATATATCTTCCTCGGCTGAGAAAAACATCTCTGAAGGATTCTCGGAGGTCAGCGATATGGTGCGCTGTACTTCACGTGGCAGCTGATCGCCGCCATGTAGCACAATGTCCGCGATCTCGAATTCCAGCGGATGCGAATGAGGCGCCGAGTGGGACATCTCATCGGGTATCTGATGACGAAATAAATCTTAATTTTAGCAACGAACTCACTTTCTTAATATATATATGTATATGCTTACCTCTTGATCATCATCTAGGGCCGCTTCACCGGTCAGTCTTGAGTCGGAGATGCTAGTCTTGGGCGGTGACACGCGTAATCTGTGCGAGTCGGAGCCACGCCTTGGCTGACTGCTGGCGTTGTTTGCCTCCCGCTCCATGGACTCGTGCTGCAGCTGCAACTTCTTGGACGGACTGTCCAGTAGGCGAGCGTATGGCACCTCCACAGATGTTTGCCGTGTGCATGTATAGCGCTTGCTGCGTCGCTCCAACGTATTCGGTGAACCAATGCTCTCGCGACTCTTATGCCGATTGCTATTAATCTCTGGTTTGTCCACAGAGCCGGCACCAATTTTAAATTTAGTGCCATCGGGCAAAGAGCCAAGCTCCGATTTCTTTAGGCTGCCATTGCGCAACTCACTCGCGGGCCTATACAGCTTGCCCTTGCCATTGAAGTCGGCGGAGTCATAGAGCGAAACGCAGTGGAGACTATAGGGAGGCGTATGAAAGACCAACTGACCCTGATGCAAAATGCTCTCGCCAAAGCCAAAATCTTTGCTGTTGTTGATGATGCTGAATGGGGAGAGTTGAGAGTTGAGAGCTGAGAGGAGCAGGTATAAAAGAGATTCTGTTATACTTACAAATAGCGCGCTATATTATAATTGTCATGCACATCTTGAGCCGTGGGCTTGAAGAACTTTTGGCCATTGCGATTGCTGCCAAAGAAGGCGCAGCCACCGATGCAGCCACAGCGCGCAGTCTCAGAGCCAGAGCTGAGAGCATTGCCATTGTTTGTCCAGAGGAACCACAAGCGCTTAAACTTCGCATCATGTTCACGCAGAAAACTGAAAAATGGAAATAATTAATGTATTTATTTAAAGAAAATTCTTTTACATGCTTTCACTCACTTGTGCTGCACGAGATGCAGCTCGTGGTCAGGTATGGGCAGCGCCGAGGCACCTTCGAGCAGTATGGGACCCAGCGACGTGCAGCCCACCTCAACCCAGTTTTCGCAGAGCTCCGATGTTTGCGGCGTGCGCTTGGCCGCATAAGCATCCACATTGTCACGCAATTTACTGCGCGCCGAATCCTCGCGTGAATCGCGACGTTGCGAGAACGAGTTGGAGCTGCGTTTGCTGGTAGGCTTGTGCGTGGCATAGACATCCTGTGACTTCAGCGAGTCCTGATCAGCACGTCGCAGCTTACCCGATCGATTGCTGCCCGTTGTATTGGTATTGTAACTGTTATTGGGCGCATTGCCTGAATGCAGCATGAAGAGCCGCAGCAGAATAGAGGGCAGCAGACCCGATATACCAGACTTGACGCGCTGACCATGCAAATTGCAATTGGCCAATCGTATAGGTGAGATCCAGGCATGCAAAGCTGTGCCACTCTCGATGAGATAAACGTCCACAGCATCCACTGAGACACGCGTCATCTTGTATTTAATGTCCTCGGATGAGGGGCATTTATATTTGTTCTCCTCCTTGGTGTGCGGGCAGAGATTGCTGGGCACACCGTGATGGCAATTGCGCACGGTTTTCGGCGACTTCAAACAGTTCTCTGGATCGATGGCGAGCAGCACCAGTGTCTCCAGGCCAGTGACGACATTCACCAGCTGCGGCAGGGTTAACTTTCCCGTCAGCTTGCCCAGCTGCACTTCGACCAACCACGAATACTCCAAGGTATCCTCATCTAAGGCACAGCCCTCATTGCTGAACATCGCATGTCCACGCACCTGGACAGCAGAGAGCAGCAGGTGACCCTGCTGAATGTGCTGCTCGCGCTGCTGCCGCTGCAGCGTGTCGGCTGTGAGCAGGTATGAGGGACTCACAAGCACTTGCAATGTTGTCTCATGATAACGTTTGTCCATCTCGAAGCCGAAACGTTCGATCAGCACCACCGGGCAAGGCGGATCATCGGGATTGCAGTTCTTCATCACGTGCGCTTGAATGTCGTGCACTATAACCGAAACCATCACCTCCAGTGGACGATAGAGTCGTGGATCGAACGGTTTGCGTTTTTCTTCGGGTGGTGCTGTCTCTGATATGGACTTGTTGGCCAGCTCCTTTTCCTTGGCCAGCAGCTGATCTTTCGGATTGGGTGCGGCGCCTGGTTCCTTCAGATTATTCACATTCGATTGTTCCATATCCGTAAAACTCTGATCTTCACCAAATATATTCTCTTTCAGGCTAATGAAATTTCGCAGCACATTGCCATAGGCCATCAGCACTGAGCTGCCAATCTCCAGTTCCACCGTCACCTGATCAGCAGTCAAAGTGCCTGGATCGAACTTATTTTGCTGCTGTTCGTTTTGCTGCGCCTGCTGCCAGCTATTGCTAACTGGAGATTTTCGTACTTTCGGTATTCGCATCGGGCTCAGCAGAATCTCCTCCTTTTCGGGCGTGGTGATGTCCGCCTGTGGATCAGGCCCCAGCGGCGGCACCGGATGATACACATACTGGATGGACAGTGCCAATATGGGCACTGCCCAGCAATCAATCCAGCCGGCGCTGCGCTGGCATATCTTACGCCACTTTTTCGTATAGAGTTCGGGGCGTCGAATCAATTTGCCCTCGCGTGTTAACAGTCTTGCATTCTCATCTATGGCTAGGACAATGGGTCGCACCGAAGACACCTCCGGCACATATAAACTCAAGTCGAGACCTTCGCCGTGTATCCAGAACTTGAGCGTCACAGTCTTGGGTAGAAAATCGTCAAAGGGCAGCGCAAAGCTCATCTCAAAGACATCGCCACAGAAGCCCAAGTGATTGTTCTCCTGATTCGCACTGCTGCAATCGATCCAATTGTATTCGTTGCACAGCATCAGAATCTCGAATTCATTTAGGCGTATATTGAAATTGCACGTGTAGGGCACAAAGCTGAGTATATCAGGTCTTGCCTTATTCGCCCAATCCTCGATGAGATCCTGGAAGAAGCATTTATGTTTGTACACAATAAATGCCGTTGTCTTGCAGCCCGCCAACGATATGTTCCAATCTTGCGGTGCATTCCATTTCGTTGGATAATGGATGCGTACTTTATACTCCAACGATTCGAATTCTGCCAAACTGCGATATTGCAGCGAGGTGGTAGCCTCCACATGGAAAAGCTGACCCTGAATCTTGGACGTGTAGCCATCAGCCAAGGTTACCCAGGGTATTGTCACTTCCACATAGGAGGCGGGGCCCACAGTAATGTGCATGGCATTTGTTTCCTTCTCTTTGGAGAAGAGTATATCAATCGTGGCTTCGTTCAGCACACAGAGCGTTACATCGAACGACTGATAGGTGCGCAGTTCTCCTGGCTGTGGTGTCGGTGTCACCTCGGCCTCTTTCCAATCGGATGGATAGAAGTATTTGTAGAGATGATCGCGCTGTCTGTCCGCCCAGGGGCCGTAGCTAAAGTCCGTGCCTTTAAGGCAATGCGCATTGATGCCCCATACGGGCGGCGAGGGCTCCGACTCATCACCGTTGGCCAAGAGAATTTGCACCGGCTCCTCTGGCACCACTCCGGGCTCATCCATATAGAAATACAAATCCATTTGATTGGACATCATGACCACAAATCCCTCGCCCATATAGCGCGGCGGCTCGTCTATCAAACCCGTATATTTCGGACTTGGACAGAATAAGATTTTGGCATTCTCCACCTTCGCCTTGACAAAGTGCATGAAATGATCGAGCGGACAAACTGCAGGCTTGGTGCTGTATGTGCAATGCGCCTCCTCCATGGATATGGACAACGTTGTCGGTGTTAACCGATTGCCAAAGACAAATCGTCCCGAGCTAATGTCGATCTTGATAACTGGTATCAAATCGCGCCACGTGGTGGCCTGCATGGCCTCCGAATTCTTGACGCTGTTCACGCGTTTGCTCTGCTTTGCATTCTCCAGATTCATGTGATGCTCCTTCAGCTTATTGCGCTCCTCAGTGCTCACTGTATCCGTGGGTATCAGCAGCGAAGGCTCCAAGCCAAAAGTCTTCTCCAACTTATCATACAGATCGGAGCGATTGTAGATGTGCAGCTCGTAGACATTTAGCTGCACAGACAAACGTGTATCCGAATGAGAGAGATCTGCAAAGGAAAATGAATTTAGTTTGATCTCTTTCAAATCGAACTTCAAGACCTACCTTCCGAGACATCCTTGGGCACATAGGAACGCCACCAGCGGAATATAAAGTAGCCATCCTGCACACGCATCGTATAATCATAGGTGATGTACACAAAGTCTCTGAACATGATTTTGCCAGCCAACGGATTTATTGCTACCGATCCTATTTTAAAGTAGGCGCCCTTTATGAACCAGCGATTCGCGATCTTTGTGATCAGCATGCCGATGACACGAGAGTTATAAAAATTGTTGTAGGTCACCCACATGATGGTCGTCAGCAGCGAGCAGATCAGCCATATCTATAACAGATAGCAAAGGTGAAGCATAATTAAGTATTATATCATTTTTACTAAAGGGTTAAAGCACGGCTGGAGCAAAGGGCGAACAATGAATGTGGAATTTTTCAATTAAGTAAAGTTTTGGTGTTGTAAAGTCACTAAGTGATACTCTATCTAAATATACAAATTTATTATTTTAACTAAAATGTTTTAGAGTCACAGTACAATACCCTATTGAAATATACAAGTTTGGGGAAATGGATTCACTGAGAAATATTACATATAAATATATCTTGGTAGAACTACCCAGGGATACCCTGTTTTAATATACAAAATTATGGAAGCAAACTTACTCATGAATACCTTATCTATCTAATATACAAATGAGGTGAAATAAATTGACTAAGGGATGCCCTATCTTAATACACATTGTAAAGCCAATCACTCAAGAATTCGCTATATATATATAAAAACGTGATGATTCACTAATGGATACCCTATCTTGATATAACATTTTGATAACATAGAGCCAGAAATATTGTGATTTGCAGTATCTCAGTGATACCCTATATAAATATATATAATGATATCAAACAATAAAATTTTATATATTTAAATTGCTTTCTTTTTCGCTGAATATAATTCAAATATATTTATATATTATATAATATAATTTAATATAATATAATACCATATACATATGTGTAATAAGTAAATGAATACCCATGTGAATATACATTACTCTCCTGTTACTCACAGCTTTTATGGTTCTGGCTAGCTATTGACTTAGTCATGGGCTCTTTATGCCAATTTACGTTGATAACGAAACACACATCATGCATGAAACAGATCTACGTAAATAGAATTAAATACACTTCAAGCTTGAATTCTAAAACAACTTTAGTCGTAGACAGGTGAAAGGAAGCGTAAATCATCTAATTAATATGTTTTAAAAGAATTGCTATATTTGAAGTTGATAGAGATTTATTACTACAGACTACAAAAAACAATATATACCATTTATAGTTATATTGATATGAAATTGTTCATATGAAATTGATATGAAATTTAGAAATAATGCACTTAGTCATGCTTGCTCTAATTCATATGGGGATTATTTAACTTACAAATCAGTGAGTAAATCAATGTGTAAATAATTGTCAAGAATTTACCAATTATTCAATCGAATATTTAATAATTTGCTTAATGATGTTTGAACTTTTAGAGATCATAAATAATAGGAAAATATACTATAATATTAGCAAATTATTTATTGGCATAATTAATATTCTCTAAATAATTGTCGCAATTTTTTGTTTTATCTACGATGGAACCTTCAGTGATCGATTATAAATTATAGCAAAAATATATGATTATTATATATGATATATATATATATATTATATATATTATAATATTATAATATTCCTAGTATTACTAGCATACTCCGTAATATTGTCACTTATAAGATATTACTTAATATACAAATCGCTTCCCTCGCTTAAATAGTAAAAATACTGTTTAAAACAATTACGTGATCGATTTAATAAACTTATATTTATAATTTTTTATGCACAAACTCTAAAGAAGCTTCAATGTAGACAAGAAACCAAGACATGTAAACAATTTTACTTTTGTAGAAATGTGATATAAAAATGAGAAATGTTACTTTGTATTCAAATGGTGGATTTTTGTGATCTTTTGATTACTGTTTTTCTTTCTTTTTTTTTTTTTGGGTTGGGGTTGCGTATTTAGTCAAAGTAATTGACAGGCACATCGCTGAAGATGGCGCCAGCAAAGGTGCATTTCTTGGCCTCCTTGATAACGGTGCAGCCGTGAATATCCTTGAAGAATATATTGTGGCCCAGACAGCGCGGCTGATTCACAGTACAAGGAGTGCGCCGCGCCGCTGGCCGGAAATAGGCACGACCCGTAAACGGATTAACAAAATCCGACCAATAGCCATCCTGCATGAACTCCACGGAATACTGAGAGGCTATCAATACGAATGCCTTGATGGCGCTATTCACATCGCTGTCAAAGTACAAATTGAAAATGCTGAAATTGCCAGGATCCTTGAATTTGGAACACGGAATGGTAAACAGTCGTTTCATGTGGCTCAACAATAGTTTGGGACAGCGCACCACCTGAGCACGAATTGGCTTGATGCCGTTCCAGGCAATTGAATTATGATATTTACTCAAATCAAATTGATCGGCGGTGGTAAAGAGATCCTGATAGGCCGGTCCAACGCTGTGCGGCATATAGAAGAGATCGGAGTAACGATTGCCCAATATTGGATATACCGGATGAATGCCAATATCATCATCGGTATCCATATCATCCTGCTCCTCCATATCAACCAATATAAAGTTTGGCAGGCTGCTGCTGCTCGTGAATCGGCGAGCGGGCTTCACGCACTTCTGATTCTGCAGAATCTTTCGGTCCTTTAAACATCGCATTAAAATTCTTAATGTTTGCATTCTATGGTATTTATTATAATTATTCGAATAATTATAATTCGTCTGTGGGTTAAATTTCGTTCAATTGGGCGACGTTAAACAGTTTAACTAAAAATTTTATCTATCAGATGCTAAAATCAATTGTGTTGTCGAAAATGTTTTGTTTGTCTGTTTGCTATAATTTCAACAGCTTTTTTGATGTTTTAATTTTTTTTTGTTTTTAGAAGTTCTTAGCTAAAGCGGCGTCCGTAGACCGCGAAATGGATTTTTATTGGGTTCTGTCCGTATTAAAAATAATTTTGAACGTTTGTTCATTTAAGTAAAGAGAAAGGCTACCCGAATAAAATTTTAACTTAAGGCTCTACTTCCTAGGCGTTGTCAAGAAAAAACCTAATTGCTTTGTTTTCAAAATCCCATGAATTAGAGCCAAATTCAGGACAGATAGAAAGGTTGTCGAATCGAACAATAAATAAATCTTATAAAAGATCATAAGTTATCATTTACATATAGCATTTCATATATAAACTTCCCTTTTAAATAGTTATCTATTAACAACGATTTTTATCGATAACTTATAATTATAAAAATATTTATTTTTAATAATAATTCATATTTACAATTACTATAGATACATTTTAAATACTTAATTCAGGTAAATATACATTTAATTCTTATCAATCAAGAAAATAACTAAGCAACTTGCCCCACTTAAAACTTATCTATGCTGACTAGTGTAACGGAGAGTGAGAGTGTGTGTGTGTGTGTATATGTGCGAGTGTGTGTGTGTGTGTATATGTGCGAGTGTGTGTGTGTGTGTATATGTGCGAGTGCGTGTGTGTGTCAATGACCAAAGCTCTTTAATTGATTGATAAGGCACGCTGCAAATGGAAGCAGCCGCGCACTTGTTCATCGACTGACTGCGACCATTAAAGCGTGTAGCAAACGATCAGCGTGAGCGGCAATAGACGAGAAGCTGATAAAGCCTCGTCCTCGCCTGATTCATACACACATTAATCAAAGCAAATATGTATGTATGTATATGGGTGGAATGTATTTCTGATTATATACATACATATACACATACATATATGCATATGTATATATGTATATAGTTATATCTATTTATTCATACCATGGGTGCATCGATTTTCATGTTCTCCAACGGCACATTGTGTGTTCGATTCCAGGTGCCCACCTCGGGGAAGCCGAGAGAAATTCCATTGTCACTTGTTTCATCCAAATCCATTTTCGTAGATTTTCTCTTTCTCGTTGCCGCAGTGGGGAGGATAGAACGGAATGGGTGTTGCTAGCTCGTTTATTAAATTAACGCTTAATGCTGTCTAGCCACATTTCACTTATTTTTGCACTATATTAATGGGTATGCATAAACATTTCATGTTTATTTGCTTTTCTTCGATTTTAACTTATTGAACATACACACGCACACGCTCAAGCACACACACTCACACACACATACGCGCACAAAGTTCGATTTTTCCCACTTTGTATTGGAGGTCGTCGTTGTCTCAATTTTTGTTTACTATTTTTAGCCGTTTTCATCGAAGGCACGCGTTTGCTGTAATATTTACTGTGAACGCGATGTTGTGTTTACTTTTGTTCACGTATTTTTAGCAAATAATTGCAACTATTTAGCGCGTAAATAATTGAAAATAAAAGATCAGACGAAACGAAAACACTCCCATCTTGTGCTGCTTCTTGCCACTGAACAGATGTTTATTATCGATAAGAACAATCAACTGGTTTGTGTCGATAGTTCGCCAAGGATTGCCGCAGGCAGGTAGCCAGCGGCTGTAACTGTTAGTTACATCAATATTTTATATATTTAGTTTTTATAATTAATAATAATTATTGTGTTGGGTAGTTTTTCAAGCATTTATATATATTTAACTTTTCCAATACCTTTATTAAATTATAAAAATTTAACTATTGATAACGCTTGCTATGTAACCGATAGTAGTAACTGTTACAAATTACATATAAAAGCAAATTGTTGCTCTAAAACGCTTTGTTTATATTTTGCACTTTAATCTTAACGTTAATTCGTGTGGTCTTAAACAAAATATTGTGGTTTGCGCATTGTTATGCCATGGTCAGCCAGAGCTGGCACCAAATCCTCCATTGCCAATGTGTATTTGCGATCCTTTGGGTTTTTCTTGTCCTGCAGCAATATTTAGATACATATATATGTATATTATTTGGTTTATACAAAATAAGTCATTTTCTTACCTTGCTAGAGCTGTGTCCGCTGGAGTGTTGTATATTTGTTGTGCGCGTTTTACAATGCTGCAGAGCATCATTTGCAATATCCGAGATGAATTTCTGGGCTGAAACAGAAATGATGCGAACAATTCGCGGATCCACAGAGCCAAAGCCAGACTAAACATATTGAATACCCTGTTAAATACAGTCAAACAGATACATTTAGATTTACTTACGCTGTTTAGTATACGCATAGTAAGCGCATCTGGCACAGTGGGCGTATAATCTTCCAGTTGCTTCAGCAATTCTTCCATTTCTGCTTCGTCGTTCGACAAGGGCACAGCTTCAACTTCCAAATTTTCATCGTCTGTTTCGAGCTCCGGCAGAAAGGCATCCTCAGCATCAGTTTCATTCTCTGCAGCAGAAACTTCACTTTCCGATGCAGTTAAATGCGTATCCTCTCCATCAGAAGCCATTATTTATTATCTATTTGTTTATGCTATGCACTTTGCAGAAAATTAGTGATGACAATTGACAACATTTTCAATACTATCGATATGCCATGGTATACGATGTTTTTTGTATAAATGAGCTCAGCTGTTTCGGTGAATGAATCTATCGCATAGCCGCCACAGTTGCTAGGCTGAATATGAAAAGAATAATAAAGCAGAAAATGAGTCAAAACTAAAAAATTAAAAAATTCGAAATTAAGTTACTTAAAATACATTCAATATGGTTATACCAAAGGAAGTGCTCAGCGACTATAAAGAGCTGTTCGAGAAGTCCAGCCAGCTAGTGGAGCAGGATAGTCGCACAGATCCGCCCACAGATCCCTACCGCTCCCATTACAAAGCGCGCGACGTGCTGCTCGATTTGAAGAAGCAGCTGGACGAGCAGCTAATATCCATTAAAGCCGCTGAGGAGGATGGCGGCGACGATGAGCTGTGCTACAAATCCATGTTAGGCTTTACATGCCGGGATCTGGGTCGCATTTATATCTACGTTGAAGAGGTCGGCGAGGGTGAGCAGCTACTGAATCGCTGCTTGGAGCTGATGGAGCCGCACAAGCACAGTCCACAAGGCATAATACCCTATGTGGGCGCCGTCAACGAATTGAGCATTGTACTTGCCTCCCGGCAGGAGTACAAGAAAGCAGTAGATCTGCTCCTTCAGGCGGACAAGAGCTATGACGAATTCAAGGCCAGTGGCCAGATACCTTTAACATTGGCCGATCTCTATAATCCACCCGATGAACTGCAGGCCACCCATGGCGGCGACAAGGAGCTGGAGAATCTCTACACGCTGTGCTGTTTCTACATGGCCCAGATGTACGGGCATTTGGGTGAGCCGGAGAAATCTGCCCAATGCTGCCATCGCACGCTGCACCGGCAGTTGCAATACAAATCGTACGATGCCATTGACTTTGCACTCAATACGGCAACGCTGTCGCAATACTATATTGGACAGGAACGATTTGCGGAGGCGCGTCATCATCTGGCGGCGGCCACCATTATCATGGCCGAGCACGAGGAGCACATGCTTAAGCCGGAGATGAGTGAGCAACAGAAGGCTGATATCATGGAGACTTTCAAGCATCGCTATGCGGATGTGGCACGCTGCTGGGCGAAATACGGACTGCTGCTCCTGCAAACGTCCAAGGAGCGGCTGTTGCGTGACGATGAGGAGGAGGAGCAGGAGCAGAAGAAGCTGGCCGCAGCTGCCGAGCAATTGAAACTGGACGACGCCGACTATCGTTTCGTGGACTTGGATCTGACGGCCATCGAGGGACGCATTACCTGCGACTTCTGTCTGACCTTCGACGATGCCAAGCTTGTCTTTCACTTCATCAACGAGTGGCTGGATGTGGCCAAGGATTACTATAAAGCCGAGACGGAAGCCACCGAGTATGCCAAGATTATGCAAGACTATGCCGAGGCCTACGAGCACATTGCCTTCTTCGAGGAGCAGCCCGAAAATCAGGCCAAGATGCAAAAGCGACGCGCCAAATACTTGGAGGATCTGCTCGATCTGCTCGATCCGGTTTGCTATCTGAAGATCTGTCGAGAGTGCTGGTATGTGGCGGGTACCGCCCACGCAGCCATTCTGGACGTGCGCCTCGATGCCATCAAGTCGAATCAATCACCCACGCCGGAGGAGGTAAAGCGTGTCAATCAGAGCTGCCTAAAAGCCATCAAGCATTTTGAGAGCTATGTCAAGTCGTATTTGGTCAGCGGCGACAGCCAGCAATGGAAACCCGGCATGGACAACGAAGAGCTGCGCACCATGCTCTACGCTCACTTTCACATTGGCCGCCTCTACTACAAGCTGATCAGTGCGCATCCACAGCAGCAGCTGGAGCAACTGAATCAGTGCTTGACCTATTACAAACGCTTCAGCGATGCCTGTGATCTGCACAAGGAGGCTTCCGAGCAGCTGCAGGGTGAGATTGGGGTCGTGCGCGAGATGCTGGAACTGTTGCCGCTCAAAATTAACACTGTGAAACGTCGTCTCGAATGAATGTCCCAAGAATTGTAATCCTCGTGACTAGCGCAATACTCTCTAATCCCAAATTCTTAACTCTGCTATCCATGGGGCTTATTGGATATGCTCCTAAAGCTATTTACATATACATTCTATAACTATACTTAATTTATTGCAGATAAAAGAAAATAAATGTAGATCCCGTCGAGCGACGGGAGAGAGTTCGAGAATTCCAAGAAAAGACTTTCACATCCCATTTCCTTAGAAGCCCTTTGAAGGGATTTTCAAATTGTCCTAGACCTTTCACAATTTTCAAATTGAAAACGTCTTTAATCCTCTATAACACTATTAATGCATTCTATATAGCGTTAAAGTAGATCGATTCTATATTTTTGGAATAGACGGAAAAGACAGATAAGAACCCTGACTCTGCCGGGCCTTGCCTTAAAAAGGTAAGCCCGTGTTTGGTTTCTTGGAGGCGATTCTCACTGCCAGGGGAGATTGGCAAACGGAATGCTTCAAATTACGCCTCTTATGCAGCTCCTTCTGTATGTCAGTGCCCAGCTTACGGATGGGCAACGCCGTAATCCCATCCAGCAGATTCTCCTTGGCATAGCGCAGGGTTATGTCTATCAGCTGCTCGATATTGATGGCACGTGGATCTACCATGGGCTCGCGCTCTAGTATATCCACAATAATGCGAAAAGTTTCGTCGGCCTGAAACTCCTCGAAGGGCAGCACCTCGATCAGTTCCCTAAACATGTGCAGTACCAGGAATTGGGTGCGGTTGACCACCTCGGAGGGTGGCCGACCGCACAGCGAGTCCTTCGCATGATCAAAGATGCCAGAGATTAGCTCTTCGGTGTTCACATCGGAGCGTTCATAGTCAAAGACGGCGATCACCTCGTTGAAGAGCTTGCGAAGATCCTCGGCAGCGATGTGTATAAAGTATTTCTTTGGCACAATTGTGCCCAAATGCTCCGTAATGCACTCGGCTATGCGATCCGTGTACTTGCCCTGGAAGCTGTAGGCAGCCTGGCACAGATAGAGCGCAGATCTTTGCGAGAATTTCCGTATGTTCTCTGGTGTTGTGTGCCGGCCGAGAAACTGATTAAAGCTCTTCTGGACAATCGTGTGAACGCGATCCATGATGAACTCATCGGGCATCGGCGGCAGCATATATGCCTCCACATTGAGTATGGCCGGACATATCTCCTGCTCATCCAATGGCTGAAGCTCCTTGTTGGTAACCTCGACCGAGGCTTCCGGATACAGTTCGTTGATCTGCAGTGGCTTTGCCTTCAGGCGTAGGGCGCAGATCTCTCGTTCCAAGCACTGTGAGCAGTAGGAGACTTATCCTCTAATCAAGGCTAATGTTCGGATAAAACTCACCTCGATTTGCTGCAGCAGCTGACTGTCAATGCCCATTAGCTTCTCGATGTCGTATTGAAGGTTCAGCACTTGTGGTCTTGCCCATTTGTCGAAGTTACGCTCCTGGACATCCAACAGAACGTCCAGCACATTCTTCTGCTCTCGCAGCACCGTCTGTATGTTCACCTTCTCGGTGTTGTTCTGCGTCTCCTGCACCAACTCCTCCTCGCAGCGCGAGAGCTCAATCTGCAGCGAGAGCGGGAAAATGTGGGTTGGCAAACAAAATACGAGACGAGAGTTGCCAAATGAGAGTCAACTCACCTGCCTTTCACTTAGCTCCTTTTCGAGGCCTCGCAATTCCTCCTCGGCGGTCGTCTCCAGCTCAAAGACGTAGCGTCGCAACACCTCCTCCTCCAGCTCATCCAGATTGATGATAATTCCGAAACGTCGCATCATCGACTGCTTGATCTCCTCCTCGAGCCGCGTTATCTCGAATCTCATGAACTTAATATCACGACACATGCGACGCAAGTGAATGAAGTTGATGCGATGCCAGCGTTTCGTGGACATTGTCTCCTCCTCCAGCTTCTCGGCACGGCGACGCAGTTCGACCAATATGTCAGCATCAAAGAGAATTGCCTTCGACACATCCCGAAAGTCTTCGCCCTCACGAAAATGCTGCAGCTGATCCATGCGCAGAATCGTGCTAATCTGCACCTTGTTGATCTCGTGCTGTCTATTGCGCTGCCAAGTGAATAAAAGATGAATTTAGGAGAGTTAGAGAGGATCGTAAGATCGTAAGAGTAAGGAAGGTATTTAGTATTGTATATATAGGAAAGTGTTATAGAAACTGGTACGATATCGGAGAAAATCCTTACGCCATTAGGTAGAGCTCTTCAGACAGACTCATTGTTTCGCCTAACCAAGCCAAGGAATAGGCATTAGTTAATCCTACTTAACCTTTCACTGGGCAAACCTGCACCCTCCTCACCTCCACCTCTTACCCACAACTTACCCGAAACTCGAGCAGCCTATTCTTCTCACGCTGGTATACCTCCTCGTGGTACTTCATTTTGGTTTGCATTTCGGCAATCTCACGACGTTTGCGTTCCACGTCACGTTGACACTCCGCGACGGTGCGCTCGAGGGTGTGACGATCAGCGCGCATGGAGAAGGCCCAGTCGTACAGGGTGCGATCCAAGCCCGAGGGACAGGTGGTCTCGTCCAGCCGTATTGTGGTCATGTCCAAGGAGTCAACACTTTGGGCATCGGCTTCACCATCCTCGCTCGATGATGACGATGATGACGATGACGATGACTCCTCATCCTCGCCGCGTACAGGCTTCGGCGGACGATATTTCTTTTTGAAGATGCGACGCAGAAAATCATAGAACTTGTGCCCCTTCACCGTGATCATAAAGTTCTGCTGCAGCATCGCAATTTGCTCATTGAGCTTATCGATGTTCTTGCGCAGATCCTCCAGCTGCCGATTGGTGGCATTGATCACCAACTGGAGCTCGTTGCGAGTGTTCATTGCGTGCTTGGCATTCACCAGCAGCTGCGTCTCAATCTCCTCGCTGTCGCGCAGTATATAGAGCTCCTGATTGAGCGTGATCAGATAGGCGCTTAGAAACTCTGCCTCCATCTTAACTTGAATCCGTTCGGACTGTAGCTTTTCCAGCGCCAAATCAAAGAGACGCACCACCTCATCGAGATCGGCCAACATGAGCAGCTGCTCGACAACCAGAACACGTAGCCAACGGTGTCGCATCTCCAGTATCAAGGGCCCATTGCCCTCCTCGTCCATCTCATAGTAGCTTGGATCTGCGGATGTTGGCAGCGTCATCAAGAGATCCCGCATATCCTCATGCGGCAGCGTGGCCGACAATTTGGACACCTGGAGTGCTTTAAATTCCACCGCCTCACGAGTGGACGGATCGGCCCAGGAATCCATTGAATACATACTAACCGGAGCGACGCTCGCTTGCGGCCTCTTGGCGGCTATCAGCTGCTCGACGGTGGCATCCAGGCTTAGTATATCATCCACATTGACACCACAGCCGGGCGTATAGTGCTCGAGTAGATTCGTCTCTGGATACTCGCCTTCCATGTCGATTTCGTTGATCTTTCGCATATTTGTGCGATTCGCCTCCGGCAGATATTCGTGTATTTGATGCAATCGTACGCGTTGCTTGGCAATTTTCTCCATCACCTCCTTCTTGTAGTCACGCAGCGCTCTCACCCGCTGATTGTACGAGTCGAGCAAATTGAAATATCTCTCCCGGCACTCAACAATCTCAATGTATTTGGCCGTCAGAGTTTCCGTGGTCTTTGGCTCATAGTCAGCGCCAATCTTAAGCTTATAGTCACCCAGATTACGCATTGCAGCCGCTATCTGAGCATCGTCATCGGGATGATTGCGATTCGGATCGGGCTTCTGGCGCTCCAACTTATCCCAGTCGAACATGCGCCGCACCTCGTACAGCTGCCTCTTGCGATAGCGTTGCAGCAATCGCATCATCGTTCGGGTAAATCGGGGCGTAATCGTTGTTGGCTCGCGACCAAAGAAAAACGATTCGATAGGAGGATCACCCATCACTTCAACCTTTTCTTCGGTTTCTAAGATCTCCGTAAGCCTGAGAAGCGAGAGAACATGATTTTTAATGAGTTGTATCATATGGGAAATCGGACCTAAGAATGAATAAATTTCTACAAACATAAGCGAGTGCAAGAAAGGGAAAATAAGGTAAAGAAATCAAGATCTAATCCTATAAAGTAAAACAATTTTTAGAGAAAGGGACATAAGAGACCAAGAGAGAATTAAAGAGTGATGTAAATTCTAAAAAAAAAAAAGAAGATATATATATATATTTATCATCATAATTATTTAGCTATATAGTGTCTTACACTTCGGGCTGATCTGGCACGAGCTCTTCGCTCTCCAAGCTGCATGTTTATGTGTTATATATTTTTAATAGATTAGATATTTCGATTTCAAAAATGAGGGTTATAGATGGTCTAACCAGGTATTACACTCTTACCGCATATCGTGTTCCCTTTTCAAACGTTCCGCAATGTCGCGCTTGATTTGCTCGAACTCCTCGCCCAAGGCCTCAACGCGAAATGTGGACACTGGATCAATGTTGGCACTACGGATTTAGATATAACAATGATCTGTTGAAGGTCTGAATGGAATTAACTGAACTCACTAGAGTGGCGTTACAGTGAAGGGTATGTGATCCAAGCACTTGAGGAAATGATTGTAAAGCTTCTGGTGGCCAACCTGAGCAACCTCTAGATCGTAGGCGAGATCCTCGCGCACATCGTCGAGCTCGGCCTGCAGCTCGTCGCGGATTTGTTGCGTGATGCGCGGATCGAGCAGCAGTTCCTTGTCAGGCACACGCAATCCCGCCGGTAGCTCATCGTTCTTCTTGATGATGTCAAAGTATGTGTTTTGGAGTATGCCGATCTTGGCGAGAACATCACGATCGTGGGCCTCAGCTGCCTCCTGCTGACGCTTCAGCTCCGCATTGATCTTGATCTGCTCCAGCGACGGTGTCTCCGGATCTGTTATATCCTCCACCGTTCGAGCACTAGGCAAGCCCGGCAACTTGGGCCACAGCGGACTTCTGACATACTTCGGTCCATTCCACTTGTACAGAAAGATGTTGCCATCGAAGCCAATTGTAACCAGATACTCGCCATCGTAGCTGCTCAATATGGCGGGAATGGTGCCCTTGAGGGCATCATGCATGGGATATGTGCGATAGTCGGAGAGATCGGTAAAGTCCTCCGTGTTTATGTGATTGATGCGCAGGCTGCCGTTGACCAGACCAAACAGGATGAACTCCTCTCTAGGGGAAGGAAGGATAATGAATTCATTAGAGCTGGATTATGTTACTTTCCCAAGGACTTACAGGATATAGTAACTGTGTATTTCAATGTCATCGGCATCGGTGATCAGCGTACAGAACTTCGGCTCGGGCAAATCAAAGTCCAGCTCATAGAGGTAGCCCGCATCGTAGCCCGCCATTGAGACCCAAACGGTGTTACGTTCCGTATAGCGCAGCCAGATGACGCGATTGGGTATGGCGGGTATATGCAACGGTTCCTCCTCCTCATCCGGTTCCGAATCGGCCAGCGCACTGTCCATATCGATCTGTAGGCCTGGATTTGCCTGCTTCAGCTTATCGATTTCTCGCAGTTTACGCTCCTTTTTCTTCTCCTTGCGCTTCTTGATCTGCTCTCGCCTCAGATCCCGTCGTATCCGGCTCTTCACCGAAACGAAGCGTGTGCTGCGCAAGCGATCCGGCTCCGTGATATTGTAGCTCAGATAAGTCTCCGCTTCGGTAACATTGGTGCGTATATTGTACTCGTAAACCTCGCCGCTCATGCAGCCAATTAGCACTACCGACATCTCCTGCTGATGCCAATGGAAGCAATTGGGCACGGCCGTGAATTCGATAAAGCCAAGCGGATTCAGTTGAACCAGTTTCTCGGCATCGTTGGTCAGTCGATAGATAAACATTGTCTTGTCCTTTGCTCCGCTGATCAGAATCGTGCTAATACGATTCACGCCCACGCAGGTGATGGGCGCTGTGTGTGCCTTATAGGCACGTATCAGCTGAATGGAGGTCTTATCCGGATTACTCAAATCGAGAAACAGTTGTCGCAGTATGCCATCCTCAAAGCCGGCAATCAGCTCTGTGCCAAAACTGGAGATCTGAGCGTCCAACCACAATATATCCACACCATTCGAGGCGAACTGTTTGTCCAGCAACAACTTGCTGCGCTCGAAATCGTAGACGAAAAGTTTCCCCGTCTCGGAGAGGGCCAATAGATGCGGAGAAATCGCTGACATTTGCGCGGCCAGGACGCGTCCGCCCACGCAGGAATAGAGCTGCTTGGGTGGACGCGGCACATCAAAGGTATTGATGTCACAGAACCAAATTCCACCTCCGCCATCCTGAACATAATACCCAAAGTCCGTATCATCGAACGGATTGATCTTCTGCATGCAACGCAGCTCAACGTTGGAGATCTTGAACTCGTAAATGGGGTCGATTTCGACAAAGAGATCATCCTCCGGCGGATCGGCTATGTCAACTGTTTCCCAGAACCAGACGCGCACATAACCATCCATGCCCACGGTCGTGACCTCACCATTCGTCATGGTGATCCGTGTGATGGGCTTCGTGTGGCAGGGCTTGCGACCCTTGCGACAGATCTCGAACTTGATGAGACCCGCCTCCCACAACAGCATGTTGCCCCAGTCACAGCCCGAGATGACATTCTCGTCGGGCAGCATATACATTGCACAGATATCGCTGAAGTCCGTTTTTCCGAATCGACCTAGATCTCCCTTCAGCTTCAGGCCCGTAAACGTATTCGCCATCTTCCAGAACTTGATGTGACTAAGGCCGGAGGAGCATAACAAAATCGGATTATACTCGGAGAAATGCACATATAGAATATTGCTCTGAAACGATTTGGCACGCAGCACCACCTCCGCCTTCTGCCAGCGCCAAATGGTGATAATGAAGTCCGGGTAGCCAGCCTGGGAGGCGAAGAGCTCACCACTAGAATTATAAGAGCCCGCAGTGAAGCAACTTTTGGCCGCATTCAGGAGTTTGGTGTGTATGTCATGCGAGGGATACGAATAGATGAAGATCGTCGGCTTGGGTCCATTTTCGCCGACAGTAAACAAATTGCTAAACTCGGGACGTTCGTTTTTCTTGAAGCGGACGGGTGGGGTAAATGATCAGAAATGGAAGCTCTTCAAACTGCATTGAACTACTTACGGTGATAAAGCCCACGCCACAGCCGAAGACGGTCTCTCGGAAGGTCACCTCGCGCCTAGATATGCTAAAGTAGTGCAAAAAGTTACCGGATGCAAAGACCAAAGTATCATCATCGACCAACACCAGATTGAACAGACGCTTGCAGTCGTAGCCAAAGGAGTGCCTAGACGACAATTCAAAAGTAATCTAGCAAAAAAAGAACTCAAGTAGAACTCTTACTCCAGTGTGATAATGTCTTGCATAAAGGAGACATTATAGTCATCGTTCATGTCCTCCTCCTCAACACCCTCCGTTCCCCCCAGATCCGCATTTTCGCCCAATGAGCTATCCATGCCTCTCACTCTCGATATATATTTTGTTTATTTGTTGTTTTGAGTCAATTCAAAAAGTTTTCTCGACTAGAGTGTTTCAGTTGGTTGCCAAGGCAGGCGGCAAAATGGATTAGCTACCAATTATTGTTGAGCATGCGCAGAGGATGAATGAGTGTGTCCTTAACACTAGAAATAAACTGTAAACTATCTTCAAGCTTAGGCATTCAGCTAGGCCAACAAAAGGAAAGGAACAAGTTTGTTGATAACAGAGAAGGCCTTATTGCTTGAGTTATGCTAAATGGATATCTAAATGAATTTCGAAAGGAGTAATATGCTATACTTTCATTTTATCTAAACTATATCTATAGTACTATATCTCTCTATATATACTGTATTATATATTTTAACTCTATATTTAATACATTTCATCTAGGCTATATCTATAATGCTATATTTCTCTACATATACTGTATTATATATTTTTTAGCTTTCATCTAAATATTCTTCCCATATATACTCTCTATATATTTCCTAGTTTTCATCTACATTTTAAATCATTCTTTCAACAGGTTTCCGAATACAAATCCAAAGTTGTCAAAATTGTCAGAGCTCCTAAGTATCTAGCACCTTTTAAGAACTAGCTTATAAATTATATATAAAAAAAAAAAAAAAAAAAAAAGAATTTATAATAATAATTAATGTAACTGTAATTTTAATATACAAATTTATAGCTAACTTTCAAATTTCTTTAATGATTTATTTTTTCCTAGAACTAAATAAATAAAATTTTGCAAAATATATAGAGTATAACGGAACGATCAAAAGATTAAATCCTTAAATGCATCATCATCATCATCATCATTGAAGAAAGCAGCTATATCCTTTTCACTATCCATCATGGTGGGCTGTTCCTTAACGCTGCTCGCAGGATCGTCTTTGGTTTGTGGTTTAGCTAAACTTTTTTCCGTCGTGGCTTGTGGAGCAATTGAACTTTTTTCCGTCGTGGCTTTGTGTGGTGAAAAATATTGCTCAATCTTGCTGGACTAAAAATAATTAATTTAATTAGTTTAAGTAAGTTTAATACAAGATTAAAGCACCTACAGTTGTGGGCGCTGCTGTGGGCGTGGCATGTTGTAAATTCTCTGCAAAAATGCCCACTTTGCTGAGCACCTCCTGCTTGGTCTTTAGCATATTCCAAATGATATCATCGGCGGTTTGATTGGCCATCAAATAGCGACAGAGCACGGGCTTTGTTTGACCAATGCGATGAGCGCGACTCTCGGCTTGCGCTAGGGTCTATAGGAAAACATAAATTTAGTGAAAAGTACTTTAGTTTCGGTTAAGCTCCAACATACGCTGGGATTCCAATCGAGTTCTGCGAATACAATGAGTTCTGCTGCCGTTAGCGTAATGCCCGAATTGCAGGCCTTGAGCGATAGGACAGCTGCCTTGCAGCTGCTCGACAATTGAAAGGTGTCCACGTAGCCGGCTCTGACATCGCTGCGCGTTTGGCCATCGATGCGTATGTAGGAAACCTTCAGAGAATGCAGACAATCGCATATGGCATCCATCATAATTCGATGATGAGCAAATATGATGAACTTTTGCTTCTCCTTAATCAAAGTCTTTAAATATGCGCTACAATGGAAGAGCATAGATAGAGAGTTTACTGTAAATTAGAGCATCTATAAAGACCTTCAAACAGACTAACCAAACAGCCTTTGTTTTCACCTCCGCCGTGCGTGCATAGAAGCGCAAGAGCAGCTCCTCGCGCGACTTGCCTTTGGCCTTTTGCAGCTCGTTGTTCAACTCAGTGCAAGTGCTCTTTGCGGCATCATTGGTCCACACCAAAGCGGGATCAAGCACAACTGTTTCACTGCAAAGATGCAAGAGTTAATATAAATTCCAATTCCAATTCCAGTTCCAATTCGCATTTCCCATTTCCTACCGATTCTTCTCGGCTAGCTGTGGCAGCACCTCTGCCTTGGTGCGTCTCAGCATATATTTAAGCTTCAAGATGACCTTTAGCTCATCCAAATTTGATTGGCCATTGGCATCCCAGCCGAAATGGCTTTGCTTGCCATCGCAATAGCGAGAGGCTGACGAAAATAAAATTCAATTACAACAAAGAGTTTTGCAATCAAATACTTTGTCCAGACTTACTGTACTCCATGAAGCTCATGAAGCGACTGTCCACAAGCTGAATCTGTGTGAAGAGCTCCAGCGGACGTGAGAGAGCTGGCGTACCGGAGAGCAGTATGACACGTTTTGCCTGATCCGCCAGCCGCTTGGCCACGGCTGTGCACTTGGCTTTGCCGTTTTTCAGCGTGTGTGATTCATCGTAGATGATGAAGCCAAATTTACGCTCCAATAGCTTATCCATATAGCGTTCCATCATGTTGTAGCTGGTGATCAGTATTTTGGCATCCACGACATACATATTATTGTTGGTCAGCAACTGGATACAGTGCACCGGCACGGCAGGCAGAAGTTCTGTTATATGCTTGGCCCAGGCGTCTCGGGTGCTGGCCGTCGTGCAGATGAGCAGTGGCCAATCTTCCTTGAAATAGTCAGCTACAGCCAAGGCCTGATAGGTCTTGCCCAGGCCCATCTCATCACATATCATGACGCGTCCCTGATGAGCTATGGAGAAGCTGCAAGTGAGAACATATATTAGATGATAATCTTTGAAATTGTAGTGTAGCTCTCTCACCACACACCCTCCTCCTGGAAGGGCATTAGCTTCTCGGCCAGCTTCCGCTCAATGGAGGCCAAGACGCTCCTCTCCAAGGGCTTCGGCGGCTGCTTGCACAGGTCGAGGACTTTCTTGGGTATGGTACCAATCAGCACATTTGGTTTAAGATCTCCCACATGCTGCTGCAGCAACTGGTAATCCTTTAGATCAAAATCCCAGTTACGAGTTTGTGCATCATACGATTTACTCGGAATGTTCTTAAAGACATCGATTAATTGCTGATGATAGCCAGAGGGCACAACAGCGAAACGTTGCGCACTTATCAAATGTACTTTACAATTAATGGACTTAGTAAAGACAGAAGCCAGCTGTTGTTGCTGGGGCTGTTCCTTCTCGGGACTGAGGCGGAGATTGGGTTTGGCTGCTCCATTTGGGCGTTGATATGGATGAGCGGCGGAGCGGCCTAGTTCACGCGCACTTGTTGACTTGATGGCTTTGAGCGCATTCAGAAAGGAGGAACTCTTGTTTTGGTTGCTATTGTTATTATTATTGTTGACTGGCTTTGAATTGCTTTGAGGCGGCGATCTGTAAAAATTCGACGCAGATTTTGCGCCCAATTGCTCGCTGGGATTTGTGTTTGAATTCGTGGATGGTATTTGGTTTTTCTTTGCCTGCAGCTTAGCCAGTGCAATGCGCCGCTTCTCTGCAATCTCAGTTGCTGTGCAAACTGACATTTCAAGGTGACAAACTTTTATTTACTTTTATATTTTCGAAAAAGTTAAACCTTGGACGAGTAGGAAACAAGACAAAAGCAGGGCTGTTACAATTTGGATAAGAGCAACAGCTGTTTGCAATCGATAATTGGCGCGCACTCTTTGAAAGGGTGAAATTTTTACATTTTTTGAATCTATTAATACCTCATTTTTATTTATAAAACAATTTAATTTAATGTTATTAATCATTGTAAGTTTTCATTTTACAGGCAATTATATTAACTAAAGTTGTTATTTCGTCTTGCTGATCACTGGCATTTGAATTATAATATGGTCACTCAAATTAATTGCTTACATTTCGTATGCAACAGTTGGCTTGTTATCGATACAACACCAAGCGAACGGCGGTGAAATATTTCGAAACGTAATAAATACCCGCCAGATCTCGAAGAATATCGATCGAAACTATCGTTTCTTGCGCGAATTTCAAAAATATCGATAAGGCTTCTTCAATAAGAACCGCAAAAATTATTGAAATTGGTTTTCTAAATAAATAAGTGAAATAAATAAAGGATAAGTAAATATGTGTGTGCGGTGTAGTGCTGTGTTTATATAAGTTGTATTCAAAGAATTGGACTTTCAATTGCTAGAAGACTGTGGCTCACTTTTTTTCATATTTTTTTATAGTGCAAATGTGAACTCAAATTCAAGATGGCGTCTGTAAGTATAATGAAAATTATTTAAATTGTGTGTACAAATGCATTATTATATTTAGTGTGGGTAGTGTACACTTCGCTCTCTGCTCATCTTATTGCATTTATATTAACTTTGTTCTACATTTTTGGCAATGCAAACGTATTGGACACCCTCGCAAATTTCTCATTTTCTCTTCTTTGCTCTTTATACTTTACTTCGTATTGGTTGCATTTGAGAAGTTAATTTCAATTAATTCTGTTTGGTCAAAAAATAATGAAACTCGTTCTCTCTCTCTCTCTCTCTCTCTCTCTCTCTCTAATCCCCTTTGTCACGCTACTTTTATTTTTGCTTATCTCTCTCTCTCTCTCTCTCTCTCACCCTGTTTATCTCTCATCTGCTCATCTCTATTTTAATTTGTATTGTATCCTCCTCCTCTCTTACACACACACATTTTATTCTTGCTGTTTAACCCCTCTATAACGCTATAATTATTCTTGTCGCCTGCCCCTCTCTCGCTCTCGTATGACTTATTATCGTAGTTGATTCTTATAACCTCATTTTTCTACATATCTTCTTTAAGTCCTCTTCCATTTCTGTCTCTCGTTTCACATTTCTCGATTGCAATGTTTATTGTATTGTTTTTCCAGACACTTGTCCTGTTTTTTTTTTTTTCAATATAAAATCAAAATATGAAAATAATTTCTTCAACTCAACTGAAAATGCGTTTTCCCAACCCATTTTCCAAATACATTTGTCACTGTTACATGCAAAAGTATGAAATATTTTGTCACAAATAGAAATAACCTGTCGAATTCTGTTTTTATGTTTTTATGTCTCGGCTGTTACGGCTGTCTTGCCGCCCTGCCATATCCTTTGCCATGTCCTGTCCGGTGGCAAATAGAAAATGTCAATAAAATGGAAAAACATGCGAATATTTGTTAAGCCTTCGAGTCGTAGACGCAGGTAGCAGCAGTTGCAATAGCTGCAGCAGTTGAAGAACTTTGCACCATTCATAATTTAATTGATATTCGTCTGGCCTTGGCACACGCTGCCTCTGCCCGTGCCTCTGCCTCAGCCACTCCCTCAGCCTCCCTTGCCTGCATCAGCAGTCAGCCCTTGGGGCTCGGCACTGTGTTTTGTTTCAGTCGCTGTTGCAGCTTCCGTCGCTGTCGTCAACTTTGATGTTGTTGCCATTTTCGATTTGATTATATTCAGGCCGCCGGTTATTTGCATTTGACGTGCTGCGCATCGCTGCATTCGCGCCATTGTCGCAATCATCGCATTAATCACAAACAAATGGCCGCACAACTGGCTCAAGGACAGGGCCAACATTCGCATTTCTCATACGCAACCGATACCGAACCACATAACACGGAACGCGGCAGGTTACAATTGAAAATTGATTTACTTTGAATACCCTGCGTAGTATCTGGTATTTAACTGTGGTGACGGAGATATCAGTATATAAAGATATAGATATAGTGTTATAATATATTATATATTTATAATATTAATAAGAGTAGATAAAGGGCATTCACACGTTGTACCAAAAATGTAGCTACATTTTTATTGGGTTTATAAAAAGAAGTCAAATTACGTTGAACAGGCGATATAATGAATGCAAATAATAATAAAAATGAAAATATATTGATCATTAGCATCTTTAATTTATTTATCATTTACTGATTGTTTTTAATTTACTTGCTTTACCAGTCAAGTCATTTGCATAACATACTATGTTAGGCATTAACAGTTTCGCTTCGCTGTTAATATATCATATTTCTTGTGTAACTGCTGAACTGTTAGCTTATCTGTTAACATAAAATATTTCTTATGTAATGTTAAAAGGTTATGAATGAATATACATATATTATATTATTATATTTATTTTTGATTTTGAAATTTTTTTTTTGTCTTTACAGTAATCGTAATATCTGATGGAAATTACTGTAAAGACAACAAAAAATTCAAAATTTAGAAATAATTATAAAAATATAATTTACATAATATACATAACGTTGTGTAATAAATATAAAAATATATTTTAATATATATTCTATGTTTTATATCTTATTTTGAAAGCCCCAAACCCTAGCTGCTGCAATCAGAGTGTTCTCTAGTCAAATAGTCTCACAGGCACAAAACTCGTTCTTTGTTTTTCCTCTTCTTTTTTTTTTTTGGTTTCGCTTTATGATTTTTGCTTTCTATCTTGTTTTTTTTTTTTTTTTTTTATTTTCTTGACACTTGCGAGTTGGTCTTCGGCCCATTTGCAATAAAATCAAATGATGCGGGAATCGTAAAGCTGCTCGCGTCGCGATTTCTATCGTCGTAAAAAGTATACGCCGCGTATGCGTTATATACGAGTATTGTTGCTCGCACTTTTCAGCGTTCGCTTTACAGCCGTGCAAATCCCTTTTGCAAAACAGAAAACAGCAAAAAATACAAAAAGAAAAAGAAAAAAAAAAAAAAAAAACAAAATACGAAACAACAGAAAAATCCACATTGCTCAGCTGTCAGGCGGGCAGTTGGGATACCAGCCGACATTTGTGGCTTTTTAAGCGGCATAAATGATTTTAACGTGTCTCGCTCGCATCTCTCTAAAAATAATCATTTTGCTTCTTTCTTTTTTTTTCGGTCTGTTGCGCCATGTGCAAAGATACCATAAAAAAATATTGTGGCATAGAAAAAAAGAGCATGGAGGCATGAAAGGCCGATCAGAAATATTTATGACCATTTGCTTTTGATATTTATTCAATGGCCCATCTTTTTTTTCGGCGATAAGTCGCAAATAGTTTTGTGATTTTTTCTAGCGATTTTTCGAGCTCTGCCAAAGCGACGCGTCAAAGTTTTAAAGCGCACAGCATGTCAAAATAGTGAAAAGCTTCGGTATGATTTCTCGTTCTCTTCCTCTCTCTTTCTCTCTTTTCTATTAAACTTTCTTGCGTTTTGCGACCCTTCAATTGCAATTCGAACTGTCAATTTAAGCCAATTTCACATTTATATATCCTATAGCCTGAGAGGTGGATGCGAGAGTGTTGCATAAGGTTTAGATGTGAAACCCAAAGATTTTGAGCATGTTTATAGCTGAGAATATATAGTAAATGCTTAAAAGAGAAGTCGGAAGTGCTTTCTTCTTATAGATTTTCTGTATTGCAATTTGTTAGCCATTTGAGTTAAGCTAAAGCCAATTATGCTGCTTATTAGCTTCAGCACCCTGTTTTCTTGACATCCTATTTACAGGTCTCATTTTCTTCTTACTCTTTTTTTTTTTTTTGTTGTGCTGTTGAAGATCCGCTCAGCATGTGTTGCTGGCAGAAGAAGGACCATTTATTATTGCCTTGCCATTTTTGTACAAGGTCACGCTGCCCGCCGCTCGCTGCACACTGCCCGCTGCATTCGCCATTTTGTCTCCGGACGCAGCGCCATTTTGGAATGTGACAGCCATTAGGTTGCATAAAATGTTGTAATGGCATTGTTTTTGCATTTCACATTTAATATTTAACATTCATTTTAAAGGTATTGCCATTTAGTGGCAAAAATTATCGCAATGCATTTCACATTTTGCATTTTGCATTTAGCATTTGCAATTTTTGCGGTTTAGCCACATTTTCATGAATTGTAATTCTTGCGATTAATAGTAAGTCAGTTGCAAGGCTCTTCTATGGCTAAAATACATATGGTAATATAAATAAACGCAAAATAATTATATTTATTTATATATGTGCAATGTTTTATAAACTGAAATCAATTATAAGTGCGCAAGGAGCGGGTATATTAGTTTAGTTCTAAAAGGTGTTAGTTACTAATTAAAGTGGGAAAAGAATTTTGATTCATTTCATGACAATTATTGATAAACTCTTAAAGATATTTCATATGTGTCATAAAACTATAGAAATCAATCAAAGCAGCTCCACTTCGTATAGGTAGCTCTACGTCATATACTCCCTTTACTCTTAAACTTACGTGTCAGCTAAGCAAATGCTGCGTTTAACCTTTTCTGTGAACAGCCAATTATAAAATATGCAAAAATTGAGCATTTTGCGAAATTGTTCAAATTCCATTTAAACTATTCAAATTGTTTTCGTTACTAAAAATGTAACAATGAAGATTAAAATGCACGTGTTAATTCAGACTAGATTACAAAAAAAAAAAAAGAAAAGCTAAACAATAAATTTGAAATGCATTGCTTTTAAGCTTAAAATATGCCATAAATAATCGAATGTGTTAATACGCATGCAAATCATATATAAATATAAATCATAAAACTCTTTCAATTATCATAAAAATGCCATAAAATATGGTAATTATTTATAGAGCCCGTTTGTACATTATTTTTCACACTTTCGCTAATTTCTCCAAGAGCATAAAAAAAAAAACAAATGTTAAATTTTAATTTCTATTTAATACATTTGAGTTTATGCGCGGCATTGTCGCCAAAATGTCAGACAAAGCGTATGTTTACCTATGTATATCGAATTTTCAAAGCACAAATTTGCAAATAAATTAAATACAAAAGCAGCTGCACGTGTATAAACAATTACAATCAGATAAATATATATTCTTTTGTATATCTGTACGTTTGCATATTACCAACAATGCGGTAGCGTGAAAGCACCTGTTAATTATTTAAAGCTCTGAATGGGCGCAACCCCGCCTTGAGCTATTTGTTCGCATTCGCTGAA
The DNA here is from genome assembly GCA_030914335.1 of Drosophila borborema. NCBI lineage: Eukaryota > Metazoa > Arthropoda > Insecta > Diptera > Drosophilidae > Drosophila > Drosophila borborema. The sequence continues at coordinate 165,933 of JAUESP010000100.1, forward strand.
CACATTTTCAATTAACAGGAAGGAAAAAAAAAAACAATTAAGGATGTAGCCGTCGGATGTAAGTGACTGTGTTATGCTCGCCACTCTGTTGACAATGGGCGGAATATATGTATAAATTATGAGTGTTATTGAGGAGGTGCTTAAGAGTGAGTCTAACTGTAAAGTAGCTGTAGCTCTTGAGTATCTAGCCTTAAAGCTCAAAGTATCTATCATCAATAGAGTGTAAATACATGAAGTTCCTTAATACATAAAGGAACAGAGAAAGCCAATACACTCTTTTCGCTTGCTGAACATGGAACACCCATTTGACACCCCGGGCACACATACATACACACACACACACAGAGAGCAATATACAAACACATCCGATGCTTTGATTTGTTTAATTAAATTATACTCAGACAAAAGCCTTCAATCATTCACAGTTTTCCAATCGTTCATTGGCTCATTCACGCGCAACGCAAACAAATATCGATATGCAGCTCTGCACTTGTTTGCCAACATATACATATATGTATATATACACATTTGCCAACATGTACATATATATATTATATATATATTTGTGTATGTATTTTGTAGCTAGAAGTGCTTGAAGCCCTCACATGCCCATGCTCGTTGAGTAAGCTGTTAGCGTTGAGTTGAGTTAGGCTTCAGCTGCAAGTACGAATCATGTGTTCAGTTGAGTATATAATACCCTTATTTTTTTTTTTGTTGTTCTTGGGCATAGTCGACAGGTAGAGCTAGTTACATCAATCTTTACTTTGATTAAAATTTGTATCATTCGAGAATTGCAGCATAAATGATTTAAGTGAATTCAAAGTTCCTCAAGAGAAATTTTTAATCACCAGTAAATTTGATTGAATAAACTATTCAATCAGTGAATTAATCAATCAGTCAGCATTAAATTTGATTGATTAAGGTTTGTAATCAATCAATTATTAATATCAATGTTAACAAGGACTTTTTGTTAGTTTATTTGGCTCCATCTTATACCTATGCCTATTGAGAACTATATTGTTCACTTAGTCAATCAATCAATCAATCAGTTAGTCAGAATATGTTTTATAGGTTATTCAGAGCTTTTAATATAATTTTATATAAAATGTATCGTGCGAGTTTTCAGTTTAATCAATTCACCGATCAATCAGTCAATCAATCAATCAATCAATTTATCTTTTATATATATATTTATTTTTCATAGTTATTTCAACTGTTCAATCAATTAGCTAAATCATTCATTTCATAGGGCATTCTGAGTTCCGCATGCCCAGTTATACATTAATTATCGTCTTGATTGCTGCATTCAGATTTATTTGCTTATAGCCAAACGGAATTTAGCCATGATTGAGTGCGCATAGGGTGTGTACTCGGCCGTTAATTAATGCAGGGAGCCTGCTATCTATTGGCAATTGAACTGAAAGTGAATGAAAGGGAAGAAGGCATGGCAAGGCCAAAATATGATCATTACAAGCTAATTATGACCATAGACACAGCAGAGCTCTCCCGCAACTCCATTATCTAATTACCAGCACTTGTAAATGATGTCGAGCAGCTGTAAAGTTCTTTGTTCTCCTCCATTTCACCGTTTTCGCTTTCTCTTACTTTATTCTTTTCACTTATCAATTTTCTTGCATAGCGCTGTCCTATGTGGCTTAGTGGTTCAATGAAACTTTCACTCAAGTGCGGCTCATCCGCTCAATGTGAAGCGTTAAGCATATATTTACACGCTAACTTGGCTAGCACTTTGGCTAAGTAAGTTCTCAAATTGACACATTTTCTTAACATGTTCTTCAAGATTCGCTTTACTTTCTTATACATATTTTTTTTTTTTCGGGGTTGAACAAAGGAAAGTCATTAGAGATTGATGCACAAAAGGAATTTTCTGGCTGCATGCTTTCCGCATTATTGAAAACTTACCCGTAAGCAGCGCTGCAATTAACAATGCCAACAACACCCAGTACAAAAACAACAACAACAACAACAGTAACAACAGCAAAAATAACTACAGAAGACAGTTGCAATTTTTGATGCTACCAACAAAGTGGATTTTATGCCAACGGGACTTGAGGCACATGCAAGTTTTATGCAAATGGCATGTAGAGTCCTGGGAAATGGACAAAAAAAGACATGTTAATGGGGAGAGAGCGACTAACGGATACCTAGTAGTTCACTATTAAATGTTTTGTCAGTTATTATATTTCAAAGTTCTTCGATTAGGATACATAAATGGAATGAGAGGAATGTAGAGGTAAAGTGAGGGATGGAGGGATTCAGCGAGAGATGTAGTGCGTGAGGGAAAGTAGATCTAGACAGATAGAGAGAGAGAGAGAGAAAGAGAGGGAGAGATAGACAGAGAGAGAGAGAGAGAGAGAGAGAGAGAGAGAGAGAGAGAGAGAGAGAGAGATAGAGAGAAGGTAATATGAAGAGATATGTATAGAGAGGTAGAGAGAGAAATTAAAAATGAGAGTAAAAAAGGAGATATTTAGTGAGAAAAAGGGTCTTTTATACTAAATCCTTAAATGCTTTAATACCAAATCTTATCGTCTTTAATATCATGTCTTTAAATCGATATTTATCGATTACAATACTAATCATGCAAATAGAAAGTATGCTGTGGCTAAGTGAAGTCCGTATTTAAAAGTAACGAACAAAAATATAATAAAAGAAAACAATTATATTTCACTTCAATACCATTTTAAAAGAATTATTTTACAATCTTTAATATTAGTACACACACCATTATACCCTTTGCTCTTCGTGCGTACAGGGTATCGAAAAAGGATAAATTACTTTTAAAGTGCAGAGGCAATGTGAGGCGAAGGCAGGCTCGTCGAACTTTCCCTTGGTTGTAGCACCTCCTCATCGGCCCAGATGCAAATTGGCTTCGAAACATTTTGCCTATTTTTGGCACTCTGATGATTTTCTGATTTGCTTACGAAAGAACTTTTTGTACATGTTTCTTTATTTTCCTATTTTTTTTTTTTTTTTTAGTGCAAGTTTCAAGTGTTTTTAGGCGCTTTTTGTTGCCAGCTTGTTTATTATTTGTTAATTGAAATGTTGCAAAAAGTTACGCATGTGTCTGAGCTGAAATCGGATGGGGTTGGGTGTGGGCAAAGTGCTGCAAGTACTTGGCTTGCCTGATTGAAGGCTGTGCTGTGTTACTCCATTTGCCTTATGCCATTTACCACTCCCACATCTAATGTCTAAATCATTGCAGACCAAAAAAGAGCAACAAAAAGAAAGAAACACCAAAAAAATTGGGTGACTTTACAAACGAGGTGAAACAAACAGCAATAACTAGGAGAGAAAGCTTGAGTACTAAATATGAAAGTTGAATGCTCTATATACATACATGCCTATGAAGATGTCTATGAGTACTCCATATGTCTCTATATTATTATATATGTCATTATATATTTTATATACATACGAGTATATATAGGAAATATAGCTATGTGATATGCATCTACATACAATTTTTCCGTAAGATATCTACCTATAAATATGTACCCTATACATTTACTATAATAAATCTTCTACTATATGTAATCTTCTACTCAATATAGTATTTATCAATATATACTCTATTTATCCATATTGTATAAATAGTTTGTTGTTTCACCTGTAAATTTTGCACTTCTTGCACTTCTTTATTAGCTATCTAGCTATAAATCATACTCTGTATTTTTGAATTATATCCAATTTTTACTCAATATATTCCTTTGAAACAAAGGCTGACTAAAATCCGTTCCTCTCTAAAATGTTCATCTTTATGCACAAGTTATGCTACCTTATGTTAGGGTATGACAAAATTATGAAAAACAAACAAGGAGTCCAAGTTATTAGACGAGTTCAGATTTAGTGCTGAGGTTAACATTTTGCTTAGGTGTGGCACGTAGCACGCTTTGAGAGACTCTCTAAAAATAGCGCACAGGGCAGCACAAAAAAAAAGAGAATCAAAGAGTCCACTGCAAGTGTGTGTGTGCGTGTGTGTGTGTGTGTGTCCTGGCTAACTCGACTCTTCAGACTGGGCTGTGGCTGCTGCTGCGGCTGTGGATTTTGGCCCTGTTTTGGTTTGTGTAACTATTTTCTATTCATTTATGCATTTTGGCAATAAAAATTTCATTTTTTGCTTAACTAAGTGAAACGAAAAGGTTAAACGGAAGGAGAAGCAAAGACAGTGAGAGAGGGGGAGGGAGGGGGGCCTGGAGCAGCGGCAGGAACTAGTTCCAGGACATCGTCTCTGGCACTGAAAGGACTTTTTATCTTGGGCGCTGCTGTTCGGCCAAGTGTTCTATAGTATATCCGACTGTCTGTCTGGTTGTCCCTACGTCCCTTCGCCCCTTCGCCCGTCTCATCGTCTATTCGTTTGTCTCTTCCATTGCCTAGATAACGTTTCCGTCTGTCTGCTGGTCCTTTTTGTGTGTTTCGTTCTGTCTGTTGTTGTTGTTGTTGCTGCCGCTGCTGCTTTTGTTGTTCCCTGTTTGTTCGTGTTGTTTGCAAACATTTTTTAAATTGTTTGCTGTAATTTGTTTCCGGCCAACGGCGAATGGCAAATGGCAAATGGCCGCAACGCCATTTTGTGGATGGTGGCGTATACCACGTAGCGCTCCAGTAAACCAACAGCCCACAGCTCACAGCCCAAGTGCCGCCCGATTCTCCATTTTTTTTTTGTACGCCCTGCAACCGCAGCTGAATTTGCAGCTTAGCTCGTTTTATTATTATTAAAAATTATAATTTAAATATACGTCTGCTTTTTACATATCATTTCCATACATACTTGTTTTTTTTTTTTTCCCCTAATTCTATAGATAAATGGGTATATAGTTTTTATGTCTGTGCAGGTAACAGACAGGAGATGTAAGCAAAAGGAGAATAATGGATTATATTGTTAGAAAAAACATTAACATATTTTATATATAGTGTATATATAGGGTAGATCATTCTCTGTTCGGGCAGCTCAACCTTGTTGTATCTCCTTTGGCTAATAGAAAATATTAGCCATATGAACTCGGGGATATCTTTTGGTCTATCACTTTTAGACTGAAGCACACTTTTTTTTTTGTCTGGTTTGGCACGTTTCAACCCCCCTATTCGAGCAACAGCTGCAGCCGTATCCTGTAACCCGAACTATGCATCCCGTATCCCGTCTAGCCTCACCATCTGCCCTGCAAAAGGTCCAATTAGTTGTGTAATGCGTCTCTGCATGTCCTTTCGACATTTATTAGTTTGACTTTTTGCCAGCGATTTATGGGTCGAGCATAAAAATCTATGCAAATATTATTTTGCAGCTGTTGCTGGCGTCGACAAAAATAAAAATGAATTCTATGCGAAAACAACAACAAAAAATGCTACAAAAAATTTTATATATATATACATATATGTTAAAATGCTGGTGTCTGGGTATTTATCATGATTTTAGCTGGTCAATTATTCACGTTCATTTTCAGTTGTATAAATATCAATTTATAGATTTCTTGCTGAATTAAAAATTAAGCGATATTAAATGGATAATTGAGTGCATTTTAATATCAATTTATAATGAAATTTGTCGATGTGAAAATGTTATGAAAATAATCAAATAAAAACTAAACTATCAATAATAATGAAATGCAGTATACAAAATATAGTTGTGGAGTTTGTGCTGCATACATTTGATTGCTACAGGCAAATGTGTTGATGTTTTAAATTTGTATTTTAAAAATTTACTAGTTACGTAGCATTTATATGAAAGTGTAAACTTTACTCAGTTATTCAGTTTACTCTGTTATTCAAGATTTAATTTATTTTTGAGATGTGAATTCTATTTTACTTATTTATGAAATAAAGCTGAACTCTTTCTCTAGTTTTTTCTAAAAATGATTTTAATTTATTATAATAATAAAAAATAAAATAAAAATTATGAAATATAAAATGTAAAATATAAAATATGAAATATAAAATATAAAATATAAAATATAAAATATAAAATATAAAATATTATAAATATAAAATATAAATATAAAATATAAAATATAAATATAAAATATAAAATATAAAGTATAAAATATAAAATATAAAATATAAAATATAAAATATAAAATATAAAATATAAAATATAAAATATAAAATATAAAATATAAAATATAAAATATAAAATATAAAATATAAAATATGAAATATAAAATATAAAATATAAAATATAAAATATAAAATATAAAATTAAAGATTTATTATTCAATTTCAATTTCAATTCAAATATTAATATTTACATAGAAAACAATTTCTAATTTAATACTTTTATATTTAATATTTTCCATTGTTGTGTTTGTTCAAAATTCCATTAAATTTTCGAAATTCCTCTGTCAAATCGAGCTTTGTGGAGCTTTAGTCAAATAAAACTTTTACCATACCAAGTGCTCCATTCGAAACCGTTTGCAAGTCACGTAGCATGTTTGCCAGCTAGAAATTAAAACCAAGTTAAGCATTAAACATTCGCATTCGCTGCAATGTATATATTTAGAGTGTCGGATTTATATACATACATATATCTTATAGTCTTATAATTTGTACACAAACAAACTCTACTGAACTATTATTGAGTGAATGAATCATCAAATTGCATTGCAACCACTTTTTAAGCTAGTTTTAGCTTTGGAAAATCATTATATACGACTATAAAATGCTCTTTAGTCAAGTTGAAAATATGTAAAAAAGTCATTATTTGATATTTTAATAATAAAAGTAATATTAATTTGACTAATTAATGTGAATTCCATTTCAAATGATGCTTATATTAAAAAAAAAAATATCTTATAATCTATGTGAAATCGAAATCAAATGGGCTTGAGCCGCAAACTCTTCTTACTACTATAAAATACAGGAGCTTGACAGTTTATTATCTTTAACACTTCAAGTAGAATCAGCTTGAGTCTCCCTCTTTTCATTTACATATCAATAATTATATGTCATTAAAGAATATACTCAAACTAAAGTAATATTTCGAACACTCTACATTGAGCTTTGTCCATACCGTCAGCTACTTATCGAGCTTCGACTCTGAGACGCAATTATCAAGTACAGTTCGAGTTCCAATATAAATTTGATACTACAAAGCTGATTTGACGCAAGCTGCACTTATTATAAACAATCCTCATAACCCCGCAAAGCGTCAGCAATCAAATTCTGACCGACTTTATAAGACTTTCAACTTCGGTACGTTAAGTCACGTAGTTCGTAGTGCACAGTTCGTTTGGAAGCTTCGGTGCGAGCAAACGCGATATTAATTACTGCAAAGAAAACAGAAGGCAAACGAAAAAACAAAAAGAAGAATAGTTCAAAGAAATACAAAGTATATATATCCAAAGTATTATATATAAAATGCAGCTAGACTGGCTGAAACTCCTGCTGTTCAGCTGCCTTTGGCCTGGCTTTTGTCCACAGCCCTTGGGCTACAATGAACTGGAGCTGTTGTTTGAAGAGCTGCAGCAGCAGCAGCAATTGCTAGAGGTGGATGACTTGGATATGACGCAGGTGAATTGGAGAGCGATGATACCGTTGCTGTTGCAACGTCAGCAGTTGCGACTCTGCGTCGCTGTTTACCGTTATCAACCGCACCTGGTCAATGGAACACCTTGCGAAACACTGCTGAGCAGTGGAGTGATGGCATACTGTGACATTGGCCAAATCGAGGATCTAAGCATAACAATGCGTGATGCATTTGGCGGCATGCTATTCGATACGCTGCAAAAATGTCGCCCCGGCTTGGAAATCTTTGGAGTGCGTTGCCGACGACGTGCCTGACTTAGGCTGTGAGCCGGCAAAATGGATTTTAACTGAATTACTAATTCAGTTTACTGCAGTAGCTGACGTTCTAGTTCTTTCTCTGTCACTGTCTCTCGCGTGCTGTCTCTGTTTTCATGTCCCTTGTCATTTCAATGTGTCAATAAAAATACGATGTGGGTGAAGGCCTGGGCCTGGGCTGTCGACCAAGTCCGAGTCCGAGTCTGTGTCCTTGTTGAGTTCCAGCATCATGACAAATGACGATTATAATTTGTAAAATTTGCACCCAGCTTGTTATCCAAACGCCCGAGGGGGCGTGACAGCGCTATCTGTCTCTATCACTATCTCACTCTCTATCACTATCTCTCTCAGTCCCTCTCTATGGCTATGGCCTAGTTCTTGCCATCAGATTCAGTTAGTGCTGCATTGCAATTGTTGTTGCAATTAGCAGAGTGAATGGGCGGTATAAGAAGAAGATGCTGCAGCTGGGAAAACATAAGCACACTGAAAAACTGATGGCTTGATTTTTCCATTAAACACTGCAAATGGGAAAATTGCACAGAACAGAAAGCAAAGGCATTTTGTTCGTTGGCAATTACCGGGCGGACGGGGGGGCTTGCGGACGAAATGGGCGAAAGCATTTAGCTTGAAAATGATGACCATCATGAGTTTTCATTTTCATTTTCATTCTCATTCTCATTGCTTTTGGCTTGTTATTGTTATTTTCTGCTTAATTTGTGTGCTGCTGATGTGCTAAAACACCTCTCTGCATCAATCTCTATATAAATCAAAAAGTTGTAGCATACTTTTCGGCTCTGACTGCAAAGTGGGCGCCACGCCCACATGCCGCCCACAGCAACACCCGCTGGGGGGCTCGCTCTATGCAAAATGCAGAAGGAAATTGCTTGAAATGATTGCATGACCAGTTGGTGTGTGAGCGGGTGTATACTAGTGTGTGTGTGTGTGTGTGTGTGTGTGTGTGTGTGTGTGTGTGTGTGTGTGTGTATGTGTGTGTGTGTGTGTGTGTGTAATCAATATCAATAAATGCTTGTTGAAATTTGTTTCTCAACTATAGCCCACAGTTGTACATGGGAATTCTTTTGTCTCTCTATTTCTTTTTGAAAAATAAATATTTTTATTAAAAAAATATCTTAAAACAGATATTCTTTGAATACTTTTAAATATGGTTTGTTATATTTATAATTTTTTTCATTTGGGTTGACAATATTCAATAGTTACATAGTTGAGCCATATGATTTAGGAGATTTGAAATTGAATTTTCAGACTCCGTGTACTCAATGGATGACGAAATTTTCTTTATCATTATTATTACTATTTTTTTTAATTTTATTTTATTTATTTATTTATTTTTTTTTTTTTGTGAGGTGATTTACTATTTTCACTGATTTTATATGTTTTATTGATTGTCATACTCATTTCACTTACAATAATTTTGTCTATTATTTAAACATTTTAAACATGAAGAACGCCTATTTGTAGACATTGAGTAACGCCCAGCAGATATTGGCGAGCTCTGATAAAAACTTCAATCTTTAATCAGTGTTATAAGTAATTGCTGAATGTAAACTTTTGGTTTATCAATAACTTATCAATTTGATTCGTCAGTTCCATATGTTTCGTCAGTTTCTATCGGGCAACACTGCCCTTGCTATAAACACTTAATTCTTAATCAATCTTTAGCTATTTCAAGAATCTTCCGGTTTAATGATCAGCCTTGCTAATTACTGTTGCTAAGCTGTGAAGATTTGTGAATTCTAAAGAAAGAAATTTAAAGTTATATGAAAACATTTACAAAATAATTATATAACTAACTATTAACATTTCCTACATCCATTTCTTTGGCAGTATGCGATTCAAATCAAATCAGTTTCTTCAATTAAATAAATTGTTTTTATGGAAGCACTAGAAAAGTTTAGAAACTTTTTCTTTTCAAATGTAACGTAATAAACGCAATATACAAAAAATTACATTGCACAATTGTTTTGTAGTTTGTTATCTATGCGGAATACTAGAACTCTTGTAAATGTAAATTAATGAATTTTGTTGAAAGTGCTCAGAATATTTACGCTCAAAGCGCAACGACTCAGCGGGATGCTATAGCGGATGGGAATTGGGAGTAACCAATGAATATGCAAACGACTTGCCCTCGAAGTTCGTTTGCGCCAGCGTAAGCGTGGCAAAAGGTCAAAGGGCGGCGGGTCATTAAGGCATTCGGCGCTATGTTTGCACAACTGTTGCAGCGATAGCAACAACAATGCACAGTACAGCTGCTTCTGCTGCTGCTACTCCTGCTGCAGTTGCTCCTGCTGCTACAGTTAATGTGCAGCCTCGACTCGCCTCTAAAATATGCATAAACAAACGAAGCCAAACTCTTGGATGGCAGCGGCTGTTGAGCGTATCTTTTTGATGCAGTTCTTGGTTCACAGTTCTCAGTTCTTTTAGCTCTCTGAGTAATTAAATTTTGCACGAAATTCTTTGCATTTCCTTCTTTGATTTTTATAACCATCCGCTGCAGCACTTACACTGCCTTGCTATTTGCATTAGCAATAGCGAAAAGTCTATTAACTTCCACTCGGCATTGGCAATAATTTATGCAGTCTTGCCTTGGCTCTGCCATGCCATGGCAATTCATGCTTCAGGGCTGCAAATCGATTTGCAAATGGTTTGAAATATTTTGATTTTGGCAATAAATTTGCCTAACGAATATGATTTAGTGAGTTTAGCGAATAAAACTAAATTACAACTAGCACAGACAGATCTATTAAATTTATCACTTTAATAGCTTATTTTTTATGTATTTAATTATCTTAAATTATTTTTTGTAAATAAATATCATATACATATAATATATAATTTTATACCTGATTAAATTTTGTTCAAAATATATTATTTAAATCATTTTTATTTTTATTTCGTATTCCTATATTAAATTTCAGAAAAAATAATTTCTATTCAAAATTCGCGAAAAATTTATGAGGGTTAATTTTTTTTTTAAATAAATAATCAGTTCATAAATTGCTATTTATTTTATTTCAATTACCCGTAGCTTTCATAATTGCTTTCTGAAAATTTTTAATTAAAATTTGATCATTATAAAACAAGTAAAAATTTTCTATCACTAGTAAAATTTAAAAAAGTCTCAAATATCAATATTTAATGATCGATTAATAAAAGAACATGAATTCCGTTTCCATAATCGTATTTTAATTTCGTTTATACACATTATGTAACTAGAACACTTACAGATATTCTATTTGCTGTGTTTGTATTCATTCTCACAAAAATAGATTTTGTCTACAGGCAAAACAAATTTGTAATCCATTCAGGCAACCAAACCATTCATTCAGCTACAGATTGTTTGCCAGCCCTGTTGAAATTACTTCCAAGTATCAGAATTATTGGAATGCTTTGTGTAATGTGGCCCCGTGCTCTATGCAGAAATTGAGCTAACGAAACGGGCCGGCCAAATTGATTGCATTATCGAGCAAAAAGACAATGGGAGCAAGCGAAAGGTTAAGGCTTTTGGGCGTTGGGGTGGGAGAGTCACATAAAATCGAGCTGGGTAACAAACTTAAGTGCCGTATATAGATGAGAGGGAGCAAAGGAAGAGATATGTGAGTGTGCTTCAAGGCTCATTTATGGCCACTGCGTGCTGGTCACTTTTATGCATTTTCCACACACAAAGCAAAACCAAAGATAAAGAGAAAGAGAAGTATAGAGAGAGAGTGAGAGAGAGAGAGAGAGGGCGGGTGCAGAGTGAGGTTGATCGAGAGGAAAAAGATTGAGGTGGAGCTTGGAGCATTGTCAGGCATTTTGGCACGTTGTTTACTTTGTGTATAAACCGAGTGGCACTTACTTATTTTGTGCCACATAATGAGCACTTCTGATGGCCGCTTATAAATTATATAACCCACAAAAGCACACACCCACACACACACACATATATCCGCAAACACACACACACCCACGCAATTTGATTTGTATGGCTTTTCAATTTGTGCTCTGCTGCTTTTCGCTTTTTTGTGTTTTCCTTTTCATTTTACTTCCTTTTACTTTTTTTCTCTCTTTTTTTTTTTTTATTTTGCCTGTTTTCGTTTTGCCTTTTTTTTATTTTCCTGCTGCTGCATTTGCCATTGTATAAATTTTTGGTATTTGCGCCAATTTCATTCCAAATTGAGCGCTGCCCACAGTCGTTTATTTTTAATGCACCCAACAACGAATAACCAGCCAAGCAAAATGCCAGCCAGTCAGGGGAGAGGGGGGTTTAGTTGGCTGGGAGGAGGGGCCACAAACCTGAGCGCCTTCATAAGTAGTACAACTAGATTCCTTCATCCTGCTCTTAGCTGCATTACGTTCGCTTTACAGATTAGAAGAGAGCATTATTATTTTCAGACTTAACTTAAGCATCTCGCGTTGAAGTACATTAACGCAACTTTCATTATACATAAATTTTAATTTGATAACAAAATCGTTTGGGGCATAGTCTCTATATAGTCTTTTGATAGAAAATAGTTTTGGTATAAGAATTTTGAGTACTCGTTGCATGAGATTATGAATAAAGCCATAGCTATAAAGCTATACAATTTGTATATCAAATAAATTTATATATTTCTCAATATTTTTATTTATTTATTTCATAAATTCTTCATACTTTCAGCTTACGCACTTTAGGCGAACAATTTATTTGAATATCAATAGAACTTCCTTGAAGCGTTTCGCAAGCTTAACTTTCTTTCACTTCGATTCCCCATCGTCAAGCGGAGCTTCACATGAACCGCGTTGCTTTGCGCATTTCATATTTGAAAATATATTGAAATTGATTCGTTTTTCGAAAAAGTTCACAAATTCTGTTTGTAAGAGAGCCAGAGAGCAGGCCAGACCCAATGCGATAATCTGTTAGAAAGTGTTGTCAAGGGATAGAGCATAAATATGTCGCTGCATCTGGGTGGCTGCTACTCATGCTCGGCATTCCGCTCGTGCATTTCTTTTCTTTCTAGTCTGCACATTTTTTTTTTTTTTTTTTCTTTTTCTTTTTGCAGTGCATTTTGGACATGCCAAACACTCGCAGGACACTCAGGCGATTGCAGCTGCCACCGAAGGTGGCCTTGAAGAGCATAGAAGGCGGTGCAAGTGCTGAGAGTAGGAGAGGCAGCACAAGTGCGCTCAAGATTTATGGCTCATGCCTAGGGCTTTTGTTAAGGAGGGCCGGTCGTGTGGGCGTGAGTGTCTGTGTCTGCGCGACTCTGTGTGTGTGTGTTTGCGAGTGCCATCAAATACAATCAATTTGATTGGCTTTTTATATAGTTTTGCTTGTGTGAGGGGAAGAGAAGCGCACGCCATGCCTGAGATGAAAATGTAATGCGATTTTGATTTTTTATTAAGCTACAATTAGGCAATTAGTTGAAGTGCGCTTGAAGGGAGGTAAAATGTTCTTGATAGTGTGTGTGTGTGTGAATGTGTGTGTGAGCCACATAAATAAAGCGCTCAATATCCGGCAAACGGAAGTTTCAATAAGCCAAAGGATATGAGCTCAAATGACTGGGCAGAAAAAGGCAAAAACGTTGCAAATTTGCTCAGTTAGGCAACAACTCATGTGTGTGTGTGTGTATATGTGTGTGTGTGTCCGGGGCAAGTTTTAAATTAGTTGCGCGGCAGCCATTTTGCATAAATCATTTCCTGTTTTGTGTCAAAGATAAAAGCGACCGAAAAGACAACGACAACAAATAATGACGGCGACAATTTTAAAGCAAAGCAAAAAAAAAAAAATCATATACATCTACAAAAAAAAAAAGAGATGGAAAAGAAAAATACAAGCACAAAAGCTGACGACCAAGTCAACGTCGAGCAACAATAACATAAAATTAGCATTTTTTATTACTTTTAGTTTTTTGTGTGGTGTTCCTTTTGCATTTGCATAAGTTGGAAAAAGCTTCAAGGCAATATTACGCATACGACGCGTATGCAGCACTGTAAACGTAATGATATACGCAATGTACATATTGTATATATAGGTTAATCGCAATACCAATATATGTATATACGCTTATATAGAGGAAACTTTCTTTATTTGCAGCTGCAAAACATTATTTGGTACATGCGGAAATGTCACAATAAAGTTTCTTGACTGTTGACACGATTCAATTGAATGTCTGCAGAGGAAATATATGTGATTTTTTTGTTCATGCGGTAAGTGAAAACAATACAAAACATTGCTTTGTCTGAGTTGTTAGAATTTTTTATAAATTTAAAAGTAAAAAAGTAAAGAAAATTTGTTGCTTGGAAAATTTTATAATACAAAATTTCCCATAAAATATAAAACTATATGTATATAATTTATAGTCTCCTATAGTTACATTTTCAGCATTTTCTTTAGCTTTAAATTATTTATAAAAGTCTCGCGCGTAAGCTGCTTATCAATCTTTTCAGCAGGACATCAATATATGCGACGCTTTAAGGCTTTGTACATAAATATAAAACGAAGAAAAAAAGTACACAAATTGAATTTGGACAAATGCAGCGCATTTGCTTCGATTTTCGATTGATTGAAAGTATATATAATGTATGTGTGTGTGTGTGTATGTGTGTATTGTTATGGTTGTTGCCTCGCATATAAAAGCTTTATATATGTTTATTGCAAAAACAAAAAGGGCAAAGTCAAGAAACTGGTCACATCTGCATATATTTCCATGGCCCCGCCGGACGCCGCTTCCTACCCAACCCACATTCGATACACCTCGTCTCGCTCTCTGCAAAACACATGAGCTGAAATAAATTTTATGTACATTTACTTACGTCTGCAAACAATGAGCATCCTCTTCTGACGTTCGTGACGTGACTTAGTCCAACTCGAACTGTTCGGACTCTTCGGTCAGTTGACTCTGCCTTTGTCTGAATCACAACTCCATCTCCCCATCCTTCAACTACCTTGTGCTGCTGTTGCTGCTGCCGTCGCCGTCACTCTTTCAGCTCTTCCACTGTTTGCTCTACCCCAAGTGCAGCGTTTCATGTTTCAGTGCTTGGAGCGTGGCCAGCAGCATAATATAGTTTTGAATTTCACTAAAAATACATAGCAACGGATATACACATGCATACATATATATATATATATATATATATACATATAGATATATATCTTTGTGCATATATATATTTGTCAGACTGCTGCATATTTATGTTAGAGACTAGTTTGTTCTATTCCACTCTCTGCTAAAGTAAAACATGTCCTGTGGCCATTGTGGCCAAGAAATTGTTAGACTTCTTGACCATTTACACATGTTTAACATTTACGCTTGCATTTCGCTTGCATTCCACAATAATGAAATGTTACGCATATTACGTTTTCTCTCAATTTTAGAAGGTATTACATTTCAAGAATCTTTAAACAAGGTATTAAGCTGGAGCTCAACTCTTATTGTGCGTTTGCCTCTAGAGTAATTATTAATTATGCATTTTTAAAAAAAAATTTTTATTTCATTTGAGTACAAAATACTGTCTGTTGATGTAGACATATATATTCGGAGATCTACAAATTAAATATATAAATTTATACAATTATAATTATGTTGTTGAATAATTATAATTTTCTTTATTTTTCTTTATTAACTATAATATTATAATTATCTTTTTTAAATATATCAGCCATTGCTGGAATTTTCAACTTGTCCGTTCGTCTACTTACTCCATACTTAATTTGTTTATAAATATTAAAATATAAATAGAATAAAAACTTGAATAAGTTAACTGAATTGAATTGAAACATTTTCAAGTTTATTTCTAAAATAAATTATTTGTACCTTCAATACTATATAATCTATAGCTTCTATAGATAGACAACTATTTCTCTAGCTGCTATAAAATTCTTGCTTGTCAAAGAGAATTCTGAAGCAATTGAGCTAAAGTTTCTGCTGCTGCTGGTTTGTCGTTGAATGGCCACAGGATAAATGTTGAACTGAAATGGAATGCAATTTGTTAAATGGCTGCAGCAGCTGTTATTGTCACATATTCGCATTTTGGGGTTGCAATCGCAGAAACCGCCAACAACTTGTAGCAGCCGCCTAATAAAGTGGAACAGGGGGCCAAGGGACAAATGGGCAGCACAGCAAGAGAGAAGGGAGAGGCAGAATGAGGCAATGCCAGCAAGAGCAGAGGTTGCGCCAACGACAGAGGCAGACAGTGCGACGTGACCCGTTGAAGTGGCCAATTACGTGTAATATTTGATGAGGATGTGAGGATGAGGAAAAGGATGTGGTTGAGGTAAATGTTGTCGGGTGTTTATTGCACCTTTTGGCAGCACATAAAAGTTATGAACATGTCGCATAAAAATTAAGTCATAATGCACTCGGGTCTCTGCGTTTTAATGTCGCAATTGGCGCATTTTTGCCACATTTGCCACATTGTCATAAAAGCGCAACAACTACAATGTCCAAAATGCTTTATCGGCATCGCATAAAGCACGACAGTTAAATCGAAACTTCAACTGAAACAGAAATTATGCCCAGGCTGAGTGAGCCTCAAATGGCATTGGCAGCGATTGTTGGGCTCATAAATTGGGCTCTTGATCATTGAGCATTTGGCCGAACGTCGGCCATAAACTTGGCAACAAAATAAACAATTTGTGCGCAAATGTTTAATAAATTGCGTTAAGCTACGTTTTTTTGTTGTTGTTACGCTATGCCTGTTCATAAGATAAAATGGGGAGTATATTGAAGATTTTTGGTTGTTTCTTTGGGATGAGAGAGAGAGAGCTTTATAGAGTATAGATTATGTGATTTTTATATAGCCTACAGACTATAAACTACTGTAGACTAAATATTGTTTTATTTCTATGGGAATAATGAATAATAATCATGGAAGACGATATAGAAGCACTTCCAAAAGTGAGACTTTTCCAGTCTCTTATAGTGTGACCTGTCGTATACGTAATTGATTTATTTAACAACTATTGCGATTATTATTATTATTTGCGCCATAGATAGACTCCAATATGTTTCGGTCTATTCTAAACTCAATTATTTTTTAACAAAAATTCCAGTATTTTTTTTTTTTTTTTCTTCTTAAACTATTAACGAGCATCATGCAGTTGGTACGTGCTAACACGTTTCACTCCCTTCACACAAGCCTCATCGCGACACGAACGTATACGTAATTTCCCTATACGAAGAAACAACATTCAGCATTTTGAAATTAACACGTATATAAGCGCACTTAATTTGTCACTAAATGGTTTTTGGGTAGCAAAACGCCAGCGCCTCATGTGGCATGTGCAACATGTTGGACGCTTAAATTGAAAATTACAAAAACAAAAAACTCAGTCAGAACAACAAGTTGAAGAAGAAGAAGAAGACGAGGCACCAGCCAGCAGCGGAAGGACAACAAGACAAAGGATGCAGAGCGGCGCCGAGCCGAAGCAGGCAACACAGGCAGCGCGAGGCTTATGTCAGCTACATTTTGGTTTTTGGGTAGCATGCTTCATTGCCTGTGTAACCGCAGCAGCGTGTGTATTGTGGGTGTGGGCTAAGAGCTGCGGGAGCAGGCAGCAGGAGCTGGGGGCGTTCCGTGTGTGGTCGCTGGGAGGGGGGCGTATGCGCGTGGCAACGTCTGAGAGGACGTTGCGTGCGTTTTCTGCTTTAGCGCATTTGTTGACGACGCATATGAAAATTTGCGCAAAATTTATTGCCATGCTTAAGCAGCGTGCGTATGAAATAATATACAGACATGCCAGCCAGCCAGCAACAACAGCAGCAGCAACAACAGTAACAAAAGCAAACATTCGGAACAACAGCAGCAACAACAATTACAAGGACTACAAAAACAAGCGCAGCATACGCTGAATTTTAAAACGCTCTTTAAACATTGCGCTCACACAACTGATGGCAGCGATTTGTTTTCTCTTACCCTAACAACAATGTTGTAAAAGGGAACGAAGGCGGCACTCGGCATTTGGGGGCGTGCCTGTGGAAATTCCGCATAAGTACTGGCTACTTAAAGTTATGATGGTTTAAGCAAATAGATGTGTGCCCACATAAATCAGTTTATCTCTCACTCGTATCGCCCTCCATCTCCCACTCTCTCTCCTATCTCTATCTATTTATAGTGCTGCCAGGGCAAAGAATTGTGGCGCATAATAAATACGTGAATACGCAAACTATCTATTGATTGTATTTTTCAATGTTCATGCATTTTGATTAAAGTAACAAAATAATAAATAAAATTGTATTTCCGAGTTCAGTTTAAGTTTATCTAATCTGTTCTTATGACATGCTCAAAAGTCTTTTGCAGCAATGTGAATATGTGTTTCTTATTTTTATCTATTAGGAAATTCTCGGAACAAGGTAGTAGTTCGTATCAAGCTTGTATCTTGCTCGTTGTTGTTGTGGAAGCAAAATAAAAAAAAAAAGCTAGGTAAGGCCAAAGTCGTTTATAAAAATAAATGTATCAAATTAAGTAAGAGTTTTGCAATGTTAACGCACTTGTTATGTGATTATTGATTTGATGATTTTTGTTGTTCCATTTGAGCTATGTAATGCGAGACATTTCGCCGAATTCTTATCTGAATTAGTTATCAATCATAGACAGCAGCGCGCTTTGAGAACTTGACGTGCTGTCGGTAGAAAGTTTTTATTTCATGCTTTCATATATTTTGTACTTTTTTGTTCTTCTCTTCAACTTTTAGTCGCTCACCTGCCAAGGTTAGCATAACTAGCATAAATGAAAACACGCTGGCCAAAGAGAAAGTTTTAGTGGAAAGTGTATTTAGAATGGCAAAGACTTGAGCCTTGACTGTGTTTACTTGCATATAATTCGAATTAAATCCTTAGCCTAGTGCACTTACTAGTTTAAACTACATTTGACACATTTGATATTCTCTTTGGCAATTATCTCGTGTCTAAGTCTGAGCTGTGTGTGCATCAGTTGTCTGACTGGCTTAATTTTCCGCATTGCAATTATGCAGCCTATAATATATGTATGTGGAGCATATAAATTCACACAGCAAAATTTAGCTCGGGCAAGCAAGCATTTGCGGACGTTCACACGATGCAGAGCAAGTGAGCCGAAGAAGAAGCAGAGGCCGAAGAGCAGAAGAATAAAGGCAGACAGGCAATGCAACCAACTAATAATAATTGCAATTATGTATGTGGCGAATCCATGCCAAAGTCCCTTTTGCCTCGCCTCCTGCTCGGTTGCCTCCTGCTCGCTTGTAATGCTGTTGCGCAATTACGTAAATTACCAAAGTGAAATTCAATATGCCTGCAAAACGCCAAATGGACTGCAATGCCATGCCACGCCCACCACACCCCATTCTATACCCCTGCACACGCCCACTTTGAGGAGGGGCAATGCATTATGTCTCACATTGGTACCTTCTGCGCTATCTGTCTCTCGTTGCTAATTGCCCATGTTTTACATGATTGAGCAACATTATGGGCCGGCGACATTTTCAGCAACGTTCACCAACTTCAACGCCTTCATATGCCCCCACGCCCCCACCCGCCACATTACTGGCCTGCCGTCATATTTGCCATCATCCAGCCGGCGTCTGATTCATTCGACCGTTAAGCCTCGTTTCGCATCGGGCACTCGCCATTCGTTAGGATTAGCTGATGAGTTGCTACCTTTCACGGTGTGTTCATTGTCCTTTTGTATTGTGTGCGCTACTAGCTTAATACGAATATTTTTTATATACATATATACAATTTATGCTCGCTGAGCTAGCGAAGGGAGTATATTGATTTGCGTTAAACTACTTTCAAGTGTAAGAGTAAATATTTCAAAAATTTGTAAAAAATGAATGCTTTATAATAAATTAAGTAGATCAGCATATACTTCTTTCATCTTCATTTCTTTTTTTTTTTTCTTGTAGACTCTTGCCAGAGTATCCTGTAGTCATTCAAGTTCCATTCATTTTGCCATTGTGCACAATTCTTTGCAATTTGTTTTGATTTATACGACGGTTGTCCTTGTTGTTGTTGTCTGCCACCTTTCTATGCTTTATATGTATATATATCCCAGCTTTCGTTGCCTCGCACACACACACACATACTCGCGCACACTCGCACACACGCACCGCCGAGCTTGGTGGCTCTGGCATAGTTTCCTTATCGCTCTTATCAACCCAGCCATATTTTATTGCCATTTTTGTATGCTTCGACCATTTGTGCCTGGCAGGCAAATTGAAAAGCAAAAAGCCTACGAAGCGGCCTTTTGCAATAGAAAAATTTGGTGCCTTGTGCCCTGAATTGACAGCGAGTTTAATTAATTTTCCAGTCTCTCATGCGTATATAGAGTACAATTATTTGCTATTTTTTTTTTTTTTTCTCTCTCTCTAAACATTTTCCACTTGAGATCGTGCAAAATAAAACAAATTCTAAATTCCGCTCAGTTGCACAACTCCAAAAATTCCTGTCAGTTTCCGAATTGCTTTTAGTTAAAAATGTATTTTTTTTTTTTTTTTTTCTTCTTCTTTTCGGCTCATATATCTAAATAGTGCTGAGGCTTGCTGCATTTATATACACATTGAGGGAGAGAACTATTTTTGCTGACTGACATAACCAGAACATGGAAAGCTGCGTTTTTTTTTTTCTTTTGCTTATATATGCAAAATAACAAATCGAAAAATTGAAGAAAATCTTTTTGACGATGTGTCAGCAAGCGGTGCCATCTGCTGGACTTTATATGTCCAATGCTTATTGATTTATTTATATAAATAAAAATATTAAAAAGAATGCAAATAAATTATTTAACATCATTTGAAGTATTTAAAGAACTTAAATAAAACCAACAAAATAAGTCTGTGATAATTTAAACAGACGTCAGTTGTGGCCGTTTACTTTATTGAGTTCCACATAAATATACAAATTTATAAACATATTTTTAAAGTACTTAAGCCATTTAATAAAGCAAACAAAAATTCTGTATCGATTTGCACAAGAGTCTCAAGTGGCGCCATCTGTTGGTCAGTGTATGAACTTAAAGCTTAATGATACAGCTTCAATTTATATTTCAATACGCAAATGCATATTATCAGCAGAGAAAGGAGAGAAAAGCCGTATTTATATATATATAAATTTGTCGGACGTCTTAATCGCATAAAGTAAGATAATTAAATTTAAATTTATTTGCATATTAAAAGAAATGAAAAAACTCAGGGAATATGCTCAACGATTTAAGCTTTTGCCGTCTGCTTTTCATCATATTAAGTCCAAACGAGTAACTCTGCTTCAATATATATATATTATTACTTTTTCATATTGGTAGCTAGACACTTGCCCAAATAAATTGCTAGATTGAATGAATTTCATATATATACGCGTATTTATGTATATTTATATATTCTACAGAAATTACAAGAGCTTCTTAACATAATTAATGGTGCATAAATTGTTGATTAGCTAATTAAAGTTGGGCTCGCAATTAAATAACACTAAGCAGATTACACACGCGCACAGGCGAAGCCGGCACGGCAGTAGAACGGATGTAGGCGTGGCTGAGCCTGCGGAAAAATAACCAAAACAGAAGCCCCTTATCTATGTGTATTCATTTTTGTCATTAGATCTGCCAGGAAAATGATTAAAAAACAAAAAAAAAAAGTAAAAGTATAAAAACGCGCTGCTTGGCAACTTGGCCAAGAAAAAATATAAATTTGAAGTCAAGCTGGTGTTTTTTTTTTTTTTTAATATTGTTTAAAGGCAAACATAAGTAAACAAACATATATTCTTTTATATATAAA
The DNA here is from genome assembly GCA_030914335.1 of Drosophila borborema. NCBI lineage: Eukaryota > Metazoa > Arthropoda > Insecta > Diptera > Drosophilidae > Drosophila > Drosophila borborema. The sequence goes on from JAUESP010000100.1 coordinate 187,444, forward strand.
TTTGTATATATTTATGCTGAGACCGCATCTTGTGTAAATCTAATACTTGCCTTTCGTTTTTAATAGGCTTCATTTTATTCTTTTGTGCTCTTAATACGTACAGCCGAAATCCCTTTTATGTTCTCGAGTTACCAACCTGTCCTAGATGGATATTTGCCTTAAGCTCTGCTGCGCTTTATGCCCCTAATGTCCTTCAACGTTTCGCTCCTGTCAAGTGGCAGCAGAGGCAGCGTTGCGTATACGAAAAGTTTAACACTTGCCACTTGCCAGACAAAGAAAAAAAAAAAAACTTTGCCAGTTTATATGTATGTATGTATATTTGTATGTCTTAACAGACTCTCTGGTCTGTCATAAAAAAGTAAGAGTTTGTTGGTGGACAGTCCAGACATACTACTAAACTACCCTCTAGTACCTTGTTATAAAATCTGTGTTTACTGAAAATAGAGCAGTTTGACTCTTTCAGATTTTGAGGTATACTTTAACAATTCTCGTTATCATTATAACATACGAAGAGATAAGCAATGGAATATTATAAAAAATATGGAATACATTTATATATACATATGTATATAAATATTTTTTTTTCTCGCTTCGCACATTATCGTTTACCTGCTTTTGTTACATTCGTTTCCACATGACCATCATACTCCGCATATCTATTTTTAATGAGTATAACTGAAAAATAAACACAAGAAATTGACCGTCATTTGTTTTCTTGACACTTTGAAGAGCGCCCAGAGTGTCGAGGCTTACTTTTGTTGTTGTTGTTGTTTCTGGTTTGTTGTCTTCTGCCCTTTCTTTGTAGCTTCGCACGAGGAACGGGTTAAGTCTGAAGCGTACGGCAATGGATATGCCGTCGTCAATGTCGCGTCCAACCCTGCATAATTTCGCACTGTCACTAAATAAGTCGCCAGATGATATTAATAATGCCTCATTATCGCATCATTCCATTTTTCAGCACCGTTGTGAAATATGCTCGCTGCGGCCATTTATCATAATCAGATGAAGAATGGAGAATCGACCTTCAAAATTTCGAATTGCTGGCATCCTTTTTACTTTTTAAGCTCGTTGAGCAAATTAGCTGAACTTGTGGCTTCCAATTGTTATTGATGGCACAATATTGAGTTGCTCTTGCTGGCTGTCTAGAGTACTTTGCTGTTAGATTTTTGAAAATCTTTGAGTGATTGCAGTGTAATTTATTCACTTAATGTTCGAGCTCGATTAGACGCAAATGCAATTCATGAAATTGCAATTAATTTCAGCTCATCAATGATCAAATTTGATAAGTGCCTTAACTTGTTCATTTGCATAAAGTGGATTTCTCTTGTTTTAAGTTTTAATATTTTTGATTTTTTTGTTGAATGCAGAAAATTTTTTCAAATTGAAAATAATTTATAGAATTTTGCATACTTTTTTATGCTTTTTGCACAATTAAATTTGAATAAAATTTAAATGGAAGTTTTTTTCATAAAATTTGCTTTCTGATTGACTTAGCTTGACCTGTATATTTTTAAAATTTAAATCAAAATTGTTATCTTTGATTTTCTAAGACAGTCAAAATTGTGCAGTGATTCAATACAGAGACAATCAGACTGACAATCAGCCAGTATATATACAAAAAATATATATATATTTAAAATAAAGTGCGTGACTTTCAGCTGAATGAACAAAAGGAAGCTGTGTAATAAATGTATATATAGCTTTTTATATAGTATGCGTTCCAGCTTGCCTCTGACTGAGATTGTCCAAATATTTTTTAAGGACAGTCAAAATAATTTGCTTTTGTAGCTGTCTGCTAATGCAGCCAAGTGGTAAATGTTTGATTTCAAACTGCTGACTAGCCAATCACTCAGTCGCTCAATTAAGGCAAAGTAATGTCACAGTTAAAGCTAAAATCGTCTGGCCTTAGCTTTTGGCCAATGCAATTTAATTACTTTAAGTGTTTATATAAGTACTGTATAAAATGCAAGTAATTCTGTCTGACAATTGCGTAGAGCTTTAGCTCTATAGAGTCGAATCTTTTGGGCATTAATGCTTAACCCAAAACAAAGTAAGTAAGAACAAATAAATAAAGTATACGCAGCGTACGCCCTTTGCATTCCTCCCTTTTGTGGTTCCTGCTGCTGGTCCTGGCCAATGTCAATAAAAGTTTTAGTTTGGCTTTATTTGGTCATGCCGCCAGCCAGATCTGTGGATATAAATGTAAATTAAGTTGTGTGCTAAGCTGCAGGAAGTTGCAGCAGTTGCAACAACTTGTTAAATGCATTTCATTTGCATTTCGCTTGACTGCATTTAAATAACTTTGATTGAATGCGTTGACCAAAAGACAAACGACAAAGCACAAACACAAAAAAAGAACTGCAACTAAAGCATATAAATAGAGAGGGAAAATATATGTAAGCATAGTTCAGTTTATGGCAACTAAAGAGCTAACGAAATTTTTGGTAAATTTGCGGTTAGTAGTAACTGCCACGCGTTGCGCATTGATAGATAAAGTAATAAAATAATGGTTTATGTGGCTCGCTTTTTCCGCCAGAAGGGAAATTCAATAAATTTAAAGCGCAAACATGGCGATCTGGTAACTCTATCGGTGGCTGAGTTGACACTGCTGCAGATGCTGCTGCGAAGCATTATTCAATTTATGCACTTAACGATAGAGTCAACAGAACGCGCATTGATGTAGCCGCAGCTACCACAGTGGCAACTGTGCGTATACGCAATTTAATTTGCAACATCTCTTTCGCTCACAACCATCCTGATTGTGTGTGTGTGTGTGTGAGAGAGTTTTACGCGAAAAATACCCGGAAATGAGATTGCTGTGGCCTTAATTTCATACGAACCCACTGCGCGAAACGTTAATGAAGATTTAAGCTTCAGGTTCCGCAGCAAATAGATATAGTATTTAATATATATATAAATATATATATATATTTTGTTTTTCTATGTATATAATATTCATGTAATGCTTTACTATCAGGCAGGCTTTTGTAGTTAGAGCATATCAACTTGTTGAAATAGTTATTTGTATTGGAATAATAAAAAAAAAAAATTTACTGCCTACCAAGTCAAGTCAATAGAAATTCACACCAAAATTATTTTTTTTATTTCACTCAATATTGATTTTGTGAAGAGACAGCACTCTTCACGTACCTGAAATGTACGCTCAGTCACGATTTTTTGCCCGTCAGTTGAACCCCGGCGTTATACTCACCCAAGAGCTCAAAATGAAAATGTACAACTTTGAGGCGCTGCATCGCGAGAAGAGCCAACTGGAGACTGACATTGAGCTAATTCGCAAGCAACAAGACTCCATTGAGGATAAGCTCGCCGAAGCGTTGGCCGAAGATGAATTTCAACGTTGTTTGAACGGCCACATGACGATCGGTCCGAATGATAACGAAGTTATGGAGATATTCAAGAAGCATTTGGGCTGCACCATCGATAAACTGGCTGGCAAATATGAGCGCAAAATTTATTTGGACATTGATCTGCAAAAGCTCAAAATGACCATCGAAAAGGAAATTATTAAAGTCAACGAGGAGGCAGCTGCAGCCGAAGCTGAGACATCTTAACACTATAAGTGAATGTTCTAATAAGAAGCGCAACACTTGGCCAACTACTGGATTAAAAAAAAATGAAATTTCTGTTGCACTCTTCAAGTCAGTCGTATCGATTAATCAAGCCAGGCTAACGTTTTGGTACAGATTTTCATATCAATACAATTTCATTCAGTTTTTATCTAAGGGAATCAGTTCTACTACGCATTGGTTGCCTGATTTAGTTTATTTTTGAAATTTTCAATTTGTAATTTTCTTCTTTTAGTTACCATCACAGACTGCTCTACATTTGTTCATAGCTGCTGTCTCTGTCTCAGAGATAGCAAAAGTGTAAAAAACAAATATATATGTAAATATTAAAAAAATAGAAAATTCTAGTATAACTAAAATTTGTTTTGTGTCTAAACTCTTAATTTAATTTTATTTAAAATTTATTTACTTTTTTTTTTAATAATTCTCTCTCATCAATTCTGTTAGATACTCTATATTTTTCTTGCTGTTGATTAAATATATTAATGGTCTTGTTATTAAATATGATGGTCATGAATGACACGTACCTTGACTTTTCACTTAACTCTGTCCTTTTTTCTTTTTTTTTGTTTACTAATTTTTTTGTGGCTTTCCTTTTGGCGCGGCTTCAACACTTTTTCATTCATATGCAAATGACGCTCGAACCGTCCGAAAATTGCAATGAATTTAAACTACCTAAAACTGTGTGGCGTACAGCCAAGGTAGAGAATTTCGGTTGGGATTGCATTAAGTGTCGATCTATGGAGAGCAAAAAAAATAAATTTAAAAAAATAAGAAAAAAAAAAGATGAAAACGAAACTAACCGTGGGGCGCGTGTTCTAATTAATAAGGCCACGTTGACGGCGGCATCAGTGCTGTTTGAGCCCAAAGATTTTTTGCGCTGCACGAATTTCCCAACGGCATTTACTGAATGCAAAAATAACACACATACACAGACACAATAATAAGAAAGACGACGAGCAGTTGAGCTGAAAAAAAAAAAAATAATAATACCAAAAAATACAAAAGTAAATGAAACAAAAGAGAAATAGAGATATCTCATTATGGACAAAGCAGGCCAAACAAGAAACACACACACACACGCACATAGAAAATGAAATGAAAAAATTATGCGAAAGGCAGGCCAAAGACCATTCTTTAGGCCTGACCATAGAGAGAGAGAGAGACCCTTGTGTTAGCTATGTATGTATATTTATGAATTTGTTTACAACGAGCCACTGGACAACGGGGCGAAATTCTGTTGAAAATGTTATTTTGTTGTATTTTTTGTTATATCCTGTAGTTGTATTATATATGTAGCAGCTAGGGTATCTGACTGATGGATTGAGTAATCAATTTACTGTCTGAGTGAAACATATACATATGTATATAATTTCATGATGCATATATTATTGATTGATCTCATCTTATTGTCTCTATGATTCATAATTGATTGACTGAACGATATAGCAAAACGTTGGAATAACAGTTGTTATTGATCAATACGAATTAACTAACTGAGAGATATTTAAATTAAATATTTTAGTGAAATAGATATATCATTTTATTACATAATATTAACTAATACATTCATATTGATGGACTAAAAATGTTGCATACAAATGTTGATTGATTATTCGAATACATAAATTCCTTTCAGCTCAAATCTCTTTATAAGCAGAACAAATTGAAACACGTTAAAGTAAAAAAAGTACTAAAAATGTTATGTTTACAGGGTATCTGCGAGTCATCATCTTCCATCCTTGTCCAGCTTTGTTCTTTGTTGGTGGGGCAAGACGCGTGCCAAAAATAATCAGAATATAATAAGCAGCTCTTGAAGAGGCGCAAACAAATGAGCCATATAATGATTTTTCTCTGGGTTCCGACTGTGCTCGAACGATTTATATTCAGGTTTATTTCATTTTAGTGTCGGGTTTTTTCCCTTTGTGTGTCCTGCTGCGAAAATTAAGCAATTTTCTAACTTCCGATGATGCGCCGCGACCTTAATTTCATGTCTGTATATATGTATGTATATGTATAGTTGATGTAGTTCGCTAACATTTCTTCGGCTTTGCACACTTTTAGGTTATCAACGAGCATAGCACAAAGCCGGATTACATAAAGGATTTGCAGAGTCTTTACAAGGCATTACAACTCGTATTCCTTGCTATCATTTTTTCCTTTTCTTTCTTTTTTTTTTTCTGTATTTTTTAATACAATACTAGTCGCTCAGTCCTTGAATTCAGCTGCCTATCGTCATGCAAATCGCCTGGCAATTTGCCTGAGCAACTCGACCATCAAAAGATGGTCAGCCAGAGATTAGAAGGCAAAGCCATTGTTGTTGCCACAGATCTCGCTTTGTTCGCCAAATATTTACACTGCAGTCGAGTTGTTTTTAATAACTGTGTTCACGGCTAGTTATTACGGTGTGCCCGCATAATTAAAAATATGCACACACGTGCCACAAATGCCGTTTTACCTTACCCTCTGGTAGTTTATGTCGCACCACGAGGCGTATGAGTGCCGTCTTTATGTTGCGCGTATTTGCGCTAGCTCATGAAAGTGAGAACCATGGCAAAACTGCACATCATCATTACGGCCAGCTAGCAAGGCTATATAATGGCGTAACAAGATTACCCAGTGCTCTCAGTGTTTACTTGCCGACGCGAATGGCACCGTAAGTTTGGATAATAAAGTCGTTGGGTCGCAGCGAAAGTCATTTAAATTGCACTTTTTAAACAAAGACAGCAGAGAGTGAAAAGTAAAAGCAAAATGTTGTCATGTCTGTCAGTTAAATACATGCTGCTACTTCAATGTAAAACGCATTTAATTGTTTGAGCTAAATTTAAATTTCAATTAATTAAAAAAATGGTGGCGGCGCAGCGCCAAAGGCTCGGCGAATCTATTTATGTTTTTGATTTAGGTCAAAGACTGTTACGATTTGTTTGAACAATATTGAAGGTGAATTCAAGCTGAATTTCAATTTATTCATTAGGCAAATAATACAAAAATAATACAAAAATATTTAAGAATGACAGAAATAAGCCACTTTATCATTACTAAATCTCTATGCAAAATGTAAATTATTAGTTAACTAAATAATAGTTCAAATAATGGCATAGCTTGTCATTTAATTATAACTGTCTAATATGAATCATTTAGATAGACAATAACATAATTTTCCACCAATTCACCAATCTCTTTCAATATTTAAACATTCTAAATAAACATTAAACCGAAATTAGTTGGAATCGAATTGAATGCGTTTATTCGCATTGCGAGCTGCCCTTGTCAAATATTCAAATTCAATTTGGAGCATTTAGCCAATGCCAGCAACAACAACAACAACAACAACTACAGCAGCAACAGTGATATTGAATAGTATGTGCACATATGTGTGCATTTCGGCTATTTAAATGCAATTTTATTGTAGCTTTACCTGCATATTTACCTCGCATATGCAAATTCAATTTAAAGCGCATTGCAATCTACAAAGGCCGTAATTCGAATTCAAAGAGCAAACACACATGTTGCGTGTGGCACCCAAAAATAATCTTTTTTTTTTTTATTTTGTTTAGTAAACTTGTGAAAATTAGCAAAAAATTAAAAAAAAAAAAAAGTAGAAGGAAATATCCAAATTCAATTTACCAGCTCGTGGTATGCATTTATGTATATGTGAATAAACTATGTTCAATAATGTTCAACCAATTTGTTTGACAAATATTCGGGTCGTGTGGAATTTCGCAGACACGCGCGCAGCATGACCCTCATCAGTGCGATTCAGCAAATCAAAGAACACAAAAAGAAATATCGAAAGTCGAGCATGCAAATACGAGAATTTGATATTTTTGCATTGGTTACAAATGGTTTTTATTCCACGTTACCAGCGCCGCCATATTTAGTAGAAGTATACCCTGTTATTTGCATAGTATTACAATTGGGTATTACCTATGCATGTAGTAATTACGAGGTATTGCTTGAAAGTATTTCAGAGCTTGAATATCCCCAAAGTTACATAGTTTCCATTTTTTATATATTCTATAGGCTTGCTATACAATTACAGGGTATCTTTTAATTTGCAAAATTTAATTTTTTGGTTTTATTGCTAACGTCTGGGCACATAGTAGTTCGGCCTAATTGAAGGCCCATAGATAGAATGTAAAAACCGTACAACTGTTGTCATCGACGTGATCCTAGCTGGTGAAATATATACAAAAATACCGATACATACATATATATTTATATGTTCCATATGAAAGACATGTTGTTGGCTTAATGCATTCGATTTTTTAAATCAATTAAAAGGCTTGAGCATTTGATGGCTTTTTGCTATAAATTGAGTGCAAAAACAATGCGATTAATTAATTTCAGTATTTAGAAGAAGCACAAACGAAACACGCAACAAAATTCCAATTGCTGGCATTTTGCGGTTAAGTGAGTGAATTTGATTAACACAATTAAATGTTAATTAAAAGTTCACTACAGCTGTTATTTGTATTTAATTACACTTTGATTGAGGTATGATTTCACAGTGGAATACAAAAAAAAAAAAAAAAACAAAACCAATTTCCGAAACCAAATAGAGATGATTAATAACCTTGAGAGCTGGTAACTCTATCGAGGCCTCAACTAATTTCTGAATAATTTAAGCCTTATACATTTGCATTGATGCCTCATTATTGGATGGCTTTTGCCATCGAAGTTTAATTAAAAATTCAGTTGACAACCAGAGTGACAGAGACAGACAGTTTGAGAGATAGAGTGAGAGAGAGAGAGAGTCAGAGATGTAAGCAGGACAGTTCTGCCTTTGACAACTGTCAGATAATCTACTAAACCGTAATAGGAGAATTTCATTAAGCATGACAAGTGGAACAGTGTTTGAAGTATGCCTAGTTGTACTAGTCAAACAGAAAAGAGAATGTTCCATAATTTATGGACGGCTGGACGATTTGGTGTGGGAGGGTGTGGGCGTGGCTTGAACACTTACCGCGGGCACGCTGATTGCGCGTGACAAGTTCGTCAGCAGTTTTGCATTTTTCGGCCATCAAAGTTTACCAAGTCCGCGCCCTGCATGTGCAATGCTTCATTTCCATCAATTTAAGCCCAGCCAAAGCGCAACTATCATCTAGTATCCAGCGTTCAGTAACCAGCGTCCAACATCCAACATTCAGCGTCCGCATAGTAAACTCAATTAACGTTTGCACAAGCTTTTAGCTAAACTAAGTTATTGTTGTCGTTTGCTTTTAACTATATTTTTTTAATACCCTTTATGCATTGTGGAACTCTGGGGTATGATGTGGTTTTGAAATGTGTTTGTTAGTAAACAGGAAGAAATGATATCAGGATGATATATATTAAAGAACGACTAAAAGTTATTCTACATATATTACATATATGTTTAGACTATCATTACTATGCACTGAAAATACTGTACTAGATTAAAAACGTAATAAAAAGTATATTGGAAATGCTAATATAAAATTAAATAAAAGTTATTCAAATTTCTCAAATACACATAAATCAACAATAGAGAAATATATATAATAAATCTATGTCTTATAATAAATATCGATTAAATCTATCAAAAAATATGTTCATAATATAATGTAGCTTACATATATCATTCTATACAAATTGCAATATTTACAGGGTATTCTTTAGTAAAATACAAAATAATAATATATTATAAATTAAAATACTACTACAAAATGTTTTGTAAATAAAGTATGTCTAATTATGTATTAGACTTCAATAAAAAATACAAAAAATTTAGTTGGTTTTTACGAGTCGATCACTAAGCAAAAAAAAAATAAATTAATCAATCAATAAATCAATAAAAATAATAATAATAAAAAAAGAATAATAAATAATGTTTTAATATATAAATTATATATATTATTATATATACATCATATCACTGCTATACATGTGAATTATAAACCATTTACAGGGTATTTGCAACTCGATCACTACACAAATATATAACAAAATTAATTTTAAGCTTATTAGTCTCATTTTATCAATACTTTCTTTAAAACTGGACATTTATATTTATTTATATTTATAAAACCAAATAAAATTACCAGAGTATTCGTTAGCCGTTCAATAATATTTTAAATATTCCATGACATGCCATGTTTGAGATATTTCCATGCTTCACACACTCAATTACATTTAATGGGTATTAGCTAGTCGTGCTGATGCTGTCTGTGATTTAGCTGAAACTTAAAAGTCGTACAGTTTTGCAATAAATGCATACGAATTAGCGCTCCTATATTATGCCACACGCTGACCTCAAATTATTTAAGCTGCGCAGGGTATTAGAACACTCAACCCAATCCAAACACCTCCGATCGCTGCCTTCCTCATCTGATATAAATTAATAACGTCGCATCAAATTTGTCAGTTTTTGGGGGTCAGCTCATTACATATGCCATGCAAATCAAAGCCAAAACACGTCCAGTCGCTGTTGGCGCTGTTAAAATATGCGTTGAGCGCATATGTGTGAGGCCGCAAATGCCAGAAATCAATTAGTGTGGACATAGATAGGCATGTATGTCTGTGTTTGTGCGTGTACGTATGTATGTATTGTAAGCTGATATTTGTATGCTTTGGTGCGTGCTAATTAAGCTGTCAACATTAAGCGCTACGCTTCGGTTATATATGTATGTATGAACATATGTACATATATACATATATTTACAATTGATTGGCATCGAGTTCGCTGATGCCAAGGACAACTGCCTTTTATTTATTTTTTAATAAATACGTTGAAATGTGGCAGACACATATATGTATGTATGTGTATAAATAAATAAGAAGTAAATGAAATTAAAATGGAAATTCTATCTGCTTGACAAGTAGACTTATACATGTAGTACATGTAATTCCAACTCTAGCAGGCGCCATTGAAGTTGTTTTAAATCGATATTAAATTTGTACTGCTTTAAGAGCTATAATCGAATTATCAATAAGTCTTAAAGCAGCTCGTTTGCCATAAATTAATTATGAATTTATAATAAAAAAAGTTTGTGTTTTTTTCTCCTGCCAAGTTTCAAGCCGTCTTTGTTATCGTTGCACATATGTTGAACGACTTTTAGCTCAAGTGTTGAAACTTTTTATTGCTGCCTCTGCCGCATTTTGTTATACTGTTATACAAACCGTTAATCAATATATAAAGTTGTTTTATGCCTCGTGCCTCGTGCCTCGTCTGTTTTGAGGTCGATTGCCCTGCATTGGCTGCTGCATGAGAGGCAAGCAGACTCTCGCTTTAAAGTATGCGAGGCATTTTAATTAAAACCCGTTTGCCCCGAAAAAAAAAATGAAACAAAGAATGGAAGAAACAGTTACAGCAGCAACAGAAACAACAACAGCAACAACGGGGCGTCACACTCAAGAGCTTTAACTCAACTTAATGGCAAATGCTGTCGTGCTCGATTACCCGCCTGCCCAACAGCCACGCCTCTGCTCGCACTCGATCCGCCCGATGCCTCTCAACAGTTGCAGCACTTGAAAACTTTTGCGCTTGTCATGTGCAACCTGTCCAACTATATGGCAGAGTCCTTCTGCTCCTGCATCGTCCTACAGCCTAAAGGCTACAAATCCAACACAATGCTCATGTTTCCTACCGCTCCAGCGCTCTGCCATCCTCCATTCTTCAGCTGCAGTGGCAACGGAGTGCGAGCGGAAATGAAAAATCAAATAGAACAACTCATAATGGCATGAAATGGAATGGCATGAAACGAAACGGAATGAAACGGAAGGCAGACGGCAGGCGGCTGGCTGGCACAGCCACAGCAATGGACAAGCGGCATGGCAATTTGCTGCAACAATTTTTATGCATGCTCAAACAGCCAAAGAGAGTATATTGGTTTGCAAGCGTTTTTCATCTGATCTACTTAGAGAAATATTTATGGATATATAAAATCTCTTGTGAGGCGGCAGCTTTAGAGCTTTCTAATTTGTTGTTTTCTTTAGATTAAACTCTTAATCTCTGCTGAGCGAGTATTGCAACCACGTTTGCTGCCCATTATTATATGCTCGCTTGTTTTCTTTGTGAATTGTTTTTGTTGTGTGGGCGTGTGTCTGTGTGTGTGTGTGTGGCAAGTATTCGAATTGTCTGTTGTGTGGCACTCAATTACACTTTCGTTGTCACTAAAAAATCTTGAACGAGTCGCCACAGCAGCAGCTAGAAGAAGTAGAAAAAAAAGAAGAAGAAGCAGCACTGAAGCAGAGGAAGACAAGTGCCGGCTTTGCATATGTCACAAGCGAGTGTCTCATATGTGTGTGTGTGTGTATGTGTGTGTGTGTATTGTATGTCCTTTGTCCTGACACTTGACGTAGATAACTTTCGAGTGTGTATGCTAAGGATGTCTTAGGTGCACACAAGCTGCACGAGCCGAGAGATGGAGCTCGACATCCAATAAAGATTACCAACGATTGTTAAACACAAATTGCGCTTGATGATGAGTTATGTATGTGCCAGGACATGCGCTTGCATATTTGTGTGTACACACACACAAATATATGTATACATATATATATATATATAAATTCCGTATTTTTTTTTATGGGCAAAGCCTGTGCCAGTAGGCAGATACGAGTGCTGCAAATCAGCTTTGCCGCTTGACATCTTCTGTCAGCCATAAGGTATGCTTCAATATTTGTCAACCAAATGTTTGCCCTCTCTCGAGTGTGTTTGTGTGTGTGTATGTATGCGTGTAAAGTTGTAACAGTTGCCAAAAGTTTGTAACAAAGTTGTAAAATGAATTTTGAGTGGAGCCGCATTATCAGCAAATGAAATTTAATACGTTCACTCGGCTACTGTTAGATGCGCCCCTTGTATTCTGATATTTATTATGATTATTTTTTTTTTTTTTTTTTTTTGTAATATATTTATGGGATAGCTCTATCTATTGATGCCTAAGCTGGCGAAACAATAACAATACAATTTGTATAAATATGCGTAATCATGCCGTATAAAGCCAGTAAATTGAATATGCAGTTGCCTCACTTTCCTTATTCCATTGCTCATATACATATACATAACTTTTTTGCTCCTTCTTCTGGTTGTTTGCGGCTCTTTGTTTGGGTATTTATCACAAATCTGAAATTTCCATTTTCACAATTGAATGATTCCTTCAGCTTATTTGTCCATTAGACCTGACTGAATGCAAATTTCTATCTCATTCCGATTTTTTTTTTCTCCTCACCCTCCGTTTCAGTTGTCGTCAGCCGTGTTCATTTGCCAGCTGCTGCTGCTTCTGTTGCTGTCAAGCTTGTTGTTGCGCTCAATTTTGTTACAATAAAAAGCATGCAATGGAATCGAATTGAAAATGTTGTTTGGGGGCTACCTTGCCATTGCCAGTTTGTTTTCCTTTATGTGTATCATTTGGCTTTTCACTAACTGACTAGTCAAATGGGCAAATAGATTTTTCTTGAGTACATGTTTGCATTTGGCTCGAGGAAATGAAGCTATGCAGCATTTATCAAATCTAATGAATGACAAAAACTGCTGCAAATAGTTATTGACGTGCGAGAGAGAGAGAGAGAGACAGAGAGAGAGAGAGAACAGAGCTAATATTTGCAGTCTTGCATATGGCTTTTTATGCATCTAACACAATATTGGTTTGATTTTTCATGATATTGCTAAAAGCATGAGGTGACAAGCAAATGATCGTAATTAAATCACACAGTATTCCGACATTTATAACACATTGTATAACACTTTGCTTATTTGAACGTGCCAGCTATAAAATCTAGTGACGCTAGTTTTTTATAAAGGCAAAATATTTGCACAGTTTATGTAATAGGCGCTTGTAACTACAATATCTATAAATATTCAATTTTCGGTTTTAATTCAATTTTACCAGCTAAGTAAGCTTTAACCATTCACCAATTGGCTAAAAATGACTGAGGAACTGTTGCCATATAAAATTTAAATATGTTGTTGGTTTGTATGACAGTTTTCAGATTTTTCATTCAATTTCGATTTAAAATCATGCACAATAGTTACTATCACAATCGGCGTTCATAAAAGCAAATATTTTCAATGCTGTCCCAAATGCTGGGGCTCAAGATTTGTGAATAGTCGCCCTTAAGGCAATTTTGGTGTCCATTATATTAATTAAATTATATTCACGTATCTGTCCATATGTTTTGTCAATGGTAGAAAACCAATATGTTTAATGCATCTGCCAAACACACATAAGAATTTTCAAAAAAAAAAAAATATATAAATAAAATACACACACACACACGTTCTCTAAACAGAGAGAGACTAAAACGCACATAAAACTCCAAAAGCAAAATCACGTACTTAAAAGCAATAAGCATTTTTATACAGACACGCGCAACAGTCCTCTGACAAAAGTTGTCCCAAAAATATCACAAATAAGCATTGGCCCAAACACACACAGAGAGAAAGTGAGACAGAGAGAGAGAGAGAGAGAGAGGGAAGCAAATACACGCACACAGTGTGGCAAACACAGACACATTTCTATTAAAACGCAAATTTCAACAGATTAACACGAAGCGTCACTGGCATGGGTATATATGCATATATATAAATATATATACACATATATATATATATATATATATGTGTATATATACGTAGGTTAAAGGCCAAACAAGAGCAAGGAAAACAAGGCAAGGCAAACAAGCTAACCGCGGTAAACCGAAGTTAACATTCCCTTACAGAATTTGTTGTTTCTTGGAAAAATTAAATTGAAATACTTAACAAATATATTTCAAAACAGATTTTAAATATTTAAAAAAAAAAGTGTATACAAAAATAACTTTAAAACTATGGGGAACAAATTTTTTTTATCCCATAATTTTATAGCTATAGTTACTATAAAATAATGTTAAAATACATATAACTATTTTATATTTAAATGATTTTTTTTGAAAATTTTTTATCAATATATTTCTATGTACAATGTATAAAAATATTATAAGAAAAACTAATTGATTAATCAACAAAACAATTATAAAATTTAAAAAAATTATAGATAAAATTATAAAAATAAAAGAAAACCACAAATTAAAATAAAAATTGTTATATTTATTTTGCAATTATTATTGCTCGAAGCTCAACTTATTTACTCGCCAATTAAATGTATTAAAAATTAATAAATATTCATACTATTGTTCTCATCACACACAAAATTCATAACAATTTCATAATACACTCTCCTGTAGGGTATATAAAAATGATAGCGCGTGTCATTCGCCGTGTAACAATTTGAAAGTTTTTTTTTTTTTCTTTTCTTCCTTTCATTTTTATGCAGCTGCCGGAGTTGGAGTTCAACTTAGGTTTGTGGCTGGATGCTTTAAGAACACGTTAAACTTTTTACGACTTTCCTAGATGAGAGTTTCAGCCACATTAATACCTATATATATTTGAATGTTATGAGCGTGTCCAGTCGGAATTACCCAAATTTAATCGACGCCTAATGAAATGCCCAGTTTAGGGATTAGAAAAAAAAAATGAAACAGCTGTTGCTAATTAACCTGCACACTTAGCCTCAACATGGCGTTGGGGCTTTTGGGCATTAGTTAAAAAGTCATCAAAATTCACTGATTGAAAAATGTTGCGAAGCGCCACACGGCGACAGGTGAGACCAGCTCCTAGGGGCCAGAGGGGCTTCTACTCCTGTTTGGCCATATTCCAAAAAAAAAATTTAAAAAAAACTCAAAAAAAAAGGCTCATTGCATATTTATGGCTGGGTGCCGCATAGGTTTTGAGGCCTTTTTAAATATTTAAATGCCTTGTTAAAACAACAACAACAAAACATGAAACACGAGTCAACAGAATGTGGCAAGACGCAGCTGCCATAAATAAGCAACAGTCGCCAATGGCATACCTTGTGGGATTCGCTTAAAAACTGTAAAATAAGTGAGTGTACGTGTGTGTGTGTGTGTGTGTGGATTGGGACTGGGCCCTGTGGGGTGTGTATAGAGAGATAGTATCTTAAATTTTAGCTGAATCATTTACTAATCGCAAATCACCTTAGCGATTCCTTAGTTGCAGCACTTGCAGTCAAATATATATGTATATATAAAATTACGATTTATATTTGTATATATATGGAAATATATGCACACATATATATTTATTTGGTTGTGCTCGTGTTGTACTTTTATTTAACTAGGCTAAGCGGCTTTTTGCCATAGACAAACTTTGCCAGACCAAAATCCGCTTGACTTTTTGGCCAAGTCTTTATTGCTACGCTTATGTATGCGTGCCTGCGCACCTCTTACGATATGCGTATATGTATATGTACGTGTGGGTGTCCGTTCAAGTGTGTGCATGTGTGTGTTTCTATTTTAGCCACGTATAAAATAGAGCACTTGCTGCATATACACGCAAACATTTTCCTGGCAAAGCGTTCAAGTTTAAAACGCAAGTTATGCAATTTGTCTTTATATTAGAAGACTTGTGTGGCAGTTGAAAGTGTTTTGTTGCCTATAAAATTTAAGCAACAGGATATTAAGGTCAGTATAACAGTTCATATAACACTATTTGTGTCGGTTACCATGTCAGCAATATCAAATACTTAAATAATTAGTGAAATATCTGATATATGAAACTGAAATGTGCAACCAAATGAGACGAGCACGACTGACACAAAGGTGTTATATAACTTGACAAATGACAGTCAGGCTGCCTAAGCTTGTGCTAAGCATAATAAATTAATTTCTAGCTTGTGTGGAATGTAAGGCACATCATTAAACATTATAAAAGTCATATAATAGAAGTATGACACTTCCTGTTAGATATGCTCTTCAAATTGTGTAAAAGTAATATAAGCAAACAATTCTTTCGTAGCTATTATGCGAGTTCTTTAAACAAAGTCAATAAATATGACACTTTAATAACAATAGCAAATACTTTATTTTGCAATACGTAAACAATTGCCTGTTAGTCGTGTATTTATGCAAATATAACAGTTTTGATAACAGCCTGACAAACAAAGGGAACGAGACAGACATGCGTCTGACAGCTTTCAACGCCCAATCTCTATTTAATATGCCACAACAATCAAAACAGGCCACAAGAGAATAGGCATATTAAAATAAAATATGTATGCTATAGATGCCCATAAACATATAGATATGTTTATACATATAGCGATTGGTACAGATCTTTTGTAAATGTTTTTTTTTTTTTTTTTTTTGGTTGTAATTTATTTGACATTTTGACAATTTGAAAACGAGAAAAAATGCGAGCAAGAAAAGTGAAAATAAAAGCGTGTGAAAATGGAAGCGACCATGGGGCATACAAAAGGACATACACACAACAGCGATGAAAGGCAACAGTCGCAACACTGACAAACACACACACACATACACACACAGATGCTTGCACAACAAATACACTACCTAGAGGCAACTCGGACCTGCCTGCTAGGCGCTAATGTTGAATTAAACGAACGCTGACAGCGAAATAAACAAAGGACCGACCGCTGGGGCAGCCGCGAAACAAGCGCCGGATTTATATGCCGCACATGCTTGAGTGTATGCATGTGTGTGTGTGTGTGCACACTCATACATATGCATATGCAAATACATATGTGTGTGCGCATATTTATGATAAATTGCCGCTGTTAGAATACGTGTCGCTGACATTTTGGCGCCAGCAAAAACGAATTCCAAGCGCGTGAAAAACCTCAGCTTAAAACAAAAAAGAATATATAAAAAAAAAGTAAATTTATATTTAAACATATATATATTTATACACATATATATAGCATATGGGTATAGTGCACACAGAAAAAAAATCCGTCAACGCAAACGTTTATATGACATTTTAATAACCCAACAAACTGGCATTATTATTATTGAACGTTCAAAATGATTTCGCATTGCATTTGAATACGTAAAAAATTTCAAACATTCAAGATATTCTTTAGGGAAAAGCCCATTTACTGTCGACTCTCAAATATAAGCTGGCATTTGAATTTATTGGCGGGGCGAACGAAAAAAAAAAAAAAACGAAAAACGAAAAGAAGACATTCGAAAATGCGAGTAAATATAGAGTAAAAGATCTGCTGAAGCTGCAGAGGCTTCTAGCTAAGCTTTATTGTCTGCGCCATTTGCCGGTTGGCTGTTTAACCTGTTTGCTGAATCGAGAGTGTAGAGAGTCTAGATTTTGTTGCCCAAGTGCCGCAATGAAAGGCATCATACAGCCACTACGTGAGTGTATTTGCCTGGGCTTCAGCAAGAGTGTGCCTGTGTATGTGTGTGTGTGTGTGTGTGTGGACGAGTGCTGCAAATGTAGCCGTAAAAGCGCTTTTACGTAATGCGACGCTGTCGCTGCGGCGGCTCCCAAATGAATTTCATTTCATTTCGTTTCGTACGTGTGTCTCTTAGCCTTGAAGTTGAATTTAAATGCTCAAGTCAGAACTTGTTAAAGCCAAAGCTATGTACATGCAAGCCAACCGAGCCGCATGGATTAGACAAAAACACACAAACTGTCGTGTTCCGTAAAAGGAAAGCACACAGATTCGGTTATGTATGCTACAGAGCAGAGCCAGTTGATGTTGTGGCTTAAAAGCTGCTGAACTACAAACCGGTGTTATACAGTATAACAGTTTGTATAACTTATGATATAGTATGTTATGTTATACAGCATAACAGTTTGAATAACTTATAAGTTGTGTTATACAGTATAACACTTCTTACAACTTGTGTTATATCCTATGTTATGCAATATAACAGTTTGAACAACTTATGTAACTCTTATGTTATATGTTATGTTTATATTTTACAAAATAACAGTTTATATAATTGTGGCATGATATAGCTTGTTTAACTTGTGTAAATACAATAAGCTTGTTTAAACTTGTGTTATACAGTATAACAGTTTGCATAATTTGTGTTATATAAAAGTGTCTATGGCTTATATTACACAATATAATAGTTCTTATAGTTAGTGTTAGTTAGTTAGTTATATACAGTATAATAGTGTCCAAACCTGTTTCTAAAAAGCTTACATTGGTAGACTTCGGTTTTTATTTGTTTCTTTTGCTGAACAGCAATTATCATTTTCACACTCTGACAATTTCACCTTGCCACTGTTCGAAACGATTTATTCGATTTATTTTATATATATATAACAGTTTAACTTGAAGCTGTTGAAATTGTAATGTGATATCGCTAATAAAATATGCATGTGCATTATTTATATGTATTTACTTTCTTGAATTGAACACATTTTTCTTTAATTGCATATTCGCACATGTCTGAAGTATTTCGAAAGGAAAAACCTTTTGGGAACATGAGCTAATAGTGAGACGGTAAAGGGAGAGTGTGTGTTTGTGTGAGGGAGAGAGAGAGAGGGCGAGTTAGTACTTATAGTTTGGAAACTTAATGTTTGTTGAAAACTTTTGTCAGCTCTCAATTTCAATTCTTGTGGTTTGTTTTTGCAGGCGTTGCCAAATTAATTATACACACACTCGAACTTTACGACTATTTGATTACTCTTATCTGCACTAGCAGCAGCAGCAGTAGGAACTTCAGCCTGCCTACGACGCAGGTAAATAGATTTAAATGCTCAGCTGGGAAGCCCATGGCGGTTGGGTGTGTGCATGGCTCGTGGGCGTGGCAGTGCGCGAGGTGCGGGCTGGGGAATATAATTTTATTGTGCGGGATCGGCTTGGCAGAGCTGCTGTGCGCTTAGCATTGTCTCAGCGAGTATTTAGTTTGCTTTACTTATGCAAATGTGAAATGTTGCTATGTGCATTAACCGTTAAACATACGCAGGCACACGAACACACTCACACACATACAGCCTGAGAGGCGCTGGCGTGTTGCACCATTTTAATTAAACACATTTGCATACGTATAAGCAATGTCGTTGCTCATACGCCACGTGTCAAGCCCACACACACTTTGCTCTTCCATCTAATCCGCCTGCGCTGGCGACATCGCACTTTTGCATTTGCATATTTCTTGTTGAGCAAACCGTTTGTCATTCTATTTTATTTATATATATTTTCTTCTTCTTTTAGTTGCTTATTTCCCTATATTATTTTCGTTTTTTTTTTTTTTTTTTTTTTTTTTTTTTGTCTGCTGCTTCTCCCCCTTACGAATTTTTAATACAACTTGCGAAAATTGCGTTCTGTTTAGAAATTTTGTTGTTTTGTTATGGCTGTTGTTTGTTTTGCGGTGGCCTGCATTTTAATACATTTTCTTCGTATTCTGTTCTTATTTTTATGTTTTTTTTTCTTTTTTCTTTCTTTTTTGCACTTCTCTGTTTTCTGCTTTCATTTAGAAAATTACATGGCTGCACTTTTATGACAAGTCCTTTTTTGTGCATCCGTTGCTGCACGAAAGGGCGCACTTCTTCGAGCCACTGCTGTGGCTTTGGCCAAAAATTAAATATTAACCAAGCGACAATGACACCGGCTGCATCCAAAACACTTAAGCACTTGATTAATCTGAGTAGTTTTAGTTAAAAAAAAAAAATTACAAAGTAATAGCTAAGTAGTAGGACTATTAAAGTTCCTAGCTATAGATTGAGCTGAGCTGGAATGATATATTTTATATTATTTTAATACAGTAATTAGTGTATTATTTATATGATTTTACAATACTAAAAGACAAATTTTTATAAAGCTGATTCAAAAAAAAAAAAATAAATAAATAATAATAATAATAATAATAATAAAACCAAAAAAAAAGAGTTATCCAAAAGTGTTATTCTTATCTACTTTATCTCAAGAGTTAACCAACACTGCGAAGGCAAATTTCTTATTACATTTGAGTCTTGTTAAAGCTGTTACCCATTCGCCATTCGGCTTGTTTTCAATGCTTATTTGGTTATCACGCTGTCAATTGCATTTACGTTTGGTCAATAAATCGCTGGCAATTTTTAATTAAGGCAACGCTATCCAGACAAGCTTACAAGCCACGTCAGTTGGATAAACAAAAGAAGCAGTTGTACATGGGCCAGGGCCACGGTGACGGCTATGGCAACGGCAAAGGCAAAGGCAACAGGCACTGGCCACAGCAGCGAGCACATCCTCTTTGGCGGCCGGGCGCTCATGTGAAGACGGCGATGATGGCGGTGGCGCCGGCAACGCTTATGCAAATGGGTTTTAAGTCAAGAGCGAAGGTCAGCGTTGGCTCTCTGCGCTGTGCTCCGCTGCAGCTGTGAAATGCAAGCGCTGTGCCAAAAACTCATTAACGGCCGGTGCCGGTGCGGTGCGGCTCCTTTTAAGCGACGCCCATTGGCGCCGTTGACTTGTGCCTCATGCTGTTGCATTTAACACGCCACATTGCAGCATTGCCATTGTCCGGTTCCATCTTCCTGTTCCATTTCCTACTTAAGCCAAGCCCATGAAATAACAAGAAAACGAAACAACAAAAAAATAAAGTAGTAGAAGCAACGGGCAAAGGGGGAATGGTGTATGGTAAATCCGCTTAAGCACCCGGAGTGCTACAGCTCGAGACTTTTCAATAATTTACGCAAAAAGAAAGCGAAACGAAAGACAAAATGAAAACAAAATGAAGAAAACAGACAGCGAATCAAAGGCCGTTCAAGTGCTCATCATGAGCCAGGTGCTTGGCATAAAAACCAAATGGCTACAGATAGAGACAGATAAAAAGCAGGACAGTATTGTGCCAAGATAAGTTGAGCAACTATATGAATACCCTGCAAATATAGCAATCAATATATATTTTTTAAAAATGAATACAATATTTTAGAAAGATAATAAAATTGAGTTTTAAGTTTGAGTTTTTGAGCTGAAAATAAACTGTGGGAATAACCTGTAGAGATATAAATCAATTATTATTATTTAAAAAAAAATAAAAATGAAATATATATAAAATGAGTTTTGAGGGAATACTCTGTAGAGATATTAATCAATATATATATATTTTTAAATGTTATATTATAAAAGAAAAGTATTTTTTTTTTTAATATCAATTATGAGCTGCATACAATATTTGCTCATTCTATATTTTTCAGTAATCTAGGAATATCAAAAATATTTATTAATGTCAATAGCCTCAGCCTCACTCTCACTCTCTCTCTCTCTCTTGTTGCTCAGCCTTGGTATACCCATTCTCTAACTTTTAATGGTCATAGGGTATAAGAGGCAGTCAGTTCAAGTATTCGGATAGTCACTTTCAAGGCGTCAATGGGCGGACTCTATATGTTTGCATGTAAATCTGCGAGCAAAGCATCATTTGCCGAAATGAAAAGAACGAACAGAGAAAGAGAGTGAGAAAAAAAATCATTTGGCTGGCTCGTATTGCCTAATGACTTTTATATCTTAATCCAACTTAAGTTGAGCCCGCGAAGCACGTGTTGAAAGTTGTTGTTGTTGTTGCTGCTGTTGTTGCTGCATTGATGAACTGGCAACTAAGTTCGAGCATCCAGGGACCACTTGCCAGCGCCGAGCCTTGCCATTAACAGAAAGCCAGCCACTTTGCCAAACAGCGAACATATTAAGGACACACTAATGGTCAGATCATTCCAGCCGAATATGAACGACCAGTTGACCAAGCAGCAGGCATGCCACATCAAAGTAACAGCCGTCAGGCAGGCCACAAACCGACACTTAAAGCCAATCAGCAAAAGAATGCAGCAAACTAAAGCGAACCAACCGTTGATGTTCTAGAAGCAACCAAACATTAGTCAAACAAGACCATAAACAATAAAAGTTTTATGTAAACTACATTATTCTTTGCACGCCATAGCAACAAATAAATGCAGCTCATGCAGCTGCGTGCCAGCAACAGCAATAGCTGCAATCTAGTCTTTTGTTGCGGCCGCAGCGCCAATAGCAAGAGCAGCGCGCCAATATCTACAAAATCTTTGAGTGCCTCTTCAAGAGTCAAGTTTTTGATGCACTGCAATATGTGATGCAACATCAGCAAAGAGAAGCCCGTTGTCTTTCTGCTGCGACACACGATCAGTCCGGAGCCAACTAGAATGATGCATAAATCGAACACCACATAGAGTATACCTATTAGAGTATGGCTGGCAATGCTTTGTGCCACTGTCTCGGCCTCTAAGCGCAAATGCAACAAGGACTGCAACGCGGCTTGCACATAATTCATGACGATTAACAAAGGCAGCAATTGCAGTGTCCAGTATTTTATTTTAACTTGCACAAGGTGCGCTATTCTTCCACATATTATCCATGCCATCAAATTGGAATAATCAAGCAAAATGTTGATAATAGAATAATGAAAACTTATTTTTTGACAGATTTATTTTGGCTATTGTAATTTCTAAAAGTTACAAAAAAAAAATAAATAAATCAAAAACTACAAGAGAAATTAGAAAAATTATAAAAACAATTATTTAAAAAAACTATACAAAATAAAAATATATATACATATGTATATGTTTTTTTTTTTTTATTTTATTAATATTTTTTTAAATACATTTTTTTATAATATTAATACTCTTTTTTCCTCTCATACTTATCCTCTTTACAACACTATCAAAATACCTGCTGTAAAGTTATTCCAGATGAGCTGATTACTTATGGCATTTTCAATATACATATGTATGTATGTATTCTCTATTGAAATAGTTGAAATCAGTTAGTCTTCCATTTGTATATGGACTTCAGTAACACTGCGTGAATGCCCAGAGAATCATGTATTTTTTGTGTATGTATTTCAAACAAAAAATTAGTTTTCTATTTTGTATGAAAATCGCAAATATCTATTGACCGTTTCTCAATGTCTACACTTTAAAAAAAAACCTGAATGAGTAAGCGTCGGTTCTTCAACGAGTTCATTCCCAATCGAATAGAAACCTATTTATTTCGCTCTGGTGTTTTTTAGAAAGTTTGATTGAGTTAAAGTGAGCAAAGAGTCTTTTGTATATGTATTCGTATGTGACCGAGAGTTGCCTTCGCTAAGCATATGCAGAGCGTATTGGAGTGTGAATGTGTGCATGTATATGTGAGTCTAATTGCTTTTTGCATAGACTCTATAAATTATCTGCTCTCTTACTGAAGCTCATTATACGAGCGTCAGTCGTAGCGCTCCCTACACGATGTTCGTTAAATGGGGAGCATCACACGAATAGCTCAATGCTAAATCGAAAACACAAACGAAAAGAACCGAAGTCTCTTGCACAGAGCGAGAGCGAGAGAGTATGTTATTCGTCGGCTGATCTCATGAACAGAGCGAGAAGCTTCAAACGATTAACAGTTATTTGTGAGCTATGATTTTGAGTTGTTTGAATGATAATTTGTAGCTGAATTAATCCATCTTCAGTTGCCATCCTCAGCTCGAATGATCAGACCTCTGTATTTGAATCCCTATATTCTTCATTTCGTACTCTAAAATCCATGAACAGTGAGATGGTCAACTTACACTAATTGACTTACACTAATGATTGGCACCCCCTATAATGACGTAGCAATTACATTGGGCCAATGCAACATTATCACAACGTACATCAAAGCCTCCAGCATTTATGCCATATGCAAATTTGTAGCGAGAGCAAACGCAACATGCACAGCATGGCAAGTAAATTGACCAACAGCTGCCTGGTAATTGGCTGCAGCAGCAACTCTATCTATCTTTATCTTATCTTGGTTGACAGTTGTCAATAAGGGTGCACGCGGTTTTCATATGATACATCTGCAACTGTTGCTAACAAACAGTTTCATATTGCTTGTTTGCTCAAGCGGGTTTCGCCAGCCACATTCACACATAGCTGAGCGCCGCTGCCTCAAGCGAAATCTGGTTGCGAAGCACCACAAACAGCAGCAACACAATACATAATTGACTTTCACACTAAACACACTCACATGCACTCATACGCTCACACACTCATACTTATTCATTTGTGTTTTAAATACCTTATAAGGCTTTCGTTTAGCCATATTCCAGTACATTAACAGCTCAAACTCTGAGCGGGCTTATCGAGGCAACACATTGAGCATATTAGCTAATGTGTGTGGACGCCTGCGGCGTTGCTTTGGTGCAATTAGACGTAATTAGACGACTGCTGACAGTCGACAGCTGCCCGCTGCTGCGCTGCTGCGCTGTCGCGTTGTCCTTTGTCATAGCACTTAATATTACTAATACGCACCGCTGGCCAAGCAAAATGCTGCAAGCTGCAATTATAAATATTAGATGGCATATTGAAGTCGCCGCGAGTGCTTGGCTAATCCTGCTTATGCAAGTCAGAAAGTCAAAAGTCTTGAAACGTAAGACATCTAATCAATATATAGTAGGAAAATATTTAAAGATCATTTAATATAATAATAAATATCAGCTCAAAGCTGAGTAGAAACATAGTTTGTATGTAAAACAAAAGTTTATAGAAAAGTCAATCAAAAACTTAAAGTCTTCATGGAGAACTTTCTAAACGGAAATGAAAGTTTGTGTCTAGGCCAAAACTTCTTGTCAATAACTTATTTCCTCATCAAATTTGATTTAACTCAAGCTAAAATTAACTTAATCTAAACTCTCGAAATATTAATAACTTGAATTCATGCAACATTTACAGAAGCTCCCGTAGCGTGGGCTATTCAATTTATGAACTGTTTAAATTTGCTGTAATAGACACCTCCGGTGTTGACTATACTGTTGACTTGTGCAAACGCTGCGTGGTATCCATTTTAATGCCGATGACTTTTAGCTTCCGGTAAGCGTTTTGCAATTTATCTGCTTACACAGCAGAAATTAATGCCACAAGTGAGCGAAGGTTGAAAATGATGTGATGATGTGAAGCACAAGCAGACGGGGTTGGTTTAGTTGACATTACCTTTTCTTTCTTTTTATGTATTTTAAGAAGCAAGAGAACAAAAAATATTCCAGTAAAAAGCTGTTGTCATTTAAGTCGCTTGGCTTTTGTGGCCGCCTTTTGTTTAACGAGCAAAGTTGTAAGCAAAAATGAGGGAAAAAAATTAGCAAAAATTAACCAAATTAAAGTTGATACAGAGGCATGAACAAAGGCCAAGTCGAGTGCTTGAGCAATGGCATGGAAACGAATTCCCAACCTGCAGGAAGCAATTCTCGATTATGAGTCAATGGCGCACAATGGCAGCAACCAGCAGCAGAAGCAGAAGCAGCAGCAGCCAGAAGTCAAGGACCAAACAACAATCGAACCAAAAAGTAAACAAGCCAAAGCAATGGCAGTACTACAGCCCCTATTGTTCATAATATAATCAAAGAAAGGCAAGCAGTACAACTAACGGCGGACAATGCTCGACTATTGAAATATCCTGACATTAAAAATAATTGATAATGCAAAGTAGTGTAAGATGAACTGGGAAACTTTAGAAGTTGTTAAATTTTATTGAAATAAAAACAGATAAACAGATATATGTATATATACTTAAGTCTTATAATGTCTAACTGTCACAAGTCTTTCTTATCAAAGGCATACCCCAATTTAGCTATTCCCTATTGCCTGAAGGGCATCAAAAAAAAAAAAAAAAACCCATTGCTCGATACGGGCTCTAATAATTATGGTGACTAAGGCCAAAGTCGAGCCGTATTGATGACAATAACATTGGCCTAGGCCAGATTCTCTTTATAAATTATGCCCAACAGTATTTGGACATGGCCTTCAGAGCAAATGAGCTACAAGCTATAGCTGCTCTACACAAAACTTTATTAATTGCACAAATTATTTGCACAGTTGTTGTTGCTGTGTAACTATAATAAATAGTGTAGACGTGCAGAGCAGCTCAGATGGGTCATTTAAGAGCGAAACTCTTTTGCATGCCCATCCCACCGACTCCAGCAGCAAAAACATTTTCAAGCTAATCTAATCAGCAGAAGAAGTGGCGCATGCTGAGGGCGGGCAATAGGCGGGCATCGCTACAGTTCGTTGATTTTGTTACAAATAATTTGAATCTATGTCAACATTTGGTACGCAGCGCGGTAATAATTCATTTTTGTTTTTCGCCACAATTCGTGACAGCTAATCACCAGAGGCAGACACAGCGACCCAAGAACGAGCGTACAGTGAGCGAAAAAAAAAAAAACATTAGAAGAGCAATCGGCACGAGCGGCCATTTTGAAAGATGGCGTCATGGCTGCCTGATTTCCGGCTGTGCTTCAAACTGTAAATAGCAAATGAATTTTTGCATTTGATTCGGGTCACATTTCATTTTGCTCAGCAATAAGCACAGCATTTACCAGTAATCTAGACGAATTTATGATGCCCTATATCACGTTCACTGTGATATATTTATGAATGCATTTAGCGGAAAATATTGCATACTCAAGTTAAGAATTTTAATTTTGTTTGCTATACTTGCAACCAAAGATCGGATTATTCAAAATATTTTAGATATGAATTTTATATATAAATTGTATTAATTAAATAGCTTAAAATCTAGAATCAACTGGTTAAGCCAATAGCAAAAAAAAAAAAAAAAAAAAAAAAAAAAAAAAAAAAAACTTTTTTCTATCAGATTTATTTGCTAATCAATTGATTTAACTCTACAATGTTTCACAACTATTATTTAAATTTTTGCAAGTAAATTAAACTTATTGTCAAGTTACTCAACACTAATTGTTAAACTTGACAACTCATTGCCAAAAGCTATTAATTTCAACCTCAAATGAAATATAATTTATAGCCATTTATTAAGAAAATTCGTTAAACTCTCTTGTAAGAGTATCACGGAGGTCTCAGTGTAATTTCTTTTGGGATTTCATTTCGTATTTTATATAAATTGCTTGTATTTGTTATAATTGTGTGCAGCCGCACGAAGGGGCGTTCATTTTTGCACATTTATAAAGCGATTTAATCTCATTAATTTTATTAGTTTTTTATTATTATGTTTTTTACATTTCCGTTACGCTTGCTCTTGCGTTTTGTTAATGAATATATATACATATATATATATATACATTGAGTGTATATATGTATCCATATATTTATTTGCACGCATTTGCATATTTTTTGTACTTTGTATACAGTGAAAATTTCAAAACAGGGTATACAATTTTTTTTGATTAAAATATTATAGAAGTTGATGCCTTTATATATATTTATTCCTATTCAACATCAACTGAAGACTAAATTTAGCTTTCCATCTTGCATCTTAAAAGAGAAATAATTCTTATTTATTTGTGTTTAAAATAAAATTGATTTCAATCACAAATAGATATATCCATATATAGAAAGTATATTAATATATCTATAATAGTGTTTCGTAAAGTATTAAAGGAACTCATATGTGTTTCTCTGTCTCTCTCTCCATCATTCTCTCTCTCTCTATCTCTATCTTTCTCTCTATCTATCCCTCTCCATCTCTCTCCCGCTCTCTCTCTCTCTCTCTCTATCTCCATATGACTTAAATTGATATAATCCCTGTTCAACAATTATTAAACAGGGTATCTCTTAGTCGTGCGTTGCCAACTTGAGCAGTCTTCATTTTTTGCTGTGCTCTTTCTATTTTTAATGCTGACAAATATCGAACAACTGACACTATCAGCATTGTTACTGTTATTGCTTATTATGAAT
>JAUESP010000101.1:0-48771 GCA_030914335.1 Drosophila borborema
ATGTTACCATCATTCTCATCCAGAATGCGGTCGCCTATGCGCGCCGTATACCCTGTAACCGAGCGCCAGGTCGTTCCCTTGGCAGTGAGTTGAATTTGTTGAGATCTCCAGTACCGGCCAGCATAGCAGCTGCAGCTGCAGCAGCTCCACTGCCCCCCACACCTCCTGCGCCACGCGGCATGCTGCCAATGGCGGGCCGGTTATAATAGTAGTAACTGGGTCGAGGTCCAATGGTCGCTTCGGTGTCGCTGGAGTAGTCCAGATTGGGTCGCGAGCGACGGGTGAGGGACTGTGCGCCAGCTGCTGGCGGTCCGTACTTGGGAACCCCACCACGTTGCTGCTCATAGCGGCCATAGCGACCCAACGTACCCCCGACTCCAACAGGCATTGGCGCGCCCGTTCCAGGCTTTAAGCTGGAGCGCAGCAGCGAGTGGCGGCCCAATGAGTTGGAATAATCTGCGTATTCGACTCGCGGTAAATCTGATCTGAGCCAGAGCGCGGAACCGGGCGTGCTGCTGCGCCAAGCCCACGTTCCCAGTGCCCGTCGACATGCGGCGTGAAGGTCCCATCTGCTGGCCAGGTGCCCCCGGATAAAATGCATGAACCTTTTCCGCCAGACTCTCAAAGTGCCAGCGTTCTGGTAATAGGCGTGCGAAGGGCAAACGCATGTCCCTTGGTGGGCTGTTCCGTGATGACTGATGAAGGTGGTGGCGGCGGCTTGTAGCCCCAGTTTGGCGGCTCGCCCATAGCATTAACGCCCGCTCGTGTATTGTAGTACATGTCCAGCTGCTCCGACTGCGGACTGTAGTTGTTTAGGCCCAGCCCTAGTCTGGAGCGCGACTCGGTCATCTCACGGCCGTCACCTACACGCGGATGGGAGGAAGAGAGAGAGGAAACCGATTAGCATTTTAAACACGACGGCGCTCACTTTAAACTACCTACGTACGTCTCTTTCACGTGATGAACGCGGGCGCGGCATTCGATCGGTTTCGTCCAGGTCCTCGTCTCTGATATCACGCTTGATGACCACCACCGGTGGCGGCTTCTGCTCTGGCCTCGACAGTGTTGGTGGTCCTGGCGACCCAGCTCCACGATTACCCCGCCTCTGCCGTATGGCCAGCACCAGGCGCCGAGGAATTGACATAATGATGACGACGTCATCGAGCGACATATGAGTGACATCCACCAAATTGACGGCCAGGATTTCATCGCCCACCTGAAAAGCACAATTCATTTTTGACAAGTCGATAATAGAATGTACCAAAGTATGACTAAACTCAATTCGTGCAAAAAAATCAAATCAACGTAGCCATAGAACTTAGATTCAATTCCTATCAACTATTCATATTGATAAATATTGTTAGTCATCATAAGGAACAATTCTATAGTTTCAGCAGGAGAATAAATAAAATGTCGGAAGGAGCAAAAAAAGAGTCTGTACTGAAGTTCTCAAGAGTGGAGACTACTTGGACGGGCCCGATGATCCAGATTTCAATGATTATGGATTCGTTGCTCCGGAGACTGAGGACTTGTACCGCAATTATATGGAAAATGCGAACGCAGCCATTCAATTGTCCAATACCAATCAGAAGACATCGAAATCCAAGAGGCAGAGAAAGTCAACCAAGAAAGCTAGTGACGAGAAGCGCAAGGTGCAGAAGGTTGCTGAAACGAACTAAAAAAAATGAAACGTTCTCTTGCTGTGTCCAAAATATTCAAAGCCCCGAAGCCATCCAGTCAACTGCTGACAGCACAGGAAAAGCTTGAGCAGGATCTTGCTAAGCGTGAGTATGATCGCAAACTTCTGGAGAATACCCGTAGCATGGTATATAAAAAGCCAGATGTGGACGGGCAGTCGATTGACGAAATTACAGGCAATTTGTACAAGTTTAGCCCAACATCCGCCGACGATAGCTGTAAACCCAATTCGACGATCAACTTCTTGAACAAGAGCCCAACCATCTGCAAAAATGATGGGGTAGTTGCTACGCCTTCCTTCCTCAAGGCAGCAGCCGCTAGGCGAGCGACTGAGCCCGATGGCAGCATCTCAAAATTTGCCCTCCAGCTAAAGATGGAATGCCAACAACGAGTAGATTCTGAAGCGAAGATTACGACTCGGATCTGGAGGACTTTATCGATGACAGCGGGATGTCAGCCGACAGTATCGCCCGCCGCATGCGAAATGATTGACTACGATGAGCACAACTATAGTGACCATGATGTGATGGATGATGGCTGCAAGGAGTCCAGCTACGCTCAGGTGCAGCACGAGGAGCAAATGAGCAAGAGACTCGGTTGGGAGGAAGACCACGAGGATATGCGTTTGGAGGCAAAGGAAAATAAATAAAAATGGAGGAGTATGAACGCACACTTCTGGAGAATACCCGTAGCATGGTATATAAAAAGCCAGTTGAGGACGGGCAGTCGATTGACGAAATTACAGGCAATTTGTACAAGTTTAGCCCAACATCCGCCGACGACAGCTATAAACCCAATACGGCGATCAACTTCTTGAACAAGAGCCCAACCATCTGCAAAAATGATGGGGTAGTTGCTACGCCTCCTTCCTCCTCAAGGCAGCAGCCGCTAGGCGAGCGACTGAGCCCGATGGCAGCATCTCAAAATTTGCCCTCCAGCTAAAGATGGAATGCCAACAACGAGTAGATTCTGAAAGCGAGATTACGACTCGGATCTGGAGGACTTTATCGATGACAGCGGATGTCAGCCGACAGTATCGCCCGACGCATGCGAAATGATTGACTACGATGAGCACAATTATACTGACCATGACGTGATGGATGATGGCTGCAAGGAGTCCAGCTATGCTCAGGTGCAGCACGAGGAGCAAATGAGCAAGAGACTCGGTTGGGGAAGACTAGAAGGATATGAGTATATGAGAAGTGATATGAAGCAAAAGAAAATGATAATGGATGACAACAAAGAGGAATAAAATTATGTTCAAATGTTTTGTTTGATATCCCTTACCCTTAAACAGCCGCTGTTAACAGCCGACTCGAGGGAATGCGGGATATGAAGACGCCATCGGTGCGATCGGCGCCATTGCCCTCGCGTATGTAGAGGCCGAGCGTTTTGACCGGGCCGCTTCACAATCTCCACCAGCTGCACGTATGTCGGCCATCGGCCTTGTTCATCAGCTTTGTGCGCCGCATCCACAGCGTGTTTTTGCCCCATGGAGCGTGGCTCAAGATGCGCACAATCATCTCGCCACGTCGCTCCACTGCCTCCAGCGCCGCAGCGGTGTTCGGGTCATGATCGTTCTCAACAGCTTCTATCTGTCGAAAGATCTCCGAACTGATGCCGCTGACCTTGCGAAAGTCGCCTTGCAGCAGCACCGGATCCTTGACCCCGCCAGAGCCATTTGTGTTTCCGCTCTGGCCGCGATTCTGCTGTTGGTTGCCATGATGCTGCTGCTGCTGCTGTTGCTGCTGCTGGTTGGCATGAAGGTGGTGCTGCTGCTGGTTGCCCATGCCGGCATAGTTGGTTGGCGGGCAGCGGGCCGGGCGGCGCACGGCCCGGACGGCTGTAACATCAGGAACTGATCTTCCATTTTCCTGCAAGGTAAACAAAGCAAGTTTTTCATTTAGTTTCCACTCAGTTAATGTATGCTCCGAGAGCTTATGTAAATGCGATTCTAAGTGCAACGCGTTTCTGCATAAATTAAGCAAATGTTGTTACTGCTGCGACATCCAGCAGCTGTCGCTAGTTTGCCAGTCACCCTCCAGCCCCATCTCCTGGCGACTTAAGCGTCGCTAAAAGACCTTGCTTTGCATTAATTAAGTCAATTTCGCAGTCGCAGCTTTGCCATGTGGCTTAAATGGCTCGACACAGCAGGCACAGCGTTGGCGGACTTCAATCAAACTCGCAACTCGCCTACTCACGGCGTCGCGGGTTGCGGCTCTTATCGGTGACATTTTGGCCAAATTGCGCAAGACTTGGCCCACAAACTGTGCAATAATTATTTCGTTACATAGTCAGGTTTTTTATTTTTCGCCAACTGCAATTTCTGTCACTGCCACGTCACAGCGAGCTCGT
This sequence comes from Drosophila borborema, assembly GCA_030914335.1. Classification (NCBI taxonomy): domain Eukaryota; kingdom Metazoa; phylum Arthropoda; class Insecta; order Diptera; family Drosophilidae; genus Drosophila; species Drosophila borborema. The sequence continues at coordinate 4,054 of JAUESP010000101.1, forward strand.
GTGCAGTCAGCCTGGCCCAGGAGCAGTGAGCAGGGAGCAGGAGCTGGGGCCCGAATGGATGACCGAACCGGATGGGTTGGGGAACTCGACGAGGCAACTCTACTGTACTGAACTGTAACCAGGCGGGCGGGCACGTGACGTTGATGATGTCCACACGCCAGCTACAACAATGCCAACAAGAACAATGTATAACTTTGATTTTCAGAGCAATGGCTTGCAGCAGGGCTGATGGTCTGAGGGGCTAAAGGGGCTGAGCTTGAGGTTTCGGTTTGGCTATAGCAAACAAAAATTCACTTTAAATGAAGTTGCTTCCACTGCTGCCATCCACAGCACACAACGAAGTTTTTAATGGGCAAGCAAACTTAGCGTTGGCTGTGGCCGGCTACCCAAAGGCAAATCTCGGCTAGGGCCAAGCGCCGCCTCCTGCCAAGTGTAACACTTGAGTCTTGCGCTGCGGTTTGCCAAAAATCATGTACGCCCACAGCAAAGCAAAGCAACCAAAAAAAAAAAAAATAAATAAATAAAATAAAAAAAAATTGCTCAAAATTGCCAAAGTTTGACATATGTTGGGTTTGCTTCCCGTTCGGGTTTCTGCCTAAGCTGTGCATCTCCAGAGCTTCATCTCTCTTATTACTATTATTATTATTATTGTTATTGCTGTTGCTGTTGCTGTTTGCTTCTGCTTTTTCCGCTATTGTTGCTGCTTTGTTGATGTTCTGCAACTTTGTCAAAGTTTTGCAGCTGTCGCCAAAGTTTTGTGCTCAAACGCCAGTTCCACTTGCCCATTCTCTTAGCCAAGTAGGCATGGCTATATATATAAATATATATATATATATATATGTATGTATAAACATATTCGCAGAGCCCTTGAGCATTTTGCACTTTGTTTATTTCTCAAGTTTTCGCTAGCTGGCATTCAACTATAAAAGTCCGTTTATAACAATTTTATTTCATACTCGTTCTATTTGTTTACTATAAAATAGAATTAAAACTGAAGAGAGAGGGATTCTGAGTCGAGCATTAACATCAACTGCAGCACTCTGCAGCTATCCTTCCTCTCTTTCATCATAAGCAAATATGACTACAATACTTGGGGCATTATTAACACACTTATGGTTCTCGTTGCCGTTGTGCCCGCCCCATTGCGTGCGTCCAGCAATAGCTAAAAGGGGGCGTTCCACAGCCCATTGCGCCGAGCTGAACAAGTGTATTCAATAATGGCCTGGCCGCTGTGCAATTGACGTTAACTTTGTTGCTGCTGTGTGGCCCCAAAAATACTTCTTGCGCTTAAATATGTATTTATGTAGATTCTCCGTATGGGTAAATGCATTGCGTGCCAAAGGCCTGGTCAGCACAAAATGGATATGCATCCATCCAAGTGCCAAAAACAAACAAATATACAAAAAATCAACCCAATTAGAGCGATTCCCTCAGCTGGTGTGTGTGGAGGTTTTTGGCATGAAATGTATGTAAGATATATATATTTTTATTTTGTGCTCAGCCCTCGCCTCTGGACACTCATTGTGGCATCTGCCAACCTGGATATATGTGAATATCTGGATATGTCAAGTTCAGTGCAACAATTTTCATGCTGAACTCTCTCTCTCTCTCTCTCTCTCTCTCTCTTCTCTCTCTCCTCTCTCTCTCTCTCTCTCTCTCTCTCTCTCTCTCTCTTTCGCATATGACACGTGTTCCCTTTACAGAGAGCTGACTGTCTGACTGTCTGTTGCATAACTGGCGAGTCTGTGGCAAGACATTAATTACTTACCGTGCATCGTGTGGCTATTACGAGTGGCAAACACATACATACATATGTAGTTTGTTAACCGGCAAATCCAATAAGTTTAAGTAGTGGCTAACAACAGGGCTAAGTCGTCGCCACTGCGTAAATGGAGCGCAATGGAGCGATAGTCCCTGATAGTAGCTACCTGCCCCCACAACTCGCTTGCACCAAGATATGCAAATTACGAAGACGCGCCCAGCCACACATGTGAGTCAGTCAGCTTTGCTAGAGTTTTAAGAACTCACTTAAACTTTATGACGTTGTCATTGTGCTTAGTCAGCGGCAGCAGCAGCTACTTGCAAACAGAACCCATCCCGCCCCAGTCGAGGCCCATCTTTGTGTTGTGCCTCATGTGCGACGACCTAATTGAAAATACATAAATGTGTATGCGGTGTGTCGGTGTGTGGGTGTGTGGGTGTGTGTGTGTGTGTGTGTGTGTATGTATGGGCCTGTAGCAACATAAGAGCTGTGTTAAATATTGATGATTTCGGATAATTATTAGGCAAGAAATTTTACAGGACCCGAGGCATTCGGGTTGCTTAGCCCATCAAGGGAAGTTGCGTGACTCCACAAAATCAATAAAACCATCAAAAACTTCAAACGGAAATTGAGTCAATTTGTAATTATGCCCGCCAAGGCGCCATTAGCACTCACTGTATGTGTGTGAGTGTGTCTGTGTGTGTGTGTGTGTGTGTTCATATTTTTTGGACAAACTGTTAATAGCAAAAGTCAACAGCGGTCAGTAAGAAAGTCTAAGCAGCGCATTTGCGTGTGTCATTTGGGCCGCTTCTTTCTTCTGTTATTGACTAGCCGTAATTGTGACTTGGCCTAAACAATCAAATCGAGCTTAAAGCACTTTATGCAGCATATTTTGGCAACTGAACCATTTGATTTTACATTTGCCAGCAAATCTCGACTGACTGTGTGTCAGACGGCCATCCATTGTGTCTGCCTACTTGATTGATTGTGGGACGCATTGATTGATGGCCAAAATCTGTATGTGTGTGCGCCTTGACATGTACAGCATTTCAGCTTCTTTTGTTTTTGCAGTCTTGGACAGTGCTCAGAAGGGACAAACTGGATTGAGTAATTGCCCTGGCATTTACTATATTGTTTTTCATTCAGATTTAATTAATACAATGAGGACAAGGCCTGGCTGAATTCCTCCGATATATGCCAACTCATGTTATTTGTCTAATGTTCCTCACGCTGATAGGATCAGCAGCAAATGTTTAATGACACGTTATTAAAAGTCAAAGCTGGGATTCCATGCACCATGTACGTTGTCGAAGCACATTACATCATTTATAACACTCAATATTAATGAATAATAACTATCACTAGATTTAATCGCATAGCACAGTGACTGAAGATGAACGAATTCTATCCCACAGCAATGTGCATAAAAATTAATATAATTTTGCATGATATGCAAATTATATATAAAAGTAGATCTGGTAGATTTATAAACAAACTTTAAACTTTAAATTTTTCGGTATTAAGGCAAGTAATTGACTGCATAAGACTTATTCAGGCTGCCACACTCCACAATAACTGTAGAATAACCATTTTCCATGCTTACTGTGGGTATAGCATATACATATATAACTTTTGAGCAACAACTGTACAACTTTGATGCAAAGGTTTTCACAGAACTCCTTCTCATAATGAATGAGTTTACAACTTTTTAATTCGCTAAAAAGTATTATTATTATATGTATACGAATATATGGGTAGCTCTTCGTCAAGCTTTGAATTCTTTTCAATTCACATTTTATAGTTGAAAACTTAAATACAACGAGAGCTTAGAGTTGAAATTAGTTATTGCTTAAAACAAATACAGAGTGACTAAAATACTTGATTAGTAGACATTTTTAATTGGCTTTAATAATTAAAATAAAGTAAGTAATTAGAATAATATGTTTTTAGTCAAAAGTTTTAGACATCTTCTTATCTGAGTTGGCATTTACTTAATGCACCAACAACAATTAAATGGATAATGCAATGCCAGCTGTGGAGCCCTAGAATGTGCTTTGTTATTAATACTTGTCATTGGCATTTGCGGCATATATGCGGGCTCCTGTGTAAGCGCACGCAAGGGACTGTGATAATTAAGGACCTGGTAACAGAAACTATTGTGTAGGCTCGAATTGCTTTAAACCACAAATGAAAGGCAACGAACGCAGCCGGCCGAACAGATGAGCCCTCAAATTTTGGCTCTCCTCATCTCTAACTCACCTCTCCCTCCCTCTCTCCTCTCGGAAGGGGAGGGGGGGGGAGTAGTGGAAGGGAAAAATAATGGGGGTATCTCTCTCTCTCTTCTCATCTCTCTCCTCTCCACTCTCTTCCCTCCCTCTCTCTTTCTCTCTCTCTCTCTCCTCATCTCTGCCTCTCTCTGTGTGTGTTTGAGACTATCGTAAGATATTCGGAACGTATACTTGATTTATTGATTGAATTTAAAGTGCGTCGCCTGGTAAGCGTTAAGACAATAACTGAATGAAGTTAAGTAAGATGCCATGTAATTAAGCGCAAAATCAATTTAACCCGGGTGCTGGTAAATTTCCAAGTCTGAAGTGCGACCGGCGACCGGCAACCGGCAACAGGGATAAGCGTCAAAATGCCGATCAGCAGGAAAAGGAAAAATGTGGAAAATATGCAAGCAAAGTCAGGAATTTATACACTAGCATAGTTACGCTTTATAAAGAGGGTACTCTGCACTTGTTGACTTCGCTGACAAACAGACTGCTGCATTGAGCTGCCCCAATCTAATGAAGCAGTTAACATACTCTTTATAAGAACGCACGAGATAGCAGCCCGATTGATGGACTCAACTACGCCAGCTCAACACTTGAGCAGATGCTTGACAGTCGATGCATTATGCTGCATCCGAGCCTGGAGCATTCATTAAAATGCCACTGCCACGCAGCCACGCCCCAAACTGTCGCCCCCAAGCTGTCGACTGTCGCCTGTCAGTGCAAAAATTTAATTATGGAGCCGAATGGGCGTGCGTAAATGGGCGTGTGTGAGTGTCAACTGAGAAGCGCCCAGAAAAACAAACAAAGGCCACAAACACTTCGGCTCAGCCATTATCTGTGCAAATATTGTGCGGGGCCGGAGCGTACCTCGCTGAGAGGCTTAATGAAATTTTATTTCAATGTTTGAAGTGCGCTTCAGACAGCTCTTAGCTAGCTGGCGAAGTTGCCAAAGTTGCAGTAGCTAATAAAAGCGCCCTTCGTGCTACCTGGAGCTTCAATAGGTTTGCTTGCTTTTTAATGCAAAGCTCTGGTAAATTTAAAATGTGTTTTTAAAATCTTTGTCGGTTGGCTTAGCACGGTGTCTATAAAAAATGCATTTTTATTTATATTACACAAATTTTATTTATGCATTCATCCGTATAAATAGCACATAAATTGTTGATGTTACAAAAAATTACAAAGGACGCAAATCGTTCGAGGACCTCGCGTCAAAACGCAAGCATCGAAAAAACAGCACACGATGGAAGCGAAAGGTGAAGGTAGAGGTAGAGGTGAAGGAGGGTCATGGAGTCACAAGTGGAAAATAGTCACAACTCAAAGTGCGCACAGGAAAAACAATATTTGCATAAAACTCACACACACAGACAAACGTGCACACAGTTATTCATCCATACACACACACACACACATATATATACATAAATAAATAAATATTAGATAGGAATAAAAAATGGCATGGAAATTTGCTGGCGAGTTTATTTGATGTTCAGGTGGGTTCGCTCGGTCGGTTGCTTCCCGTACGGTTGTGCGTACATTATTATGCAATGTCATGGCACTGCGCTGCGAGGTACTCGAACTTGCAGTCGAGGGGCTTTCACTTTGTCTTGTGTTATCAGATGTTATTTTTGCAGAATAATTGCCGTGGATGCTTTAATTGCAAACGAAATGACTGGCATTTGCTTGTCATGCACAGACCTTACTTTCTGCATCTTTTGAAAGCCACATTTTACCCTTATACAAAACCAAATATATTTGATAAGAGCATTACGGCTTACATATTTTCATTCATTCCCACAAATGTGTCATACTTGCTATAAGTTTGAATTTAAAAGCTCTAAGCCTTGCCAGTCGAAAGTTTTTTCATTGTGTTGCATCTAAAAACTTTGAAGTTTCTTTTTCACACTTCATTTCCCACCCGCTGCAACCACAAAATAGCGACAAAGAAACTACAGGAAAAAAAACTAAATGCTATTTAAACAAGTAAGAAAACTCTAGTCGAGAGTGCTCGACTAGATAATACCCTGAACCCAATTTTAATAAAATAAAATAATAATCTGAACTGTGGTTTGGTTTTTTGTAATTATCTTGAAAATGCATCAATTTTAGTGCTGAAAATGGCAAAAAACTTCTTTATTTTGACAAATAGTTAAATATATTGCTCTTGATTAGTACTAAAATTAATCCGTTTTCAAGATAATTACAAAAAAACCAGTGTCGAACGTGACAAAAAGTTGACTTTTCTGGAGAATTACCCATATGGATAAATCAGAAAGTATATATAAGAATGTATGCGTGTAACGTTCAAAATGTACATATATATACATTGCATATATATACATTGCATTGCCGAAAAAAAATAATAGATGGCGCTTATTAGTTGAAATTCGAAAAATGTTATATTATTAAATATCATTAAAAATAGACCCAACAAATAGACGTTCCTCGATTTACACGCATCACCTTAATTAACACAGACACTTCATAATTGTAAAAGAAATATATCAATGCCACTCGAAGCTGTAACAGACATAGTAAATAAGTTCACTGCTAAAGCGCCATCTAGCAAGTTTAAATTCTTAAACCATGCTAGGCTAGTTTTGAATGTACATGTGTGCATACATACATATAGGAAAACTCTTACCGCAGATGTCACGTGCTTTTGGTATTTGGGCAAACTTTCTGTTTATTATTTTCTGTTGACTTAACGGAATAAAATATAATTGAAACAAAAACACTTTCAGAAATGATGCTATTAAATATTTGAAATTAAAAAAAAAAAAAAAAACACTTATTCACAATTAGTTAAACTACCAACTGACTTTCAAAGGTATCAAACACAAAAGAATAAATATTAAAAAAAGAAAAAAATAATTTAAAAAAAAAAAAAAAATTAAAAATAATAAAAGGAAATTATAAAGGGCTCAGGCGAGACTAGAACCTGCGACACCCCAACATTCGCTGCATCTGCCTAGCCATCTGCACCACTGCTCTCTTTAACGACATAGTAGCGAAAACGAATGAAATTCGCCATATACGAAAGAAACACTAAAGCAGTGACTGAAAATACAAATACAATTCAAAGACAATTCTAACGCAATTCAAAAACAATTGTGATTCTTAGAATATACACGCATAGCAACATAGAAAACGGCCCAAGATTTTTTGTGTGTATATGTGCACACGCATACGAAAATTGATTTGCATTGCTCAACGTTGCTTGCATTTCCATTGTTATTTTAATTGTTTTAAAATTTTTAAAATATATAATGGAATGTAATGAGAGTTTCAGCATATGATCTACATATTCTATTTGACATTTTAGGTTTTTTTTTTAGAAATCATAACTCTTTTACAATTAGCTTTACAATCACAAATACATACATATGTATGTATGTATGTACGATTGCAGCCACACGCTGATCTACGCTTGCACACATATACATACATACATACATACATATGTATGTATGTATGTATGTGCGCCCGCAATGCGTGTTGCTTTGTCGCTGCCTTGCTTGCTGCGCCACATGGGTTTTGATGAGAAAACTTTATAGACTAATAATTCTGTTTCTAGATGGACAATCGTATTGATATGTTCAGATTAAGATTATGATATTCATATCTACATGTCAAACCAAACTGTATGTCTCTAGTATTTGAAATGCATTTTTTACACATTTGGGGGTGGTGGGGCGAATTGGAAACCGGAATCCGAAATCTGACAAAAACCGAAATTGTATTAAATTAGTATCTATATATATGCAGAAGACTTGGAGACTCCAACTCTAAAGATGAATTAGCTAGAATTTTATAACTGGTTCCCGATAATTTCAGTTATCGATAACCTAGCAAATATACAAGTTATCGAATTTCTGAAACAAACTCGTACTGCGCGTGCAATATACGGACCTAACACAAAAAGAATGAACTCTATAGCTTTTGTATCTTTGGAAATCGACGTGTTCAAACATACGGACAGACGGACAGACGGACGGACAGACAGACGGACATGGCTATATCAACTTTTCTCGTCACCCTGATCAAGAATATATATACTTTATGGGGTCTGCCACGCCTCCTTCTGCCTGTTACATACTTTTAACAAAACCATTATACCCTGATTTCCCATTTTCAATGGGTTCAGGGTATAAAAATCATAAACTGCTCGACTTGAATGTGACTACCAAATTCTCTTTTACTCTCCCTAAAGACAGCCCAGACCACTTTCATGAGTATATGAAATATTAAAAATTATTTTCTGATCAATTTTGAGAAATGGCTTAAGTATTAAATATTGATATATACTTCCGAGTCACTGTTTTCTCTTAGGTAATTAATTTTTTATTTAAAACCTATATACCCTTTACACTCTGTAAAAGAGTTTTTAAATGCATTGCAACTTCTTAAAAATTGTAGGTGACGGGCAAATTATATGCATATTTATAACTAGATGCAAAATAATAATACAAACTTTAAAAGTAAGAAGGCTGTTAAGGTTTTGTTTATACACAGCTTGTCTAGATACGAACAAGCGACTTTTGCTGCCATGTTCCTCGGCACTCTGTATGTATGTAATAGCCAGAGTGAATTTACTATTACTGCACTAAGCGAGAGTTAAACATGTACTTCACTATTTCGATCGACCCTTGCAGACTGATCAAAGCTAAGCTGCGTGATAGATCGAATGAGCATTAGAAGGTAGAGCGTAGTCTCTTTAACAAATTTCTCTTATTTGCTCTTAGCTTACGGTTTATATGCAGCGCTGATGGCTACGCCCAACAATGGCAATGATAAGAAAATGTATATAAATATTGAAGTTTATATTTAACATAATAACAACAAATTTTAATTAATTATAATTATATTAATATATAAAACAAAAAAACAATAATTACATTTTTAAAAAAGCAAACAATAAAAATAACTTTAAGCAAAAATATAAAAGTTTATGCATATTCATAGCACAGCATACACTTCACATGTACGAAAAAATATACAAGGTTAGGTGTATTCATTGTCCTATATACACAAACATGATTTTTTAATGCATTCTAAATATTGTCAAGGCTTACTTAGAAGCTTTTTGTTTGTGACTCAACAAAACATTGTAATGGCTAGGGATTTGAGCAACGGCATCATTAGTTAATGTGTTTTGAATAAATAAGATATCCGTATGAAATACACACACACATATATATATATATATATACACACATTTATGCATACGCACACACACACATATGTATGTGTTTGCATTGTCTGCGGATGGACTCACTCACCTTGCGGCCGCTGCTTCTGGTCAGGAAACATCCTGTCGTAGCCCTTTCACACATTAATTTTGCTGCAGCCAGCGTAACTTCTTCCCACGCAAATGTCAAAACGTGAAAGAAGCAGGACTTACGTCTATACACACACACACACACACACACTCAAGCACACACTCACGCACTCAAGCACATACGCACATGCATACACAGCCACCCGGGGCTATGTTTCTAATTTAAAAGATAGTTTTTGCCTCCCTCGCTCGAGGCGTCGCTGTATTCGAATTCGTTTTTGTTTGTTTCGCAGTTAATTTATTTATTTATATTTCTTATTTCGTGCTGTGCAATTTTCGCTTTTTTTTCGTTTTTTTATTGGACTAGTCTTAGTTATTGTTCATTTGTTTCGTTGTTGTTTTTGCTCCTTTTGTTCGGTGGTAACTTGTACTTAAGTTATAATTTGATACATTTTTGTTGCTTGCCACACACACACACACACACACATGCCTTATGGCTTAATTCGAAATTCGCTTCGCTTTGGGTCGCCTTGGTTCGGTTCGCTTGGTTCAGTTCGTTTCATTTGATTTCGTTTGGTTTATTCGTTTTGTCCGCTTGCGACGACGACTCTATTTTATGAGTATACAAGGTTTTGTTAACTGTATCTATCTATTTTCGAGTGTCTTTTATGTCAGTGTGCGTGTACATGTATGTATATGAATGTATTTTGATTTCCTTTTGCCAGCCTTTTGTTGCCAGGCGAGATATTTATGTTTGCTTTTCACGCTTCGCTGCCAGCTCAACGGCTGCTTTCAGGTGGGCGGCAAGCGTTTTGGAAATTTCTACACAATTGATTTAAATAGCGCTTGAAATGAACTTTGCCCCTTCACACCCACACACCGTCACACACACACTGACAGCGGCATGTGATTTACGTTAAGTATACGACCGCTGGCCACAGAGCTTTCAACCCCCGCAGCTACGACAACAAAGAGCGCCTACAACGTGCAGTGCTGGTATTTAAAACATCGCGTAAATAATTTTCTTTTCACGCGTAAAAATTTCATTAATACAAGAGGTATTAAATTCAAATGGTGGGCGAAAAAAAGTTACACGATAGCCACACAAAGCAACGTTGCTTAGCTAAACTCCTTTCTTCCTTTTATGGCGGTATGCAAAACAACAACAAAAATGAAGCAAAATGTTGCCAAGCAATTAAACCGACAGTTGAACTACAAAGTGGCAGGATGAAACTCTGACTCGAGCAAAGCAGCTGCACGAGAACTTAAGAAATAAGACAATTTAATTAGATTAAGGCAAATTAATTAGATTTTGTTGCCAATTTAGAGCGTAACTTGGTAATTAACTATCCTAGCTAGATTTTCATTAAACAAAACAAAAAAATTCTATACTTATATTGGGTTAAGGCAGAAAACCTTTTAGCTTATTCAATGATGCTTCAATTTCAGCTCTTGATTATGGGCAATATAAATAACATTTATATTTAGTATGCCCTTTGATGCTGAGTATTAATTATCTACTCTCAATTTCGTATTCAGTCAACATTTCATCTGAAGTTCAGTTGGCAATCTTTGGGGCAGATAAATTTGTGATTCAACGGAAACTCTTACAAATTTAACAATGTCTTTGAGAATCAAACTGATCAAGCTGGCTTCAATAAGCCATTCGGATGTAATAGAACATAAACATATATGGCCACTTCACAATGAATATATTCATAAATAAAGTCGTTAGCTTCTGTTACATCTCTCAAGAGACTGTTTGCTGATTCGAACGCACGCCAATAGAGTTAAACAAACGAAACTCACAATTTGAGTGGGCGCTACGAGGGCCAGTTGCATGGGGCCAAGTTGAAGGGTGGCTCGTTGGCAAGTGGGGAAAGGTTATTCCAGTTTAGCTGCTGCTTGTGGCAGACGTGCTAAGACTGTCATGGCAGTAGCTGCAAATGCCAAAAATTACATTTCGCCACTTTTGCAGACAAAAGATGATGATGCTCAAAGGCTGCGCGAGCAATGGGCCACGCGGCGTATACAGAATATATATATATATATACGCTACCCAACGCGTCCAAGGGGCTCTGTGGTGTGGTGTGATACGTTGTCGAAGATAATGGCTGCTTTGGGGCCTAACGGCGACACTGCTTGGCTGGCAATCGTCGGGCTGTTGAACCTTAAGTGTGTGCGTCTTGCTTTGCCATGCGCCTTTGTGTGTATGTATATGTGTATCACTCTGTTATTGTGTGCGTGTGTGTGTGTGAGTGTGCGTGTGTAGGCACTGGAGGCACTGGAGGCGTAAGCGCGCGCATTTAGCAATATAAATTTTCTGTATTTGGGAGGACTGTCCCCAAAATTTGCAGGGAGGAGGTAGCCGAAAACCGATGCCTTTTGGTATCGCCGCCGTCAACATGTGCGCCATGCCAAATGCAAAAATGATGATGAGTTTTCTCATTTCGGTTAGCGTTTGCAGACGACACTGCGTATACGCAGCGATGCCCAGCAGTAAATTGTCTGCGTATAATGCGTTTATTTTATTATAAATTTCATGAGATTTGTGTAAGCACGCGTGTTAAGCGGACCTAAGCGCCAAAATGTATTGCGAGACTCGGCTTACCCAATATATACGCGTGTTTGTTTAGCTATATATATATTGCTCTTTGTTTAAGGCGCTTCTAAAAATATACGTATATTTGTATATATATATATACATCATGTCTGAGTTTCTTTTTGTGTGTGTATTCCCTAAAACACATAATTGACTGCCATTGTGCTGCTATTATATAGTATATAGTGTGTATTGATCGAGCGCCCGCCTAGCCAATTTAATGCCGCATTAAACTTTTATTGGCAATTTCATGCGCTTTTCTGCAATAATTTTAGAGGCACGACGATAATGAGTGCAACTTCTGTACCGAGGAGAAGTGCGCGCGATTTGCTTTCTGGTCGTGTTGGCTCTGTTGGTGCTGCTGCTGGTCCTACTCCTACTCCTGCTCGACTATGGCTGTGCGTGAAATCGTATTGAATAAGTTTTTTAATGACTTTTACTATACGCCACTACGTCAGCCGCTCTGCAGGTATTTATGTACACACATATATATATGTATATATATGAATATATATAGTTGCGGCGAAAATACTACTACGCACACACACACTCACTGTCACAAACACACACACACACAGTACTATTCACACACACACACATATATAGGCGCCACGCACGATGTTGCCTGCGACGTGTACGAGGACGAGAGCGAAACACGACAACGTCCGACGCGTTCAACTGAACTTTGCGTATTGAAATTGTTAGCTCTATAAACGTCGAACAGAAGCCGAGCGAGTGGCCGTCGACGAAGCCAGCCGAAGTTTCGAAGTCCCGAACAATTTTACTCGAAAGTGGAGCAAACGCAGTAATAGACACATATACAGGCACACTCTGTAGCCAACACACACACACACAAACATACGCATGCCTGAACAGACGGCTCTCCTGCAGTGTTAAATACATTTTTTTTTTCTTGTTAAAGAGGGAGCACAGGAGCGAAAGCTTTTTTCCAACAAAAGTTCGACAGGCCGACATGCCTATCACTGTTCATGTATGTATATGTATTTGTGAGTATAGCGCGCTATAGCGGTCTCTGTGTCTGTATGTGTGTGTGTGTGTTTTAATAAGAAAAAACTGGCAGTCGGGATTTTGGGAATTGTGTTTGATGCGCCGACGACGATGAGCCCCTCCTCTGTCCCTTTGTGATGATGGGAGAGGCGCATTGTAAATTGACAGCGTTGCCAGATGTAATTTCTATGGCAACGGACTTGAACTTGTTAAAAACTCGCAGAACTCACCAGAGGACGGAGAACGATATTGAATACTGAACGCAATTCGCAAAAATCTTAGCATGATTCATTGAACCTGAAGATGTATGAGCGACAGGTATGCATGCTAGTTCAATAATAAATTTTAATTTTTATAATAATTTAAAGTATCAAAACAATATTGCAATATTATTAAATTCATTTTGAGATTCAAATAAAAAATCTAAACAATATTAAGCATATGATATATGCAATTCAATTATTTAAATGATTTAATAAATATATATTATTATAAATACATATTATAATATTACATATTACATAATGGAAAAAATTTAACTCATTTACTTACAAATCCAAGATTCAAAGCACTATTTAAATTAACTAAATTTTGACAAACATGTTAAATAATTTCGTTTTCTTTAATTAATTTATATAAACTGTCATATCTGCAGTTTATCAAATATTTTAAGTATTTTAAAATGCAATAAAACTTATTTAAATTAGATTTTTTGTCAATTATTTAAAATATTAAAAACATATATTTATACATACATCATTGTTCATAACTAATATACAGATTCATAAATCCAATAAAATACTGATTAAATTATTTAATTTTTTATAGTCATGTTAATTTGTTAATTAATTAATTTATACTGCCCCATTTCGAGTTGAGCTACAAACACGTGTTTCTGTAATGTTTCATTTGTTTGCTTCTTACTTTCGTTAAGCAGAATTATAATTAAGCCGTTACACCTGATCCCTCCCCACTCAAATCGCACACTCAAGTATTAATAGCCAAACACGCAGTCAGACATACCAACGCACAAATTCTGGCAATTATTTTCGCCACTTAAATAAACTGACATCGGTATCAACTATGCGCATTTGGCTTGGACATGGCTGTTGGTAGTTACACATTAGAGTCCACAGAAATGCCAATCACAGTGTATAAGGAAATGATAATCATATGTGTGTGTGTGTGTGGCTAGGGAAAACCTAGCTCAAATATAGCCAGCTTGTGGCATGACAGACTGGCATTAGGAATGATTTGGGTACAACAGCGACAATAACAATAACAGCCAACAGACACAGCGACAATAAAAACACTCAACAATTTTTTGGCCTAGACAAAAGCGAACCGTTTTCCACTTCTACTCTTTGTTTCTCGCTGGTTTTTATCAAACAATTCAAATCAATATAATGAAGCTAAGCAAAGAGCAAAATGAAAGGGAATAGCCTTAGTATAGAACAGACAGGTTAAACGGAGCGCACCACTCCAAAGGAAATTATGAATAATTTTAATAACCTGGCCTCGATGACATAAACAGATAAAGCATTGCCATTAAAAACGCATTACAATTGATAGAGAGTGGCCAAGAGCCAGTGAGTCAGTCAGCCAACCAAGCAGCAAGGGAGTTCAGCACAAATGGAAATCATGGCTGAAACGTAAACTCTGGCCTGACATGAATGACATGTGTAGGTGTGCGTGGGTGTATGTGTGTATGTGTGTGCGTGGGTGCATGTTACGCCCAAAGCAAAGACCACATCATTCACAAAACCATAACAGACACACACACACTCGCACTCGCACACACACACACAACGACGCATACTCACGAGCTGGTTGTAGTCACGGTTTAATCGACAGGGCATTTATGTGGGTCAGTTTGGCGAATGCCGCCGCTGTCGCAGCACCCGCGCGCTGACAGGCAATCAACTGTCGAGCGTGCTCATGCAAAATGAATGCATTTGAAATGGTTTTCAAGGCGCAAGGCGTAAGGCGGACCGCGTTTTGTGTGCAGCAACAAAGTCGCTAACAAACGCAAACGCAAACGCAAACGGCAAAGCAAAAATTGTAAACTAAATCCGAACGCCAGTAAATGCTGCGTTACGTATACGCAACGTAGACGCCTGCGCGGATAAGCGGCGCAGTAGGCAAAGCGTAACACACACACACTGGATTGACGCAGTCGGCATCAAATTTATCCGCCGCGCCGGACGTGCGCGGCTAATAACAAACTTCCGGAGAGGAAACATTCTTCTTCTTTTCTGTTTTTCTTTCTATTTCATTTTTTTTTTTTTTCTTTTTCTTTTGCCACTGGACATTTGTCAAGCGAAACAAATTGAGTTCGCAGCTCGCAGCAGTCGTCGCTCCATGTAACTGAATTGAAATCAAAAATCGAAATCCCCCGGAAAGCGCTGTCATCATCAGCATCGATGTGCGCTGCAAATGCTTTGATAGTCTGATAGGGTTAAAAAAAAAAACACACACACACAAACATAAAAAAAATAAACAAAAATAAAGGAAAAAAAAAAAGGAACCCACAAACGCCCATTCAGATTTGATGACAATTTCGTGTCGCCACGCAAATGGGCGGCAAATATTGCTGCTGGTGTGGGTAAGCTTTTATAGTTTGGTCGGGAATCAAATAAGCAGCGAGGGCTAGTTTTATGTGTGGCTTTAGGCTCGCCTGAATTATGTATTCAATTTGCTGTAGCTGTTGCTCTCTCACTCTCTGTCTCTTGGTATAAGCTGCTTAAAGTTCAAATGTGAGCCTAGTTTGCTAAATTAGCTTTTAAGTGCTTTCATTGACAATTAATGCCACAAGCATTCACCTTGGCGGGTAATTGCGGCTGGCGTAAAAAGGCAGCCGCAATAAACGCTAAACCCATGCCACCCACTTCCCCTCATCCTGTCAGACCCTTTTCTACCGCCAACACAGATATATCACTTGCATTTCAAATGCACAATGCCTGCGTACGTATATTGAACCTTGGCACAATTTACTGTCTTCGAGGTGTGTGCCTCTGAATACATACTAGTGTGTGTGTCACGCTTGAGGCAGTCGCCACTAATTAATGGTTTGTAAGCCCTTTTGGGCTGCTGATGTTTTCAAAGGCATTACAAATTGCCTTCTCGAAATACCAAAGTTTGCCCAACCGCACTGCATGCTCAATAGAGTTGCAACCAAAAGCCAGCCGAAAAAAAAAAAAAAAAAAAAATAAATAAATAAATGATCGGAGTAGCAAGTGTAGCTATATAAAACTTTTGCCCAAGTCTGGCCACTCTAAACTTTCCGACCATTCCGTAAAACCAAAAAAAAAAACCTTTCATTTTTCTCTACTACAAAAGCTCTTTCGTTGCAGAGAGCGCAGCAGAGATATGGCGAGAGCAAGCCGAAGCATACAAATACGCACTGAGCAAAAGCGCAAATGTCGGCAAAAGGCAGAGACCGCATACACCCACAAATACACACACACAAACAAACATTGACACCTACACAGACTCACACACACACGCAGCAAATGCAAAATACGTTAAAGTTAAAACATGTTGAAGCACACTTTCGTGCGCTGCGAGCGTCACGAGAGCCCAAAAACGTTGCGAAAATCCTCAGTAAAGCAAACAGCTTTTAACCACGCTCTTGGCCTGTGAGGGGGTTGATGTGGTAAAATGCTAAGGTAGCTGTCACGGCAAGGCTGCTCAACTCTCACCGCCTCCATATCCACCTACACCCGCACATACACACACACACACACACATACATATACTATATACATACGTATTACTAGAAGCGGGCCACAGAATGAAAGCCACGACCTATCCACACAACAATCGTGTGTGGGCGTTTTTGGGGCTGCACAAAACACTTGGAGCTGTGCGTGGGTGGGTGGGTGGCCAGCCTGTTTACCTGTGAGTGGTGTAAGCCGCTTTTAGTACAGTCAAGACACATACGCGCACACCATCACCGCCAAAGTCCCCTTACATGCACATGCACATGCAGAAAGATGGATGCTGCAGTAGGTTGTGAGGTTAATTTTGTTTTGGCATTGCATTTGCTCTGACTATGTGTGTGTGTGTGTATTTGTAACTGTGTCTGTTTACCTTTGCACTCGACTGCTCCCAATACAAACACATACGTATGTGGAACGTGCAGCCGCCGTATGCATGCAGCATCAGTTGATGATTTTATTTTTTAACCAAACAAAATATGTCATACGCAGTGTCAACAGTCGGTCGGGCGCTAAGCTACCCATGGACATTCCATTGTTGCAACATTCTTGTCATTCATTTCAGAAACGTTTCGGAATTTCAAGAAACAACAAAAGTACCCTGCTGCGATGTCCTTCGGTATGTTATGCAAATATAAGTTTGCCAATCAATAGCGAACTGTCGCAAGCATCTCTACCACTAGATGCTATAGGGGCACTCAACTGACGGCATCTGACTGCTGGCCGGAAATTATAAACACGTTCTTTACAACAACAAAAATACTAGAAAAACAAGAACAAATGCGACATGTTGTGTGCAATGACAGGCAAATATTTTACGTGCACAGCAAACAGTCAAGGCGCGCAGAAATGCGTACGACTATCGAATACCTGCACCTACCACAATATTGAAGCCATGTCAGAAATACCAGCCAGAAATTGTCATCAAATATTTGTGGTATTCAAATATAATATTCA
The DNA here is from genome assembly GCA_030914335.1 of Drosophila borborema. Classification (NCBI taxonomy): domain Eukaryota; kingdom Metazoa; phylum Arthropoda; class Insecta; order Diptera; family Drosophilidae; genus Drosophila; species Drosophila borborema. Next base: position 21,656 of record JAUESP010000101.1, read on the forward strand.
CTTGATTGCCTTTTTGTGAAAGCTGCAGCAATTTTATATGAAATTTCGAAATTTTTGATTAGAATAACTTATAAAATCAATACAAATTGATGTAAAATAAAATATATATTTAAAAATATTTAATTCTATAAACAAGAATATTAATAATAATAATTTAAAAGTAATTATAAATAATATAAATAAATAAAAATAAAACTGAAATTTAGAAGATCTAATATAACAACTAAAGTTCAAAAAGGTTTATATTCATTAACATTCAATAGAGAATAATTATCTTAATTATATTTGAAACAAACTTTATCTGATGATCGACCAGATCAACTGAGCTCATTTTTCTATTCAAGAATATATATACTTTATGGGATGTGCCACGCCTGCTTTTGCACGTTACAAACATACTTGCAAAAACGTACTAAATCCTTGATTCATATTTCGAATGAGTTGACAAAAGCCCAAATATAAAGCGTGACCTAAGCCAACATGAAATAAAAACTTAACCAAAAAGCAGCATCGCAACTAAAATCAAATAAAGTATAGCATTTATATGCAATTTTTGAAACTATAACTTATGATCATTACCATTGACCATTGATTTAACTTTTTAATTATCTTTTCAATAATCAATTATTCTGATCAACTGAAAATGTAGCTCAATTCAAGATTTCTGCTAGCAAGAACAACAGCTGAACAAACTTAAACTCAAAGCTAGTCACTAATTGGATATACTTCAATGAAATTAAAAAATGAGTTCAATTGAACAAGTTATTCATACACAGAACAATGAAAAATTGATGACCCATTTCTACATTGGTTCAGGTATGACGTAGTTGACAGATAAAGCCGCATGAGCCAACAGCAGACAAATATAAAATAACTTTTTGTTTGCTTTGCATAGAAAATATGAAATTGAGCTGAACACATTTCATAGATAGATACATTATTTGCCTGTCAAAAAGAATAAGACTATAATTCAGCAAGATGTGGACAGACTTTGAGAAGGTGTTGAAGTTGGTCTATAGATGTAGCTTTAGGCTAGGTTGCAAGCACGTGGATAAAATATTACAATGATAAGCAAACAAGACGAAACTGAGTTAAAATGCAGATAAAGCTCGATTATGCAAGCAAATAATTGAAAGTGGGAAATCAAATGATTAAACTCAGCAATACGAATTAATTAATATCCATTTCGAGGGGATGCTTGCAATCTGTTGAGCACACTTATTGATTGCTTAATTGAATATTGGTTTGATTGATGGATTGTGTGATAGGTAAACAGATTGCTAGCACAATCCAAATCCTGATTCGCGCTATCAACCGTGCCATTGTCCTGGCTGGCACAGCTTGCCAACTTTCTATGACGCTTCTTCTACGCTACACAGTCATAATCAGTGACTTTCCCTTGCTTTCCTATCATCGAGTTTTCCGTTTCAATGCACCCATATTACGTGCCAGCAGCAGGAAAAGCAGTAGCACCTGCAAATGGCGAGCAAAACTTTTGCTCTGCTTTCGCACCAATTAAAAATCTTGCTGCACCCACGTTGCCAATTAATAGTTTTTCGAATTATTGAGCAACAAGAACAGAAGCAAATGAAGTCAATGATAGAAACAAGCACAAGACCATGAGCAATAGCAACAGCAATGCGGCCACTAATTTGGTTTTTGCTTGTGCTCCTGCATTAGATTTCACAGTGTAACTGAATACCGTAAACATAATGAAAGGGGACAGATTTGTAGCTTACAGAGACACAAAATATTTAGCTGCAAAATACTATTTCATTGAAAAGACTTGAATTTCAATTATATTTCATTTTAAAGTTCAATCTAATGTTAAATTTGCCAATCTACAATGCAATGGGCAATAGCTCTATTTTTGTAAAACATAAATTTCGAGCTTATGTAGAGAACAAAAAGAAAGAAAATATATTATATTCATATATAATTTCGAATTTGAATTTACATTTGTATCTATCATATACATCTAAGAAAGAAATGAATTACCCATTGCATTAAATCTAATTTTCAAATTTTCAAATTAATTGCTAAGTTTTCATTTGTATATCTAAATGATAATTCTCTTCAGCATTCCTCAACAACAATTTTTAAAAAAAATATGTAAAAGAGATTTTAATCTTAATATATATAATCTATAAATGATAATATATAAATGATAATACATACACAGATGTAGATGTAGATAGAAGATAAGAAAAAATATGTAGTTTTTAAATTAGATGAAAAAATACTTTTAAGCTCTCTTTTTATCAGGTAAATCTACACAGCGTTTAATAAATTTATAGATATTAAAAAATAATAATAATTTTCATATTTTATTTAAAATTCTGAGATAAACCGATTGCTTGATTCCTCATTTATGTGATTCATGTGTATTTAAATATATTATATATATGCTTACAACATTTTATTTAAAACATTTTCTTGTTTCATTTCATTCAATTTTTCTTAAGTTAGTCATCTTTCAAATCATTTCTCTGCTGTAAAATTTACTGCGAATGCGTTTTCTAATATTCCCCAGAGTAAAGGCAAATCGAAAGTAGCTTAAAAAAAAAAAAAAAAAAAAAAATAAAAACAGAAATTGGAGCAACTCCAACAACTAAAATGTTTCACAGTGTTTGTCTTGGGTGCTGAATGTGTATGTGTGTGTGTGTTTCTGTGTGGTTGCAGCAGCCTCAACTGAAGCAATATTCTTATCTGCATTGAAGCAAACATTCTGCAAGTCTCTGCTCACTTTGTCCATATCATTCCCACTCCCGCTCTCTCGTTATCTTTCTCTCATTCTCTCTGCGTGCGTCTTTCCAGTGAGCTGCTCGAATGCACCCCAAATGCACCAACTGCTGTTGGCAGAGCTCTAAGAATCAAAAGGAGCTGCTGTCGCTGGCATTGCCGCTACTCTCGCCTAAATGTCCGCCATTTATTTGTGAATGGCACTCGAGAAGCACACAGAAAACTTACAGTTAGATAGACAGAATGCCGCATTCTGCGCCAACTTGAAACGCGGCCCAAAACGCCAAGACTAAAGCAGCCAGCCGAGCGGCAAGTTGATAATTGTCTTGGGCAACTATGGAGCGTGCCAGCCAGAAGCTCTTTCTTCATCAGCCATCAAAAAGCGCGCAGAAAATTTGTCAACTAATTGCACGGATCAGACAATTTTTAACTTTACTTTTGAATGCAGCTCTGACAGTTGATAGACAGTGAATACGAATGCATTACGACTTTTTATTATCTGTTTGTCATTGTTTTTAATTAAATGCATCGCAATGCTTGGCTACGTTCGCATCACGTATACGCCACATTGTTCAGTCTGGTATGCGAATATATATCAAAATAATTGACTGCAGCCCGAACGTTACGTTACGTAATGCAATTCAATAAATTCATCACCCGCCCCACAAAAGAAAAAATAAATAAAAAAGGAGCAAAGGAAACCCCAACAAAAAATGCAACTTGAAATTTTTTGAAATCTCCATTGGATGCTGGCAGCCGTGGCAGCCGTAGCAGCAACGGATTGCCAAATGGTGTCAGTTGCAGCCCAATGCCTGCTCTCGGCTATTGTAATACAATATGCTGCCATGTTGTGCAGGCTTCATTTGCCTGTTGGCTGCCATTCAACACCCGTCATCCTGGCATGCAGCTAACCCAGCCACGTATGCCAATAGAAATGCCTGCGCATTTCACTTGAGTAACTTTAACTGTTTACAAGTGGCATGCCACAGGCACAGGCAGCGGGCCGCACGGAGCAGACGCTTGATGCTATCAAACTTCGAAATATTGCCTGCTGTTGTTGCATTTCAATTAAAAATTGTTTAACAAATCAATTTGCACAGCCCTGACGTTTAACCTATCAAAGAAAACAAAAAGAGAACAGAACAAAAAATAGTAATAATAATAATAAAAAAATATATAAATTGCGGCAGCAGCAGCAACAAGCTCGTTGCCACTGCAAAAGGGAGCAGCCGAGAAAATGCAATTTAAAACAAATGCAAGCACAGGCACAGCTAAATATGCCGCAAGCGTAAACTCAATTATTTATACGCTAGACTCCCGCAGGACGATCATCCCAACTATCGAACGAAGCCAGCACGCGGTAAAGGCCAACTCCCAGGCTTGCCAACGCGGCAGCTCAGCGACTAAATTAATTTATTTGTTAAAGTTTTTGACGGCAGCGCCAAGTCAAAGTTTATTCGTGGCATAAATGAAAATTTCAACAATAACAAGTTTAGTGCGAAACAACGAATATTAAATACTCTAAAAAGAGTCCAATTTTTCAATATCTATTCACTCTCGGTTTGAGTTCTACTCTTAAATATTTTAACATTTCCAGCTGTATATAAAATATAATTTTTGAATACACCTCGTATAGCAAGCAAAACTATAGGTTCGGGCTAGATCTAACTTTAATCTTGGCTCGATAAACTTTATTCAGACTTCAGTTTTACTAAAATCAACCGTTTATAGATGGTTTGCTAAGCTCGAACGAGGCTAAAGGACGTACAGCCAGACAAAAATTGTGAATATCCTCAAGGTGAAGTTGATCGAGCTAGTTGAGACTCTAAAGATATGTAAGGAACGAATGTGGATTGAATTGGATTGGATAATATATACATTTATACATTTGTACATTCCCATTGGGTATGCTAAAGCTCAGTAACGATCGATTGCTCCGCATCAAATATCAATGAAAGCAATGACTATAAACTTCATGAATCGAACTTCGAATTGCTTTCTCCAACAACTTTATACTGTTCTCTGTCCCAGTGCTCTCTGGAAAGGAAACTAATTTTAATCGCCGAACTAAGGCAAATATTTGAAACTAAGGACAAATTTCATCACTAAAATTGTATGCAAAAATTCTATAATTCTATATCTTGCTCGCAGTAATATTGAAAATATAAATCCAATTTTATAAATTACAAATCTGCTCACAAGTCTGTCCCAACTAGATTGAACTTTTTATTGATTATTGCAATTTGCATGGCCAAGCTAATGTACCCTCTTTTAAAATAATCGATTGTGCGCGGCGGTTGTGGACTGCAGTCTAAATGCGTTCACAGCTGCATCTTGAGGAAATTGCAGGAGCCAGGATACAACACCTTTGACTTTGTGACTGAAACTTTTGTTGGTTTTTCACTAGATGGCTGGCTGGCTGGCTTAAGTAGAAACGATTTCTGCCGCTTGGCTTGGAGAAGCTGCCTGCCGCCAGCCAGTGTTTGCCATAGCTTTGTTAATGCCTGCAACTGATGCTCCTCGGCTGCCCCATGTTGACAAATTCACTTGAGCAACTGACAACAAATCCTCCACTCGTCTACCTGCTTCTATCCTGCATCGAGTATACATTGCGATGAGAGAGAGAGAGAGAGAGAGACAGACGCCTGGCAGTATTAGCAAAAAGCTCTTTTAAGTGCTTTAATTATAAGTCGGTTGCATACAGCTCGCTGTGCTGAGATGGATGCTCTGGATGCGCTCCTGCCAAGTGATGCCTGGCTCTTAGCGTAATTTGATCAGATTTAGTTTCAGTGAACAGGTTTATCAATTATTTTCACGATTACCCTTTCATTAAGCATATCGATTGAAGTTCACTTACAGGGCTGCTCCAAATTAAGTTGTGCAAGCCAAAAATATCATTTAAAATCGACGCAACTGCAATTAAGTCTCAGCATGGTTCATGGCACACCGCACATTATATTGACACGCGATACGCTGTACATGTGCACATAATTATATATACATAATTACATTAAGTTACGTACGAACACAAAAACCCACACAAGCCCACCCCAGGCGCAACATCAAAATATGTTAATCAGATTTTGCAATCATGCGGTATTGAAAGTCAAGTGAACCATTCAACTTGTAATTGACAATGAAAAAAGTTTATTTTAAAGTCATTTGATTGACTGGCGAGAAATGCATAATGCGATAATAAGTTTATTAATGAAGTAGACAGGAATTTAAGATATGGCGAAGTATTGTGTAAAATTATTCAAACTAGTTTTCGAATAGAATAACAATTACCAATAAATACTAGGATTTGGCTCATAATTACATATGTATATATTCAATTGATATACAAATCATCCGAATTTATCACAAACTTAACCTTGTCGAAAGATTAAATGAATGGAACTCACCTTTCTACGTCCACAACAAAGCATTCTTCGCACACGCGAATTTCCAGTAGCTGCTTTCAATCGAGTAAACTTCTTCTTCCACTGCATTTATGAGTGGGGATCCTTATGGGGAAAGTCTGTCTTCTGCTGCTACAGTTGGGGCATTTGTGGCCCTGGCTGAAGTCTCGAGAAAGGTGCCCAGGGGCAAGATCGCGTTATTGACTTAATTTTACGAAAATTCATTAGCTTAGTCTATGTAAAAATGCAAGTTCGATTCATTCGTTGCTCGTATAGTCTGCTGCAAAGAAAAAGACAGAGAGACAATATGATGAAGAGTTATAATTAGTAAAAAGTAAATGTATGCATAGTTTCAAACTATCCAAATGTGATGGTCTCAGGCTAAGACAACACCACATTCGTATGACCTGAAGCCTTGGGGATTCCAGCCCGCATCCTTTGCCCGCTGAGCCACTCAGACAACTCGGCAGCAAACGGCTGTCTCAGACTGTGAAAACAAATGAGACTTGCGCCTGACAATGCCAAACTCATCAGAAAGTATTTACTGTCACCTAATTGTCAGCAGGCAAACGCAATTTGCATGCCTTTGCCAAACTCAACGCAACGCACTCCCGGCGTGTGCTAAACCTAATGAAGCTCTGCCATACTGCTGGCAGGCAGGCAGGCAGCAGCTGACAGGCAACAGCACTTTGAAACACTTTACTTTTGAGTTGTGGCTGCTACGACATGTGCCATATGCATTTGCCTGACATCCATTGAAGCCCTTTTGGACAGTTCCACAGGCGACAGATCCACAACTTCTGCCATCGCCAGGCGCCCAATACAAGCAGCCCTTGGACAGTCCACAGTCCGTAGTCCACATTCCACAGCCCACTCACTCATATCGAGTAGCTGTCTGATTTCACAGCTCCGATAATGCGTTGTTTGCACAGCTCTCAGAGTATTGTAATCAAATTGTGCCACGGGTGGCTACGGCTATGGCGATGGCTATGGTGCCTGCAACTGTTGCACTCTTAAGCTGCGATAAGAAATCTATTTTTAATCCCAATAAGAGCGCCCAAGCGAATAAATTCTCATTGCAATGCACTAACGAACCTAATCATACTCGAATATCTTGTAGCGTGTTTCGACAGCCCTTATGTACATTTCATTAGGCTAAGTTCATCAAAATAAAGCCACTGCATTAGCAACATTTTGGAGTGAGCTGCGTGAGAGTTCATCTTTCCCATATACAAGGCACAAATAAATACAAGCACACATACTCATACTGGAAGGTGAATTTTATCAACTCTATTACATTATTTTTATTATTATTATTATTTGATTTTTTTAGCTGTATTGAATACATGAATATATATATCTAAACAAGGCAATCAGCTATCTTACCAAAATATCTGCTTAAATTCAAATTGTTTCTTTAAAGTGTTAATAATCTGTATATAATCTATATTCCAAATTCAAGCTCTCATTTAGCCCATTTAGTATTTATAAACCAAACCTTAATATCAAAATATGTATAAATAATAAAATATGTATATGATAAAGAGTACATTTTTAATTAAAAATATACTATGTACATTAACTAAAATTAATGTATGTATTAAGTAAAAATAATAATAAGATATCAGGGAATTTCAGACTTATATAATAATAAATATAATAATAAAAACATACAAATTGAATTTGCTCCTATGGATTGATCTCATACTAAACTATTCCTGAGTTCTTCTTCTCTTTTGATCTCTTAGTGCTACATTTTCTTTATTAATGTTCATGGTTATAGGATAGATTTACATCAAGAAAGATGTGAATGAAGACAAACAAATTCAAGCAGCTACAGTTTTCGCCTCTCTAGAGAAAGTTGAACATGCTTCAACAGAAAACTTATAATCATTCCAAATGTCAAAAGAGATTTATTTATTTTATTTTATTTATTTATTTTTAAGAAAAGTTATGTTTTTTTGGAAAAAGAATACGAATCTTAAATAAAAGACGTGGCTTTTCAAAACGACGATCCTTTCAGAATAAAGGGTTTTAGCTAAAACGCTGATAATTCGTTGTAGCACAATCAAATAATTCTTTGAACAGCTCTAAATATTCATTCCATTCCAAATACCATCTATAGTAACAAAATCAGAGAGACGATAATTTGAATAGATCTCTGTAGCTCAAGCATTTTGATTCATAGATAGATAGATATAGAAAGATATCGACTATGTGGTGCTTGAAAACGCTCCTAATATGACCCACAATTTGTAAAATATTCAGAGAAATCAGAAACAACAAGTGCATGTGTAATAAATAAAATACTTTTAGCCTATTTTTAATGAATGCATTAAGTTCAGAAAATTATTGATTCAGCCATAAATAAGCACAAATATAAACAAATGAAATATAAATTAAACTCTCGTATTTACAACTACAGAAACTAAGCACAGATGTAAGAAAGAATGTTATAATCCCATTGGCTAATGCTCATTGAACCGAACGCTTGATTATTTTAGGTTTCTCATCAAATCAATTTACAATTAACTTTTCCACTTGCCTGGTTTTGTTGCAAAATTGAGATTCGATTATTTTAATTACAATTTAAATCGATATGCCATCTAAGTGAAATGTATATATTTATTATCCTACTTTCTGTCTCTGTCCATGTGTGTGTGTGTGTGTGTGTGTGTGTGTGCATGTTCTTGGCACTTGGAATGGTATTCCATCTGCATAACAAAAGATTCATATTCATGTTGCTCTAACAACTATTATACAAGCAAGAGCAGGCGATGAGCTCTGCCGGCGTCCCCAACTGTTGCCATCGCCCGGAATGAATGTTGATATAATTTTTAATTAAAAAGCATTTCCAGTTGCCTGCCTGGGCGAGCCAGCAGATCCACAGGCCAAAAGAAACACAAGGGCAACCGCTTAGCAGCACCAGAGGCGAGCCAAAGTCCTTGCTGAGAACTTGTGCAACCGTTTATACAGATATATATATATATATATATATATATATATATATTTATTTGTATACATGCACTTTAGCATCGCATTATGTTTGCGACGATTATCTTACTCTCCGGATTTATATTACTAAAGCTACAAATCCCTGGGAAAATACAAATATACACTATTAGCTGCAGCAACTTAGCCGATTAGAGTGCAACTTTGGATTATGGTTCTGCATATGATTTTGTCAAAGGACTTGCAACCGCAATGCCAACGCAAGGCACCAACGACAGCGGCAATGGCAAATCAGCGTCAAAGTATTTTTAATCAAGTAGTAGTTGTAGCAGCAGCGGTAATAGCAACCAGCCAAAGAGAGAAGATGTCTATGCCAGCAGCTCAGTTGCCATGGCTCGAGCTAGCCACAGCCATGACGATGTCGTCTGACAACGTCGCCGCCGTCGTCGTCGTGGCGGACACGTCGCACGAACTGGGCCAATGGAGCTCTGTGGCTGGCACTTAGCCTACGACTCCAACTGAGATTTTGTTGCCATAAAACAGTTTGTGCCGAGCGTACGTCCTTAATCTACCATTTTCCCATTCCTCCATTTGCAGTTCGCAATGAAAAATGTTGCAATAGTGCAGAGGACATTTAAATATGCTGCTCGTATGCCATACCTAAGGCCATATCTGTCTGTGTGTACTCGTGTGCGTGCGTGTGTGTGTGTGTGTGAGTCCAGCTGCGCTATGACAACTGACTGCTGAGCAGCATCCGTTGCAACAATGCCAGCCCAGGCACCATTCAATGACTTTCAGCTGCGCCCGTTGGTATGCAACATTTCTGTTCATAATTTCTAGACAAGCACTGACTGTCTGTGCATGTGTGTGTGTGTGAGTAATAGCAGCGGCAGTGACATGCAAATGGAGCTACACGATACTTTGTGTCAAAGCAGCAACAACATGGGCGACAAAATGCACCAATCAGCCAAGAAAAATGTCTTCGGGTGTTGATGGAACCTACAACATTTACAACAACAACAACAACAGCAGTCACAAGAGCAACATTTATTACAACAACTCTTTTAGCAGACAGTACGACAGACAGTCAGACATTCACATTTTTGTACACGCATGCCAAATGACATCATAAATTTCGTTTCAACTGTATTTTCGCTTTCGCACAGCCTGTGTGGGTGGCATAACTGCTTGATAAAGTGCCTGTGTGGAGCGTCACAAAAATAGCAAAGTATTTATCAAATAATAAAATATAGGAACGAATCAATAGCAATATTTGCTGTAACCAAATATTGAAAGCTCTTGGCTATTGAGCTATTTTTTTTTATTTAACTAATAGCTATTGAGGTAGGAGTGAAATTTTGATCATTTTCAGTCATTTTTGATAGATAAGAAAGTATTCAGGTGTAATTAAAATCATTTTTGTTAAGTGAAAAACATAGTGTGTAGAACTGCTACAACGAAGTTCAAGGGAGCGATGATTTTACGTCGTTACACCCGGAAGAAGGAAGGAAACAAAATTTTGTATGACTTTTAAAATAAAGCAAATTAATTTTTAATCAAAATAAAAAAAAAATTATAAATGTTTTATAATAATATGGTTTTTCAATTTAATAAAATGATTTCAATAACATGGTTTTCCACTTCGTGTCATCTATTAAAAGCGAAAACGTAGTAACCGGAGGCCCTTTCATATAAGTTAGAATGGAGTCAAAGCAATGCATCGACATCCGCTAAAAGCGGACGTATTATAATCAGATCATTATAATCAGATATATGAAATTTGTAAATGCATTTACGAACTCGTTTGCCGATAAAAATTGGTTATGCTGTGGAAGTTAGCAACTAGTCTATAGTCTATAGTATTTGAGATTGGTTATGGGAAATATTGGTATATAATATTTCCTATCTTTCTTTTATATATATACATATCTCTATATACAAAATATCTAAATGCATCTGAAATCTCTAGATATTACATTATTCAAATTACGCTTAAAACCCAAAATTGATCGATATTTAATTTACTAAATGCATAAAATAGATCAAATATTGAATTAAACCAGAGGTAGCTCTAGTAATTTTCTCAGTTTTAACCATCAGATTCCTTCCATATCCCGGTATCTCACGTATCCTGTCAGCTGCATTAAGGTATGCACTTCATGGTGGGTGCTCCATGGAACATACTCCAATGTATTGATAGCTTTGCCCAACCTTTGCACAATATTGGCTTTGCTGGCCATGGGAGACAGAGACATTATCTTGCATAAAAGCAAAATGACAAACAGCCATCGAGTCAGCAAAGGACCAAAGGACGATACAGGCACACCCATCGCACATCGCCTAGCACATGCACCATGGTTACAGGCAGCGCGTCTAGACTCGCAACGCACCTATGGGAATTATCACCTTGAAGTTGGTATCTGCACGTGCATGGAAAAAAACTGGCAACCACAGCAACCGGCCTAATTGGCAGCAGGCTTTTGCTAATGGAGCACGGCCACTGGACAAACGAATTTCAACCAATTTGTTCACTAATACATCGTTTGTGGCTACAAATGCATCCCATGAGGCTGCCATGTCTGGTCAAACAATATGGCAAGGGTAAAACAATGAAAAGCCAGTGGTTAGGACAACAGCAAATAAAATAAGGAAATTAATAGAGATTGCATGCCTTTGCTCGAGGCTTGAAATGCAATTTTCAAAACCATTTTCAATTTGTGAAACCAAATTGAAGAAATTTCTGAAAAATAACATGAATAAAGATGCTATGTCTGCCATGACTATGCATATATATCTATAGCAGGTACATACTCCACTGAGTGAATAACAAGTTAATATTCTTTGCATATTTATAAGGGCAAGTTCTATCAACAAAAAAATTGCTAATGCAATTTATTATCAAGGAGAAGATTCAAAAAGAGTCATACAATGGATATTCCTCTATAATATCGTAATTAAAATATCCTTATCCATTTATGTCATGTTTATGATTTGAAGTTTTGAGAATCTCTAATAATATCTAGCTTGCTTTAAGCAACTATTCCTATTTCAAGTTCACTTCCTTCGCTTTCCAATGCTACAAATATATTTCTTAGCTATCTGTCTTGTTAGAGAAATTTATTTTCTCTACACAAAAGAAAACTTTCTAATGCAAATCAAATATAGAATGGATATTTCTCTTATAACAATTAAATTCTAAGAACTAATAATTCCAGCTGCTTGAATTTTTCACTATATTTGTTTAGTCTCTCCCTCTCTCCCTCTATCTCTAGTAAACTCAAGAGTGGACAAAAACTTTTCAATAGCCGATTACAATGAAAATATATTTATTTGAGTAGAAAATGTTGCAAATGCTCCATAATTTTTTATTCAATGCTAGGGGCGTCAAATTTATTTTTTTACAATTTCGTATGTTTTGTTCAAATGATTTTTCCGCTTTTCTTGTAAAATTGGAACAAAGCTCTCAACTTTTCAATGTGGCTGCTAGGGAACTAAATGTGGGTGGCATCGGCTGGGCTGGAACAAATGAGGCTGGGCGCAAATCACTAGAGAATTAAAAATGTTCGTTGATTGTTAATATCGTGGACAAAGTTTTTTTTTTTTTCATTGTTTATCGAGATGCTCTATTCTATAGAGTATAATTATTTATGGCATGTTCAATTATTAGCTGATCAATATAGTCGTAGTATATAGTATCTTTATGTGTCTGCTTAGCAAAGTGTAATAATTATTATGTATTTAATTTTATTCATTTATAAATAAAAGCGATGCAATTGAAAGAAGAAAAATGGGAAATGTATAAATATTTATTGAAATCACTTTGAGTGGGATATGAGATAATTGGAGAAAACAAAAAGTCGCGATACTTTTTGAGCACACCTCGTATCTATAACAACAATCCAATTCTAAGTCAAAATCAAGGCATAATATTATTTACATTTAGTTTTAAAGGCGCGATCTTTTAGCATTAGGATGATGTTATTCTATCAAAATTTGTTCAAGCAAACATTTATATATTTTATGATACATTTCATTCGTTCGTCGTTCATCTCACCTAAACTGCGTTTGCAGGGCCTGATTAATGCTGCCTGGATGTTTGGATGACCGGATGCCTAGATGCCTAGATGCCTAGATGCCTGGATGCCTGGATGCTGTTTGTCGTTTTAGTTTTATGAAAACTCCAAATCACAAGCAGCAGCAGCAACAACAATAACAACAAGGGGCAGCTTTTGGGGGAGAGTTGCCGGCGGGGAGAACAGCGTTAGATGCAGGTGCAGTTGGAGAGGCTTTTGCGGCTATGTTGCAAATCCGATTGCGGATGCGAATGCGAATGCGAATGCAAATGCAAATGCAATTTCGGTTGCTGTTGCTGATGCAGTTGATGATGCCGTGACAGTTGCAGCAGTTGCTGATGTTTGTATTAATGACAAATTGCTGGTTCGGTGGTGGTCAGTAGCACTGTGGCACTCGGATGCATCCTTCGATCCTCAGCACATTTAGCATTGTTCGTTCGCTCGTTTCCGTTTCACATTTTGCTCACTGCTGCTGCTGCTGCTGATGCGGCTGCGATGCTGCTGCATTTTTTGCGTAACTTGTGAGCTTTTTTCGCTTTTCTCGCTTTTGCACATTTCACAGTCAATTTGAACATTATTTGGCAGCCAGGGCCAACTCAAAAACAGCGCGTTTCTAACTTAAAAAATCCCTTTTAGTTTACCGATTTTTTCTTCTTTTAACTGCGTCCAATTGATTTTTGCGCGTGTATGTGTGAATGCATGTAGGAACGGTTACGCGTGTGTGCGAGTATATGAGTATAAGTGTGTGTGTGTGTTTCTTTTTCTATGTGTGAGCGCGTGATAATGTGTAAGTGGGAGCAGGCAACGGAATGCGTCCGAATGGCAGTGCGGAGCTTTTGCTTATGAGCCGCGTCTTACTACGAGCGCAATGCTTTTGGCCTGAATATGCGAATTTCCTATGGTACTCGTACACTAACAGAGCGCAGCTCAGCACGCATCTATTTGTACGTATATATGTGAGTGCGGAGTGTGCTTGTGTGTGTGTGTGTCTGTGTGGGTTTGAATTTCAGTATAATAAAATATCCTGTTCGGGCAATGAGCGAACCAGTGAGCGTTTCAGCGAGTCGTGTCTATTGCGCATGCTCCACAAATTTGGAGCAAGTTGCCGCTGCTGGCTATTTTGTGGGCGAGAGCGAGCAAAGACGATAACACTAGCCACCCACCCCACGGTAATCCACCACCATCAGAGTCGTAACCGTTCAAAGTCCCTCACGCTTAGCTCGTGTGGGTTTTTTTTTTTTCGTTTCTCGTTACTTGGGGGCGGCTGACGGCTTTTTGTTTAGGGCACTTGTGGTAGTTGTTTTTTGTTTTAATAAAGCTATTTGCATCCCTGCACACGCGTTAGTTTTTCTATATTTGTATTTATATATTTTGTTTTGTTGTTTATTTTTAATTTTATTATTTTTTCTATTTGTTTAGATTTCAACAATTTGAATGATTGATTGATTGATTGATGAGCGGCAATGACTCACTAAACTGAACGAACGAACTGAGTCCCTGATTGTCGTTCGTTACAATTTGCTAGCAGTTTGTTTATGCCACTGTTAAAAGACTGTAGGTTACCAATGTTAAAAGACTCTGTAGGTTATGCAAAGAGCGTTCCGTTACTTTTTATGTTAACTAACAGACCCCCGTGTGACGTCACACAGTTCTAAGTGTGCTCGTTATTCAATTGGATACTTGGCGGGCGCTAAGGCACATGTCCTCCAAGTGCTCCTAAGCAACCAAAATAAGTTGTTTTGTAACGAATTCGAAAAGTAGGAACCATAAAATTGATCAATCCATACTTTTATTTACTTAAAATACAAAAATTTAGCAGATATTAAAATAAATTGTAAGGCCTTCTGGCAGCAGCGACAGCAGTAACAAAATATTAGTATTGTTTCTAAATACCTATATATTTAAATCTTCAAATAAAGTACACGTTTAAGTCATATCAGTTAAGCTACTGCTCACACCCGCTGTCATGTCAAAAAAAAAAAAGCGGAGACCGAAATTAAAGGTATTAATTAAACAATCCAAAAAAACTGTGAGTATAAATAGTCAAACCAGCCATCAGAAATCTTGGTAGAAGTTAACAATGCCGCACCCAATTTTTGGCCAACAGATTTATAATATAATGAATGAATATGATAGACATAATGATGTGGATTGATGGGAAACGATTACTAGTTACTTGCAAAATAAAGCCTTTTAAAATAAAGTGTGACGTTCAGTGTTAACTTAACAGACCGCTTTGCATAGCCTAGTGTTACTCAATCGTGGTTGTCTGCTAAACTATTGTTGGGCAGTGTGCCAGTACTTTTTAATCGTTAATTTTCGAAATCTCCGAAATATATTATTAGAAATTTTTTCAGACTAGAAGAAACGTATTTTAATTTACAATTTATTTTCTTATTATATAGTATGAACAAACTCAATTTTGAAATTAAAAAAAAAAACAGCTGATAAATTCCTCAAGAACTAATTCTAAGCACTAACCATACAACACATAGACTGGACAACTGGAACAAATTAATGTTCACACTTATTTTTTGGTTTTAGAACCCCCGAACTTCGTATTTGCTCGGGTTTTTACTTTTAGGGTCGGGAGAGAAAAATTGCTGATGGCAAAATCATTCCGCTTCGAGCGCTCGACGGTGACGGTCGATTTTCAAAAAAGGCATGGTATGTTGCCGCTCATTCCCTTGCTCTCTTTCTCTTTCTGCCCCATGCTTTTTACTCTCTGCTCTCTTCTCACAAAAATATATGTATACTGGCACAAACAGCAAGCAGCTCACAAAAATTGAAATTTCTTCTCGACTCGCGATCCCATTGGTTCCCTTCTGAGCGAAGGGTATACCGAATTCTCAAACTGCTTTGCCATGCTCATGCAAAATGTTTGCGTTTTTATGATTATTTGTGAAAAGGGTATGAAAGTGTTGATCTGCATAACGAATATTATTTCCCTATGACCATACACACACACATTTACACTTCCTCGCTATATGTGTAGGCATTTATGTGATTGTGTGCAATATTCTTGCTGACGCCTGTAGAGCACTTTTAGAACCCCCAGCAGCATTTGATGTTCGTTTGGTTAGGTAGCTGCTGTGAGCTAGCATACGCACACACATACACATACACATTTACAATTCCTTGCTATATGTGTAAGCATTTGTGTGCCTGTGTGCGATACACTTGCTGCATGTAGCAATTTGATTCCCAGCGATTGCAGTGTGGTAGCTGATGTGAGTCTACACACACACATACATATGTGTAAGTTTGTGATGTGATAATCACAATCGCCGAGTATCACTTGTATAGGCATTTGAATGAATGCTGTGCATGTTTCGTGCATGGGTCTCGAATATTGGGCGTGTGCCTACCTCAACTTTGAAATTAAGTAAACGATTTTGGGTCATTTAAGTAAAGAAAACTGAAAATGTAAATAAATAAGAAATTTAAATTAAATAAAACATAAAATATAATACATGTATATTTTTGTTATTTAGTGGAAAATAAGAGGGTCCTTTTACCTGTATATCTAGGCATTTCTTTAAAAGGGTTATATGTGACCTGAATTTGCGCAAGCATTTGAACAACTTGTCTCTTTTTTGCATATAGGGTCAAATCAGGTACAAAATATTAAAGAAAAAATGATAACTTATCAACAGGTAATAACAAATAATGTACCTTTCCTGCAATTCGAACCCAAAATCGTTCACTTAATTCAAAATAGAGGTAGGCGGCACACGCCCAATATTCGAGACCCATGCACGAAACATGCAAATGCCCCAGGCAGATCATTCATTCAAATGCCTATACAAGTGATACTCGGCGGTTGTGATTATCACATCAAAAACGTACACATATATATGTATGTATGTGTGTGTGTAGACTCACATCAGCTACCACACAGCAATCGCTGGGAAATTAAAATTGCTACATGCAGCAAGTGTATCGCACACTGGCACATAAATGCTTACACATATAGGGAGGAAGTGTAAATGTGTGTGTGTATGGTCATAGGGAAATAATATTCGTTATGCAGATCAACACTTTCATACCCTTTCCACAAATAATCATGAAAACGCTAACATTTTGCATGAGCATGGCAAAGCCGTTTAAGAATTCGGTATACCCTTCGCTCAGAAGGGAACCAATCGGATCGCGACTCGCGAGTCGAGAAGAAATTTCAATTTTTGTGAGCTGCTTGCTGTTTGTGCCAGCAGCATACATATATTTTTGTGGGAAGAGAGCAGAGAGTAAAAAGCATGGGGCAGAAAGAGAAAGAGAGCAAGGGAATGAGCGGCACATGCCAGGCCTTTTTGGAAAATCGACCGTCACCGTCGAGCGCTCGAAGCGGAATGATTTTGCCATCAGCAATTTTTCTCTCCCGACCCTAAAAGTAAAAACCCGAGCAAATACGAAGTTAAGGGGGTTCTAAAGTCAAAAAATAAGTGTGAACATTAACTTGTACCAGTTGTCCAGTCTATGTGTTGTATGGTTAGTCACTGATGTCATTTCAGCTTTTTTCCAGCTAGATCTGGCTGTTTTGGAAATGCGATTGCGGGAAAAATTTGAAAACAGCGGGCAGCGGGAATTCTAGCTTTTTTAGCAAATTGAAATATTTTTTTTTTAATTCTACTTTTTCTCAATTTTGTGAGATGTTTCTAACGCATTTGTCGATTAAAATCTTATAAATGTAAGTCTATTAGTCAAGCATCGATATTTACTTTTATCGAATAATTTCTCTCAAAAATTGCCTATGCAAATTTGTTCGTCTTCCATCACTAAAATTGTGAAATTCGTAGCGATGGCCGAAAGTAATTTACAAACAAAAAGTCAGAGATATATGGCTGCAGAGCAAAGAGTTTAAGGAGTGGCTGAGGAAGGATCCCACAGACGTAACACGGGCGTATTGTAGCTACTGTAAGTGCAGCATAATTGCAAATTGTGATTTTCCGTGCACACGGTGCTACAAAAAAGCACATAAGTTCGATGAGCGGCTTTTGTGCAAAAAAAAAAAAAAAAAACAAAATACAATTTAGTCAAAATTAGAAATTAATTTATCTCAGATATTAGGTATGGACTGCACCGACAAAACAAATGTTGTTTTGACTATCAAATACCACGCAACTGTCTAGCTTCAATAGAACGAAGTGAATATTATCCGAGTGATAACAAAGATTTTGATAACATAGTATTATTGGATAATACATTCATTCTTGAATAAAAAAACAATATATAAAAATCAGCTTTTTTTTCCGCTTTTTTTCCCGGGGATTCAGCTTTTTTTAGCTGTTTTCTTGAGTCGATTTAGCTGTTTTGGCGTTCCAAAAAATGACATCACTGTGGTTAGTGTTCTAAGGAATGCTAATAGTGCTTCAACAGACTACTGTTATATAACATTATTCGATTGATTGTTTAGCAGCAACGTTTTTTTATAAACACCCGTTCTGCGGAGGATGTCTAGAATCATGTGTTTCTAATAGTTATCGAGTAAGTCAGCTGTTCTATCAAGAAACATTCAAGCATCGACGGCAACCGGCTATGCATTTCGTACATCTGGCAGCTTTGCTATCTGCTTATCTTTTACAGAAAAATACTAGTTTTACAGTGTATGTATTGTTTTGACTACTGGACGGAGTTCAATTTTATTTTAGTTTCTTATTGCAAACTCATTGTAGAAATTATAAATTGAAGGTAAATACAAGAAAAGGAAAATTTGAACTCGCAATTGCAATTTTAAATAATTAATGTTGAAGCTTTCATATATGTTTTTAAAAAAATAAATATAACCTGGTTAAAAGAGTTCCGGTTGCAGTTGGCCTAAATTAGATGCAATGTTTTTGCATAACAGGAATTTATGCAAGCTGGCATGTAAGTACTTTTATTGCCTTCACTTAAATATGAAATTAATCATTCCAATTACAGCCAATGTTGCCTATTTCGCCACAAACAACGTTTCGCTTCAGCAGCCAGAAGACGAAACCGCAATTCTGATGCTGAACATGGGCGGTCCACAGCATACGGACCAGGTGCACGACTATCTATTGCGCATCATGACGGATCGCGATATGATACAGCTGCCTGTACAGAGTCGGCTGGGTCCATGGATAGCGCAGCGTCGTACGCCCCGAGGTGCAGAAGAAGTATAAGGAAATTGGAGGCGGCTCGCCCATATTGAAGTGGACGGAGCTGCAGGGTCAATTAATGTGCGAGCAGCTGGACAAACTATCTCCAGCAACGGCACCGCACAAGCATTACGTCGGCTTTCGCTATGTGAATCCCTTGACAGAGGACACGCTCGCACAAATTGAAAGGTCAGTTGAGGGTCAGTTTGAAGAGGGAAATGCAAATACTTCTTTTATTTACAATTATTTTTTCGTTGTCATAGTGACCAGCCAGAACGTGTGGTGCTCTTTTCGCAGTATCCGCAATACAGTTGTGCCACATCCGGCTCGAGCTTCAATTCCATCTTCACACACTATCGAAACAAGTAAATGCTCATGGGTAATCTAAAAATTAGGCTCGTAATCCAGATTCCATTCGCAGCACACTGCCCCGCCAACATCAAGTGGAGCATTATCGATCGCTGGGGCACACATCCGTTGCTCATCAAGACGTTCGCTCAACGCATTCGTGAGGAACTGGCGAAGTTTGTGGAGACGAAACGCAATGATGTTGTAATACTCTTTACTGCACATTCGCTGCCGCTCAAGGCAGTGAGTAGAGGTGATCCGTATCCCTCAGAGATCGGTGCCAGTGTGCATATGGTAATGCAGGAATTAGGTCAAAGCAATCCCTACAGCTTGGCCTGGCAGTCAAAAGTGGGACCGTTGCCCTGGCTGGCTCCAGCAACGGATGATGCCATCAAGGTGAGCTCGATTCTACAGTCGTAGTTATATTTCCAAGCCTGGCGCTAATACTAACTCTTAATCGCAGGGCTATGTCAAACAGGGTCTAAAGAACTTCATACTTGTGCCCATTGCCTTGTAATGAGCACATAGAAACTCTACACGAGCTGGACATCGAATACTGTGATGAACTGGCGAAGGAGGTCGGCGTAGAGGAAATTCGACGCGCTGCTGCGCCCAACGATCATCCGCTCTTTATAAATGCATTGAGCAATATCGTAGCCGATCATTTAAAGTCTGAACAGTCGGTCAATCCCAAATTCTTAATGCGCTGCCCCATGTGTACCAATAGCCGCTGCCGTGAAAGCAAAAAAATGGTATCAGCAGCTGTGTGCTCACTGAGTAATGTAATTTAATTTATATGAGACTCACATAATACACCGGGCAGTAATGCATTTCAAGGGATTTAGCTTCAAGCTATCATTGCAATTTTCATCAAGTTATTAATCGTTTCGCTTATTGACATTTCATTAACTGGGTTCCGGGTATTTCGACTGCAATCAATTGCTAGTCCATTTTGGCAATAAAAAGACGCGGCGTAACAAAAACAACTGTTCTTTTGATTTCTTTCGCTCTCATTCTCTTAACACATGCGCTATCTGTGTGCGCCGCTCTCACATGTGTGCTGCCGTACCATGCACAAATAACTCTGACAGCGTCTCTCCTTGTGACGTCACAACTGGAAAAATGCTATGTGTATCTGAACGATACACTTACTTTTATGAATTAAATTTATAAGAAATAATCTACTTTCATTAATACACAGATTGTGCTATGTATTAAAAATAATTTGGTAGTCATTTTTGTACTGCACGCACTATTACAATTGTGACGTCACATTGATACTGATTCGTGTGAGTATCGCACAGTGACTATGCAGAATGCGCTACATTCTTACTGCTTCAACAACGGTTAGTTTGGATCAGCTGTTTTTCTTTTTTTTCTCACTTTGTCAGATTCAAATTCTTTATTATGGTGGGGACATCAGAATTTAAATTCTAATGGCCAACGGAGCTCTTTTAGCCACACCGCACTCTGACGGAGCGATTATCCATATTATTGGTTAGTTTTTACAATTTATTTGCCGCATGACGAGTTGCATAACGGTACAAACTTCGAATGCACTGCGCGTCTCTGATTTCAAACACCAATCACAGAAATTCCAAGGAATCAGCAAAATAAAAATAATAACAACATAAACCCAATATAAATTGGATGCGGGAGAAGAACGCCGTTGACTGCCAATCAGTCATAGAGTTATACAGTATAACTATGTATACACAAATGTGAATGTGTTTGAGCGCGCGCCAATTAAACCACGCTCCGAATTGGCTGGCAATTAAAGCTTTCTCATTTCATTCAGATTCTGACGAATCTATGTATACTACTCTCTGTTACACCCGTGCCAGTGCCCAATCTAATCCATCTGATGTAGCATACACCACGGTATAATCTAATCTCAACATCAGCATATTGATCGTAAATTAATTAGTGAAGCCAGCTATAAATCTTGAGAATTTTTAACCCAGCGCCATGACTGGAACTAAACAATGTCGCCCATTCCGGAGCAGTATACGCGGTGCTCTCGACGCCGAACCACGCCGGAGCGGATAGCCACGATTTTGGCAGGTATGAGTATTGGCATTTTTTTAATTTTGTATATTATTTAATGTAATGAAAACCTGTTTCATGCGACTCACACATACATATACAAGGCTGAGCTCTGTTCAAAACGTTTCTCTATATATGTTTATATATATGCACATATGTATGTATGTATGTAGAGAGATAAATTGCCTTTCTCACAAGCATCTCCTCCAAGTTTTGCTTATACCCAGCGTGACGTTGCGTCCATAAAACAAATCAGTTCTTATCAGAGAATTCGAAATACGTGTAGGAAACCAAGTGGGAATCATCCACTTCAGTTCAAAAGCTGAAGACGCTCACGTTCCTAATTTCATTGATTAGATCTGATACGATTCTGACGGTTTTCGAATAATAGGAATAAACCTGTTGAGAGCTAATTGTAATAAAATCGATTTATCATTAACTGAATAGAGCTATGAGATAAAGTTCCCCATATCGAAAATGATTTTCTATATAATTAACTATATAATTCAGTTATTAGTATAGCATTTTAATAGGGGTCAAAAATTTTGTTTTGTGGATACAGGAAAAATTATGAAAATATATATTTTTTTTAAATTCCTTTCACAATTATTCGATATTTAGAAAGTCCTTTTAGCATATGAGGATAATATTTTAATAAATTATAATTATCGAATTATTAGCAAACTTTTTCACAGAGGTCAATAATCCGATTTAGTTATATAATTTTAATAATATGACCAAATAGTATATACAGAAATTTCCTTTTAAAATTAATGAAAGTTATACATATATGATATACTATATATACGGAGATCCATTTGAAAATATTTAGGATTATATTCCGTCATACATACATACATATTAAATATTACCTATACAAGAAAAAATATTCCCTTTTGTAACTAGAGTAAAATAATATTTCAATAGAGGTCAACAATCTAATTTGGGTTTTCCCACTCTATATTTATAGCAAAGTACGCCCAAATAAAAATGCCTCGTCAGTTTTATACAAAAATGTATATATGTGTGTATGTATATACATATGTATGTATATAAACGAGTGTATGTACATATGTATTTTATATATGTACATATGTATACATAGTAACGAACCGCAAAGCCATAAGTTTTCACTATCTTTAAGCTTAACAAGCATGTGAAAGTATAAATGCAAGCGACTACGAAGCTCAAATACACTTAATCTGCAATTTGTTATATAAATAGTTAATCTGAAATATTTTATTTTAATAATTAATCTAAAAGGTTTTATATAAATAATTGTTCTGATATATTTTACATAAATAACAGATTATAGATCTAATAACTCTTGCTGGCAATTATATAATCAACAATCATAATAATAAGTAAACTCCGTTACCCCTCAAGACTTCTGGTTGATACCCTTTCCATTCCATGTATTTTGTAATTCCCCAGCCACCTGCAGGCTTAATGCACCCATACTTAGATCTAATTTCAAGCACATCTACATTATAGAGTACAATATGTTGTAACCGTTTCTTATCTAAATAATTTATTAATCATTCACAGATGCGCCATAGACGAGCCCAGTGAGCTAAGCGCGTTCTTTGACCGGCGCTTTTTTAGCAAGAAGATGGAGCATAAAACTGGCGGAGTGTTTAGAAATCGCAATTTGATTGTTGATCTGCTGGCCATATGCTTCGGCATCGGCACCTGGCTGGGCGTCAATGGCACCTTTATACAGCTGCCGCTGCTGGTCAGCGAGGCGCCCGAGGGCTGGAGTCTGCCGTCCTATCTCAGTGTTATGGTGCAAATAGGCAATCTGGGACCGCTGTTCTACACAATCTATCAGAAGTGTTCGCCGAAGAAACTCAATGATGGTTGGACCATTCATGCTGTCCTCATGATCGGCACTCTCTCTTGTCTCTTTCACGGCCTTTTTCTATAACCGCACAGCGAATCTGGCTGGTAATGATCACAGCGTCGCGCTCTTCATACTGACCATCTTTACGGCGCTGAATGCGTGCACCAGCTCAGTGCTCTTCATGCCCTACATGGGGCGCTTCAAGGAGCAGTACATCATCACCTATTTCATTGGCGAGGGCCTCAGTGGCCTGCTGCCCAGCGTTACGGCCCTGGTGCAGGGCATCGGCGACAGCGGCAGCTGCGTGCTGGTCAACGAGACGGAGGCGGGCGAGTCCATCTATCAGAAAGTAGCGGAACCGCCCTTGTTTGACACCAAGGTATTCTTCTTGATACTATTTGGCTTGATGGTGCTCAGCTATATCGGCTATACGTTGCTCAATCATCTGTCGCTGGCACGACGCGAATATGCTCAGGTCACGGTGAGCAAGGGCAACAAATACGAGTACGGCCAGGACGACAATCAGCCACAGGTACAGAAGCTTAGCTCTTGCCAGTATGTTGGCCTGCTGTTTCTCATAGGCGCAATTTCTCTGTTCAGTAACGGGATGTCCCTAGCATCAAATCCTATTCAATGCGCCGTAATGGTACGCGCGCCTATCACCTGTCGGAGACGCTGAGCGCTATTGCCAATCCAGTAGCCTGCTTTCTGGCCATGTTCCTATATGTAACATCTCTGCGCATCATCTATGTGCTCTCAGCACTGGCTGCGCTCCTCACCAGCTATGTATTTACCACGGCGGTACTGAGCCCCTACCCGCCGCTCTACGACGAGACCATTGGCACAGTGTTGGTGGTATGTTGGCGCCACGTAAATTTAATCTAATCTCCCGATTGATATCCACTTTATCTTTCTCTACCAGGTGACCGCATGGACGCTACTAATCGGCGTGGTCAGCTACACCAAACTGGGCATTACCACGGTGATGCGTGGCCAGGGCGGCCAGTCGTTGGTCTGGGTGGGCGCCATCACCCAGCTGGGCTCGGCCATTGGCGCCATCTCCATATTCTTCGCCATCAACTATACTCGATTCTTTCAGGCCGCCGAGTCGGATTGCTGATATCCAAATATGGATGATTTTATTGTAAATAAGATTACCTACATATATAGATATAGAAATATTTTTATTTTTGATCGGAGCCTTGTCACAAGATTAGCAGATTTAAAACAATTACCACGTAATACAGAACTAAGTTTTTGATATGAATGATGTACGCATATGCAATTACAAATTTAGACAATAACTTTAAGTGCATCACTCGATTGTGTAATCCTGGTCTTCGGTGATTGGATCAATTTCACTGTCCATGTAAGCCTCGGAGTCGTAATTCGAAATGGATTGCGCTGCAATGGAGCTTTCTTTGACTTCGTCAATAGGATCAATCTCCACGTTGCTACTGTTGCTAAAGCAATGGGTAAAATTCTGAAGCAGGTCCTGACCAATCACCGATGCCTTATTGAAGGCCTGTATCTTCTCCCGAAGACTTCGGCTGTTAGAGCTCACGCCCGCTTGACTGCTCTCCGGCGATGGTGAGCTCGCGTTGGGGCAACTCTGAGCAATCTGATTCAACATGGATTCAAGCTTCTCAAACGATTCCTTGGCATGCTTGTAACACATCAGGCTGTCGAGCAGCAATTGGCTGTCGTGCAGACGACGGAAGTCGGCGAGCAGATCGCGCAGCTCCACAGCCTCGATTGAGTCGTTCTCTGCCGTGTGCATGTTCTCAAACTCCATAATTAGACGTTTGATTTTAGTAGGCGGCTGCTCGGGCTCTGACTGCGTCAATCCCAACAAAGTGGCCACATCACTTATCTCCTTGACCAAATTCACCGACGTCTGAATTAGGTCAGTGTGTTGCTGTACGGTTTGCTTCAGCCGTTCCCGCAGGCCTCGCAAGTAATTGCATATATGCTGCGTATTCTCTATATCAATTTCGTCGGGAAAAACTTTTAAGATTGAGATACAGCTTTAATGTGTGTATAATATTTATTTCATATAATTTCTATAGCTACATACCAATTAGTTCTTCATTGTTTACGTTGTTTTCCATTTAGTGTTTGTTTTTTCTGTTTTTTAATACAAGGAATTTCATTCGAAAAAAGTTAAAATTTTTAATTACTGAAAATTTACATCGTATGCAATAAGAATCTGTGAAAATTTTGTTAAATTGTTTAAAAATCATAGCAACCAAGATTTATTGATGTATGTATGTATGTACAATACATACATACATGCATACATATGTACATATGTACATATGTACATATGTACATACATATGTATGTATACAAATGTGTACATGTAGACAGTAAATACACTTGCTCTCATAACTCTGCGTACACTACGCAAAAATGTTGTTTTGAGTGAACACCCGTTGTTCATCGGCTACACTTATTGAAATGATTTGTGTTATATTCTCTTACTTATCTACTTATCCATATTTTTAGTTTATTAAAAACAAAATTTTGGTGCATCATTACGACAATATGCGTGTACATACCATGTACATACATACATATGTATGTATGTACATACATAATTTTTTGTACAAGTTTTCAGACTACACATACATACATATGTTTGTATGTATGTACATACATATGTATGTATGTACATGTATATATTTCTTTTCCTTTATTCGCGCGATGCTGCATTTGTGTTCATAGTAATTGAAAATTTCGTAGAACTGTGTAGAAGACAAAAGAGGAGAGCGAAATAAATCCTAACGGTTGCTACAAATTTCGTCATTGTAGTGGCAGTAGTCGAAGTGTACGTACATAAGTAAAAATTTGCGGCGTCTTAGTTTGGTAAAATTTTTCTTGTGTGCATTTTTAAAAGTGTAAGTTAAATTATGATTAAACCAAAAATATGTAAAAGTAGATAAATACATACATATGTATGTATGTACATATGTACATACTTAAGTGAACAATATTGAAGACAAAAAGAAATAATTCAAATAACCAATGCTAGGGACAACTGAACATTTAAAAAGTTGTTTGCATTAAAAATATATGATTCGAAATAAAAGGCTTAAAGTGATCTGCATAACAAATTCGACGAAATGTATTGGATGTTATAACCTTTTGCTTTGTTATATAAAATCACATATTAATTATGAATATAGTTTGAAAAGCTTTTCCCTTTTTTTTTTTCAACATAGTAGCTTAATTCTGCTTTCCAGTCTATTGTTGTATTCTGAATAGACATATTTTTAATATGATTTAACTCATATTATTTGTAATTTAACATAAGCCAACTTGAAGAACTTGTGGAATTTCGTATTTAATTCGAAACTTGTTAACAGTCGCGCTTCGTGGCACGCTCTCATCTCTAATTTCCAATTCAGCTCGGCGAACAGCTGTTCCGAGGCCCCTCGTATGCTTGTGTTTTCATTTTGATTAAAGCATATTCCGATGATTAAACCAGTCGAGTCGCAGTCGCATTCGTCGTGAGAAAATCGTTGCGGGAGTTTGAGCATTGAAAAAGTCAATCGAAACGCCATTTGATGCAAGAAAAAAAAAAAAAAAA